>CM062825.1:2159062-2522788 GCA_031772345.1 Himalopsyche anomala
TTTGTTTGAAATATCTTAACAGTCTGATATCCTACTTATATCCCACCGTGTGGCATCCCTGATCATGATATTATAACATACATAGATGTAATACATTATTATAGCAGTAGTTATTAACCTAGCAAGTGTTCATATGAACCTATGAAGCATAACATATCATTAAATCATGGTTGCCGGCCACGACTGTAGAGGATCCAGTCATTGAACCTGTCAATCATTCTATGGCAAACGGCCACAGCAAAAAGTTTAATTGTTTTTTCAAAAAGTTGTTTAGTAGGAGCGCAATAAACAAGATGGTGACCGTGTATTGACCAGTACAATTAAGTTCTAAGAACCCGAACGCCATCTCAATTAAATGTACCTATACGCCAGGGTTTCCCAAACTTTTTCTGCAATGGAACACTTTGTGAATCAGGAAATTTTAACGGAACATTTGGTTTATTTTTTTGATCGGATTATTCATTAATAGTATAAATACAAAAAAAGTTATAAAAACATTTTTATTTTTAAATGGTTCTTGCACTTCGACTTCGTTGTAGCATAAAAAGGAAATCGAGTTTCGCATAAATAGGTTGTACACAACAGAGTAAAACAACAACGACTTATTTCGACACGTTGGAGAATTCTGCTGACAAACTGACCAAGAAATATTCAAATAATATCGGAATCACTGATAAAATCAGTCAGATATTCACAATCACTTGCGCTGAATTAAGTATGCTGGTTTTGCTGTTGTGAAAAATGGATTCCAAGCCAAGGAATCATAATTGATAATTTTTGGAAAACATTGAAAAATAATGGTTATTAAGTTACGTAAGTGTTCGCGGAACACCTATTCTGGTTCTGTGGAACATTAGTGTTCCGCGGAACATAGTTTGGGAAAGTCTGCTATACGCAACGTTAAATGTTTCCAAGAAAGTCGTTTTTAATACTTCATTGTTGACTGTTTATTTCAATCAAGTATTCATAGCTGGCCATTCATTATCTTTTTTATCAATTTGCACGAATATGTACGTAGTATTTATTATTCGATTCAACAAGTTATCGATTCCGTTTAGTAATAAACATTACATTTTTAAATTATTGCTTATTATCGGTTATGATTTAAGTCGAGAGTTTTCTATTATATAACGATTCGTTGTTTTAAATAAATTATTTGTTTCTTAAAACCATGTTTTTAAAAATAAAGCAAATCGATCCGTAATTCGTAACCGACAATTTCCATCGCTGTTTTCAACGTTAACTTCTATGAAGTATTCCAAATTCACTTCACAGTTAAGAATATAGTAGCAACAGTTAATAATTTATTCAATAAAGGTAAACAGTTTTAATCCACATTTCAAACGCATGGCGTGTGTTAGATCTTAGATCATATATCGAATGTATTTCTCTTCGCAACAAAAATTAAGTTGGGTCAAATAAAAGCCCTTTGTTAATTTGTGTTGAATAGGTTAGTTCACCACGAAGGCGACGATAATATAGAGCTAAAAATAAACATTTCAAAAACGGATATTGTACGATAATCTGTGGCGGGTATCTGTTAACAGTGGTGTAGTGGGGTGGGGTCCCGTGGGGTCGGCGATCCCACACTTTTTTTTTAGACGATTTGGAAATTTTGCGATATATGTAAATTATTACCTAAATATAATTAACTTGCTTGAACAACAATTGAATCACTGCAAGTAGGGTCTATAAAAATATTATAATAAATCAACGCTCCCAATTTTTTTAAATTTAGCACTACACCACTAGCCGTTATCCTTTTATATTATTGGGGAGCTTTAACAGAAGAGTAGAGATTTAAAGATTGAATAAATACTAACCCATAGTTATACGTCGTCTGGTCAGGGGTGTAGCCCCCTCATAGAACAGTCATGAAATGAATGAGGGCCCAGCGAAAATGAATGCCCAAATTTCTAGCACGTCATTGCGTCCGGTGAAAAACGTCCAGGGGAAAAAATTCACAAAAATTTACACTTAAGAAAAATACATAATCAACTGAAAAACCAAAATAATCCTTTTATACCGGTGCAATGGATATTTTAAATTCATGATTTAACGGTCTTTTCGCGCAATCAATAAATAAAATTATGTTATGTCTTAAACTACTATGTTCAAACAAACGTGATAAAAAACATATCATAATATATGTAGGAAAGTAATGTAGAAAAAATATGTGAAGTAAACCCCCCTATAGTGTTCCCCCTTATAGAGAAGTTTCTTAATACGTATGCGCAAGTCCTCCGTATAGCGTTCCCCCTATAGCGTAGATTTTTTTTACAAAATTCTAAATTTTCAATGTAAAATTAGATTTTTAATAAATTTATTATATTTTATATACGTGCATTGAAAAAATATTTGTCAGTAGCCGTTTGTTCTTTAACCGTTTGAATACCGCGCAAGTAAATCATTAATATGTCCCAG
The DNA here is from genome assembly GCA_031772345.1 of Himalopsyche anomala. Taxonomy (NCBI): domain Eukaryota; kingdom Metazoa; phylum Arthropoda; class Insecta; order Trichoptera; family Rhyacophilidae; genus Himalopsyche; species Himalopsyche anomala. The sequence continues at coordinate 2,161,487 of CM062825.1, forward strand.
AGATACTGCGTGTTTTTGAGAAAAATAATATTGCCTAATATACACTCGAATTAGATATTTTAAAAACCTATATTGACTCAGTATAGATGGAACTACTCATATTCATCAAAATATTGCTTATATTCTATTAGAATACAAAGTATTTGATTTTTTAAATGTCTTGGACATCCGTGTTCGCTTGCATATGTCCGGACACCCGTGTCCGCTTGGTATTCAAGTGGTTAACACCACTAGACGTATTCTGTGACAGGCGAAAAAAAAAAGTTTACTCGACAGAAATAAGATTTGATAGGCTGATTTCGTTAAATTCACAAAATACAAATGAAAGAACCTTACTTAGCAACTAGCTTAAAATACTTAGATAAACGCAGAATTATTTATATTTGTTGAACATACTCTCATGCTGAGCGAAACCAGATCTGACCATAAAACAAAAATGTAGAATATTGAAAATATTTTATTTTTTTATTTTAATCCAAATATATTTTCCTCAAGAATTGATAGTTAGCCCACCCATTCACGCCGTGTATAATTGTGAAAGAATATGTTAATTAACAAGTCACACAGGCTTAATGAAGTCTACAAATATTTTTAATAAAGATGTCATTATTTACCTGCTAACTATGATCATTCCACCAAAACTGTCACTTCAACTTAACCGCACAACTAACTGAATATTTAATGCGGTACTTCAGTTATCCACTTCTCCCTAACAACCGAACTGTAAATAATTAATGACAATCTCAGCTAGAAACACTACTTGATATATAAAAAAATAAGCTGTCGCAAACTTTTGCCGATTAGCAACTGATCCAACTGCACCTTGACGTCTTGCTCGAGCGACTACTAAAAAACAACTGACTGGATCTGCTTATTTATGTATTTTATCTTTTTAAAAATCTTTTTCATTCTGGTTAGAGCGGTTGTCAACTGTTTTTAGAATACCATTCAACGCATGCATGTACGGTATTTGCCCAAATATAAACACGTTTTATTAGTTAACTTATTTTTACTGTCAAAAACACTTACGTTTTATTCGTAATCTAATAAAATAATAATACATAGTATGTTAAGGCGACTCAGTAGGAATGCAAAACTTTAATTTGACCTACAGCATAAATATTGCACTGACTGAAATAGGTAACCACCACTATACGTATTTTTACAGTATCAAAACAAGCAAAACATTTTTATATTTCATTACAAAAATAACAATACCACCTAACACACGAATGGGTATATAGACAGTAATGAGGTATTGCAATGTAACAGTAAGCTATCGTATTTCATAAAGTAACGGTTTTCGGAGAAGCAAAACAAACCATACAATGCAAAATTCTCAAACTTTCTCTAATATATTGAAATAATTAATTTTTATTTTTAATTTTGTATAACCTATTTGTTATGATATTGTTTTAATATTATTTGTTATGATATTGATATTGATGAATACAGTTTTGAAAAATAATTTTGCATAAAAAGATTAAAACATAAAAAATATTGACATAATAAGATTAAAATAGAAAAGTATTGAGTAAAAGAATTATAAGTTGCATTTGATAGTTATTTCTGGTTCGCGCTATAGTTTTCACTATGTATTTAATCCGAAAATTATCTTAACTTTGTCTTATATTTCGTGTTAGACAAAAAACTTCGATATTTTTAAATTATTGTAAGTTAAGTAATCCTTCTTATCAAATCGATTGAACATTTCGCACAGTGAATTCTTTACGTTTTTTATTAATAGCGTCTAAAATGTATTGCGGATTCCATATTTCTAAAGACCTTGTGAATCTAGGATCCAAAATCTCAGGATGATCCGTTGGTTCCAGATAGTGGTGCGTAAAAACAAAATATTTTCATATAATTTGATAAATCGGTTCCAAAATCGTGTAAAAAAGTACCAAAAATGTATGAAAAAGCGTAACGGTGCCGTCCAAAAAAATCGCGGAAACTCAAAATCGCGTAAAAAAAAGGATTGGGTGTATATTTTACTGAATGCGCGGAATAACAATATTTTTTATCAGAAAACTTAATTATTCCACTGATTGCTTAGAATAAATGTAAACATCATTAGCTAATAGCTTGACGATTAATAGTTGGTCTGAAAACGCTTCTCGAAAAAGCCAAATACGTGTTACAATTTGTAAACGATCAGTGGAATAACAAAGTTAATTTGTTATAAAATGACTTTTTCTTAAGTGACTACCGAAACTATCGAAACTATTCATAATCCATGTTAATAATTCTTTCAAGACATTAGCAAATTTTATTATGTGCTTATTTTTACTTCAAGTTTATATATAGCCTAACTCAATAAGGAAGAAACTAAATAAATATTATATCTGATCAAAAGAAGTTATTCAAATAATTTATATAGAATGCATAAATATATTCGTATTTTTTTTTGTTTGAGAACCTTCTCTCTGTAGCCAAAATATAAGTTCAAAATGCAGGGTTGTGCCAAGAAAACATAATACTAATAATATTAAAAATAATTCAAGCCATGCGATTGATTTGAATATTAATGTATTGTATGTATAATATTGTTAAATAATTTGGTAAGTTATCGAAAAAATATGGTTTTCAATCATTTAATATAATAGAAAAATTAAAGTCGTTAAGTTATATCGGCTGCATCTGACTAACTTTGTTGGGTGGTACAAAACAATGGCTTAAATGTATGAATTAATATATTTCACAAGTTTATTATGTATCCATACATATGTATATATATTTTTCATATATTAATTTCGAATATTTTCTAGCATTCTGTTTTGTTCAATTATAAGTTTATAAAAACACGTTTGACGGTAGAAAAGTGTATTCAATTAAAAAAAACTCTATGTTGAAAAAACATGGTTTACTATCTGTATATTATGTAAAAAATATTTACTTTTAACATCTTATCCAATAATTTTGAAGTTTTTTTTCCATTTAGAAGACTTTTATTCGACTACTGTTACTATTATATTGAATAGAATCTCTTTCTAAAACCATTGCCGAATAATTATTTCAAAATGCTTATCCATAAACTAAAGTAATACTGGCCTTTACAAGTATTTCGACTGAACAAGACATTTTTATATTATAAATAATAATATTATTTATCAGCGCTTTGCGCAACCCTAACCCCAACCGATATTTAACCGTTTTTATGGTAGTGTAAAAAATGCATTGCTTTGATTCATATCTCTAATGTTCGTTGACCAGTGATTTAAAAATATCTAAAGAAATTTTCGACACGTCCACTCTAGACCAAGCCTCATCTCACACTGAGCTCAAACTGAAGAATGGTAGGTAAGAAAAAGACATCCCCGAAAAATGGTTACCATTTATTGGTATTATTATTACTAGCTGTAAGCCCGTTGACCTCAACGGGGGGATTTTTGTTGCATTTTTAAGTAGTCAGAAAATTACAAACCTATTTATTGAATAAGCCAGAGATTCTTAAAATAAAATAAATATATCGGGGCGTATATCGACAGCCCTGCCCTGTAGTATTTAAATTGTAAATTATTTAATTTTTGGAATAATGTTAAGTTTGCTAACAATTATTTTTCCTATTAGCAGAAATAGACCTCGTAAATTACCTAATTTTTGGAATAATGTTTATGTTTGCTAACAACTATTTTTCGAAGTAGCAGAAATTTCGTAAATTATTATATCTTTGGAATAATGTTCAAGTTTGCTAACAATCATTTTTCATAGTAGCATAAATCGATCTCGGCGCATATATCGACAGCCCTGCAGTTTTTAAATTGTAAATTATTAAATTTTTGGAATAATGTTCAAGGTTGCTAACAATCATTTTTCGTAGTATATATATTTTATTCAACTAATTTTCAAGTATGCTAACAAAAATATTTCGTAGAAAAAGAATAAGACCCGAGGACATCAGTACGCACACATTTGTGAATTGTGAATTGTTAATTGTGATTTGTGAAAAGTGATTATTTTATCGACTATTAATATATAGATTTTGGAATTTTTAGAATAATCTAATATTCTAATTTTTAGAATAATTTAATATCTATTGAACTTTTTTTTCACTTCAATGGAATGTGAGAAAAAAGTCGGAAAATAAATGGGCAAAGAATTAAATTATATTTATATAAAAAATGCAATTTTCACATGCAAAATATTATAAATTAATTGGACATTTTATCAAAACAAAATTATCAAAATTTTGACTTATTCTCCAAATAGAACTTGTTTTTTAGAATATATATAATGATTTTTACTGATGTTATTTTACTAATCATACTGAAACTATGCTTTCGCCAACAACTATACCACGTATGTATCTAGATTAAAAACAAATCTTGAAATAATTGCGTCTTATATTTATTTTTTGAAAAACTTACTTGGCTAGTCAATCGGATTTTGTTATTTTGATAGCATTTATTTTCATACGATCAAGATGTAATGTGATTTAAAAAGAAAGTTTTCAAAAAAAAAAAATGTTATAAACCAAAAAAAAACGCTCAGGACATCCTCAGACAGACTTACTTTCAGTAAGTAAAAGTAAGTCTGTCTGAGGATGCCTCTGAAAGAGGCGAAACACGTGTCACAGTTTGTAGCACAATACGTGGAATAATCTAAGTTATTTTTTATTTTATATTCAAATGAACTTCCAAAAAGTTACCGACGAATCCATCGAAAGCATAAACAATGTATTTTAGAGAAAAAATGATTGAAATTATGCAATAAAAAGGGTGGGTTCAGTTCACTTTTTCCCATCATCCTAACTTGGCTCACTTTGCCGTATTTTAATCTCGTTGACCCCAATCTATCAAACTATTTCGCTTACTTTATTTATATTACTATTTGAGCATAAATTTACCTTGTCATTCATTATTTGACAATATTCCATTTTTGAATCTTTTATACAAACAATCGAAGTCAGTAGGAATCGCAAATATCGTTCCATTTTCAAATTTTTATTTTAAATACACTATTTTTATCGCCTTGATATTTATGACGTTAGCTCAGTTGATAGAGAGCTCGACTGGTAATCCAGAGTTCTGTGTTCGATCCACGGTCGCGGCGTTTTTTTGTATGAAATTTTTTCAGCTATTTGATTTGTTTCGTCAAATAATAAACAGTGTATTTGGAAAATATGTCTTTAGTATGAATAAAAAAAATAATTAATGGCGACAGCGGAGCAGGATTGGGGGGGGGGGAGGAGGACCGTCTTTCTTGACGTCATCGAAAAGGCGAAATCGCGACCATATACAAACGAAAAAAGTATGTATTTGGTATGAATAAAAAAATGGTGACAGCGGGGCTGGGGCGGAGGAGGGGGAGGGAAAATCGCGGACAATCATTCAGACGGACGGACATTATCGAGTATTAATATATAGATTTTTTTTTTTTTTTGCCTTTAAATGTAAACAATAAAATGTTTTATCATTCCAATTTTTTGTAGAAGTATTTATGATCCAATTATGCTTTAAAAATCAGTCAGAAAAAGTGGGAGAAATGGTACATTTCAAATGGATGTACAATCATTACAAAACATAAATTGGAAATTCTGCTCAATTCACTTTCTTAAACAAACCTTTATCTGCATTTCTTTCTAAGACATTAAACTTCGGTATCTTATAATAATCTCTAAAAATGATTTCAAAGTAAAGCAGTTTTTCAAATTCCGTTTTTTGTTTTTGCCGTGTTTACTTTAAAATATTACTATTATCATGAAAAAAAAATGCAATAGTGTAAAAAAGCGTTTGGAAAATGTAATTATTGAAAAAAAAATTTTTTGAGTGAACGGTTCACGAGATTTAGTCGACGGCAAACGATCGATTTACTCTGTTTTCAGGCGCAAAGGTACTGTATCCTCTTAATGTATGGACGTTTACTTTTAAGGTGTTCACTGTCAATACTTGGTGGAATGGCATTATAATAAAAATAATAAAAGATTTTTAGTACTTTTCCACTTAAAATTTATTTGATCAGGACCGGTTTCGCTCCTCACGAGCATTATCAACTGATAAGGAAAATAAATTAAACAGTGCTATTTATACAAGTTAAATTGAAATAAAAAGGTGTAAGCAACTACTAACAATTAAAAGGATTTACAAATTACATTATAATTACAAAAATTAAAATACTTTACACATATAACATACAATTAAAAAATCATCAATAATTATAAGTGGCAAATGATGTCAATTATAAACACAATTAAAATTTGGGAAATTTTTAAACAAAAGGAAACTACATTACTAAAGTGAATAACTTAATGATGATCTAGTGTTTCTTTATTAAAATATTAATATGTCTGCATAAATAAGAAAAATCATTAAAACGTTCTTTAGTAACGGAACAGGGCCTATTTCTCAGTATACTGAAACTTTCTCTGACATTTGTTTCCCAGTAGTCCCTGGAACGTACATAAAGAGTGTCTTTGATACTAAAAGAGCTTTGATATTCCCGCGTCCAAAATAAGTGCAATGAAGTATGAACGCGGAAATAGCACTACATGATAAGTATAAATATAAGAAGAGCTAAGAGAGAGGGGAAAACACTTTTGTAGATCGATTTTGAATATGTTATCAGTGGAATTAAGTTTCAGCTTAATCCGGCTTATCGGTGAAATGAATATCCTTTCCTCTCACGCATCGTCGGCTTATCAACAAGTGTATTTTAATGATATCATATTATTTATTTTATCTCTGTTGTTTACCTAAGTCATTCACACATGTTTATCGTAATCCAAATTAACTTCATTTCTGTTGTGAAACTCGAATTAATTGAAATCACGGCCAGTTCTTCTATCTTCATTACTAATACTAGTAAAAACTGACTATTCAATCATTTTTCTAATGATTATATAAAATATTATTATAATTAATACGTTTAACTCTCGCGGCTCGGAGACTAGAAAAATACTTCTCTGCCGATGGGGGTCGTTTAGGGACCCCAGTGGTTTCCTCATTATTGGCCTTATTCTTATGAATTTCAAAAAAAAAATAGTCTAAGGGCTTTAAAATATTTCTCTGCATCATTCTTCATACATTTTTTTATAAAAATCCGTGGTTTTTTTTAATAAATAATCATATTTTAAGTTGCGCGTAAAAAAGACGTCATTCCAATACAAATATGTATTTGCAACTGACGCGTTCAGCCTAGTTATCTTACGAACGATCGCTGATAAGCGGGCGCTTATCTCGTTATCGCGTATTTATATAAACTACAAAAGGTCCAAAAAACTATGATATAAGAATACCTTAATTATAAACATTGTATCACCCATATTAAAATAGATATTTAAGAAAATGTGGGTATTGGGGTCGCATTTCTTGAGCTTAGAACCGGAAAAGTTAATAAACTGACAGTTTCAATGCTTGAATAAGCTGGTTTTTATCAATTAAATCACATAATATTTTCAATAATAATTAATTAATTTCGCATACACTGATAGAGAAAAAGTCCTTTTAGCCAAATAGTTGACAGTGCTATATATAATAGAAATATTAAAAATAATTCATACTGCTGTAAATTGTGAGTGGCCACTAAAGGATGATAGGCAGATCGAATGTTCGAATTTATTTTTTAATATTATAAATTGAAATTTACCCAAAGGTAAGACATTTCTGATAAAGACACTTTGACACTTCGTGAAGCCGCAAGTAATAATCCCAACAGCGAGTATAATTGGTGAGAAAAAAAGTAAGTGCAATTTCCAGTAGACCACAGCGGTTTCTCTCGTAATAATAATTCTCATTGAATCTCCAGCTAAGCAAAGGTATCGAGGGATTATAGAAAGCCTACTTAACCAAATTTTATTTTACGACAGAGAAATAATCGGAGGCTTATTTATGGTGACAAGAAGTGAAACTACAAAACAATGTTTTTGATAAAAACGCAAAAACAGCTTTTGTCTAAATATTGTTTCTTATATTTTTTATCCATCTCCGCTCTCAATGTGGAGCGGACAGTTTTTCAACGAGAACTTTTTGTTACTAAACCTCTCTTTTTCAGAGAGAGTATTTGGGATAAAAGGATAAGTATACGAGAGGACAATGGGTAGCGAATAGTTCTTGCTACGCCCAGTTATTTAAGGATCGAAAGGGTGAGAGAGATTTTTTTTTTTTACCATGTCCGCTCCCAATGTGGAGCATATGGACTCCTAATGGAGTTTATCTCAACAGAAGTGTTTCTACGAGAACTGCCTATTACTCAGTTGCTCAACCTCTCTTTTTTCAAAAAGAGTAGGAATAGATGGATAGGACTAGGACAGGATTAGTGGTTGGCTAATCGCTCTCGATACGCCCCGTTCATATGATAGGATGGGTGGAAGGGGGAATTCAAGACATTACATACATCCATGCCTTCGAACAAAAATTCACAAATCGATTGAAAAATCAATTTATGAAACTGTCCGTACCGGGATTCGAACCCGAGACCCCCGTAACCGAAGTCAACGACATTGACCACTCGACCACACAGGTGGCTCAGAGAAGCGGCGAGAGAGAATTTTTAGACATCAAAAAACACCCATGCCTTCGAACATAAATCAATAAATCGATCGAAAAAATGCTGTTGTATTGTTGCGTATTGGGATTCAAGCCCGTGAGATCTTGCACGGAAGGTCACAACGTTAACCGCTGCGCCATAGGACCCAACATTATTTAATACATATTATATATTTTTACTATCCATGTTCGCACAAATTGTGTTATACGATAACTGCGTGTTACTCAGTTGCTCAATCTCTCTTTTTTTTTAAAAGTATGGATGTAAAGAATAGGGCCAGTACAAGATTATTTGTTGACTAATCTCTCTCGCTATATCCCGTTATTTTAGGATCGGATTGGTTGCGGGGAAAATTTATACATCACAAACATCCATGCCTTCGAACAGAAGTCGATAAATCAATTGAAAAAAAAATGTTGTTCGTACTGGGATTCGAAACCGTGAGGTCCGGCATGGAAACCAACGATGCAGTGACGTATGTAGAATTTTGGGGTTCCTCACGCAAACGTCACGTAAGGCCCACGTGGCCGATATCACCCTCTCGGCCACGTACTCGGTTAGTGAAAAAAAGGCTTAAGTATGAAGAAATTTGGGCCCCTTTTTCTTCTAGGCCCTCATGCATTGCATGACTGTGCTACAAGGTGGCAACGTCGTTGACCACTGTGCCCGACATTTAACGACAAAAAATACAGTTGATTACAGCAGGTTTGCTGAAGTGCTTGATGGAATGTGAAAATCCATCTTTAATCGTTCAATTAATGTAAATTTTCAGACATTTTGTCAATAAAGACTCGAGTTTCGCTTTTTAGTATCTTTATGCGTTCAAGTGCACATAACACTCAACTCAAATTCATGTGCAATGTACATTATTTGAACAATTAAACTTGTATATTAGTGGATGTTATACGTATTAGATTAGATAAGCTTAGCCCGACCAGAAATTTTATTTTTAACTTTAGCTGAATTTTGTGGTATTTTATATTATTTATAAATGATTGTTTTTGTTAAATAAATAAATTGAATATTTTTTTTCATTTCAACTTAATTAGTGAAACTTTATTGACATTGAAACAAAGTCAAGTGTGATTTAAATACTCTAAATCACCAGTTCCAAGGGCCGTTCGATTGATCAACTCATTGCCTAGAGAAGTGGACATTTTAAAAGTATTTGTAAACTGTTTGTTAAATTTTACTATTTTATTTCTTGATTTTTTGTGTTGATTTTTATGTATTATGTAGTTTTATTTTAAATTTTGTGTCTTTATATTTGTCAAGTACATGGCAAATTGGCGTCAGCTGTTATGTCATGTACTGTAATTTTAATTTTAAGCAATGAATAAATAAATCTTAGAGTCTAAACATATCAGACGCCTTGGCTATTATTAACTGTAATAAGAGTCTTTCTTACGAAACCCGGGTCCCAGGATCCCAATGAGTTTTCGGTCTCGGTTTCCCAGAATATCAAAAACACTCCCCAAAAATGAAAAAAAAATACGGTTTTTAATTGTTGTGATGTTATCGCGTGCTGAATGATATTTCTACGAGCTTGTTACACCAGTAGAGAAAAGATGGTGCAATAATAATAAAAAATATTTGCATTTGACATGGTGGGCTTCGTAAAAAAATACTAAATAAATATTGCGTAACAATTATTTACTCAAACTTACATTCATGATTTTTATGAAAAAATTAATGGCTCAACAGATTTCCGATGTGAAGACAATGATAAATAAAAAAAATCTCTGCGTCTAAAACAGAGTCTGAGCGTTTTACGTCATAATTATTGATAATAAAGATTTATAATGCTATTAAAAATGCAACTTCCGAAAAAAAAATATCAAATAGTAACAATATTTAAAATATTCACAGAGAAGTGAAGATGTATGAAGCAAACGGTAAAAGGACAGAAAATATAATTCATATCTTCACATCCCAATGGCTACAATAAGCAGAAATGTCATTTTCTGCGGTCGGTTTGTTTATTAGTTATTACACACACTTAACTAATGGTAACATTATTATTGTATGTTTTCTAAAAAGTTATTTTAAGTCATTGTAAATATCAGGGCTGTGGAGTCGTAGTTGGAGTAGGAGTCAGAGTCGTGAATAATGAGCGACTCATTTTTTTTAATTAAGTGTATTCAAACAAAATAGTACAAAGTGGTGAAATTTCATGCTTGGCTGACTACAGATGTTCTGATGGCATACATATATATAATTAATGAAAATTTTTAAAAATTGAGTTGGAGTCGGAATCGTCTTTTTTTTACACGACTCCACAGTAGGGATTCTGAAGTCTCGGGGTTTTCAAAGTACCGGGTCTCGAGGCGTAATAAAGTCAAAGTTCCCGGACTTTCCGGAACTCGAGACTTTTATTTCCCCTTCAATGAAATTATAAAATTATTAAAATTAAATATTTGTATGTATGTATGTATTACATACACTCGGCGCCTTTTAAATGTTAGCACTAGTTAAAACATCGCGTTTTTTAATACAATGTTTAATAATTATTATTTTTCTTATGTAATGGATATATGAAATGCTTACAGTTGATTTTTACTAAGAAGGGTTGATAACGGTACATGTATTGAACAAATATCAATGAATTCGGCCGCAGTCAGGAGTAAATTTATGACCTTAACTTCACAATACAGCTTTTAGATATTTCTTGTCTTATTGAAACATTGCTAGCTTTGTATTATAGTGAAAAAACATTTGTAAATAAAATAACATCAGGTATGAACATTTAATTTTAATATGTTGTAATTTACTTTTGCTAGAGTTATATTTGGCTCCCCTGTTATACCCGTTTTAATTCAATACACATCAGTCATTTTGAGGGTTTCTTAACCACAAGAATTGTTTTTTTTTTTTAATTAAAATGTACAATTTATTAGCAAATTTTAAATCAGTCTCGATTCCCGGGACATTTTACAACTAAGTCCCAGGACTCAAAACAGCAAAAAAGTCCTGGGACTTTTGTCCCGGGATGTCTCGACACAGAATCCCTACTCCACAGCCCTGGTAAATAAATATACGTATATTATTAACTATCTAATTTGTAGTTTTATGGATTTGTTTGCTTATCCATTCCTAAATGCCTAAGTTTCCCCGGAAAATACCGCGATCCCGGAATCAGTGTATTTCCCACTAATTTAATATTTTATATATATATATTTTTTTTTCAACTGTTTTAAATATGGAAGTGGTTGTTAGTTAGAACAGAAATCGAAAACTTGATTGGAAAATATTGTTCGTACTGGAATTCTAATCCGTGAGGTGCGGCATGTAAGCCAACGACGTTGACCACTGTGTCATGGACCCGACATCAGTGAATTAGGAAGGGGTCCTGCCGCCCCGAATATGTCGTCTAATTTTGTTTTAAATCACTTCAACTATTTATAAACTATGATTGTGGAGTTTTTCCCACAGGTGGCTTAATTTTTTTAATGTATAAATATAATTTCTCGCAAAATATTTTACTTATATTTGAAAATACCGCCCCTACCGCACCCCCTTGCTACGCTACTGTCCGACATTCATTGGACTAAAACATATATTTTTCGTTAAATACACAAATCACAGTTTAGTAATTTTTTTAAAATGTGTCAGTTGGTAAAGGTTTATTTACGCTACTGTTTACGTCTCTACAACTATCAATTAGAAATTTATAATGTAGAACAAGCGATTCCCAACCTTTTTCATTCCACGGCCCCCTAAATCTGAAAAAAAATCGCAGCCCTCCTCGATACAAAACACGTTCTGCGGCGGCCCCCCGGAGAAATTCCGCGTCCCCCTCAGGGGGCTGCGACCCCCAATGTGGAAAGCACTGATGTAGAGAACATACCGATCTAGTAATATTCTGCTCGGCAATGTCAATACGAAATGGCGTAATTACAGACTGTGATAACAATGAAACAAAATAAATATTGCTATCTTTTTAGCTTCTCTTTCTTTGTTAGCTCTAATATAAAAACAAAACAATGGGCTTAAAAAAATATTTTATATAACAATATTAAATTGTCATTTTTTCTTTACCACACTTAGCCCAACGAAGAGCCGCATTTCCCCACGTTAACTCTAGTGTCTAGAACAGTGTTTCCACCCTGGGGTCCGCAGATTTTTCGCGGTGGGCCGTACGGTAAAGTACAAATATTTATTTGTGAATATTTTTGTTATAAAATATAAACATGTGAAATAAAAAAAAATGAGGGGTCCGCAGATTACTTTTTCAGATTTAGGGAGTCATGTAATGAAAAAGGTTGGGAAGCACTGGTATATAAGACTTGGAAGGGGCCGCGGACCTAAAAACGTTGAGAAACTATAGTCAAGAATGTATTAATACAAATAGCGTAAGCCGTTGTCAAAATGTTCATTTTTAGTACATGACATAACATTATTTTATTATTGATTTAATTTGAATTTAATCATAGTTTTCAGGACATGGATTTCATAGGGCCCAATTTCAACGAATTAAGTTTCAATTCATTCAAGCAACCAATTTATTGTGCCCTTATATACAGGGATGGGCTGGAGGGGGCTCGGGGGGGCTCGCGCGAGCCCCTTGTTAAATTTTGGACCGGCCGGCGAGCCCCTTGTTAAGTTGAAAAAATCAATCATCAGATAACATCATCACCTAAATGTTATTTCTGTAAACGGTTAAATTGCATTATAAAACATAAGACTCTGTTGGCCCTTCAATTTGTTCGTAACATACATTTATTTCAGTTGCATAATAAAAGGGACCTTTTTTTTGAGCCGGTTTTTTGACTATTGTCTAAAAATGCCGATGTTTGATATTTTATTGCTCAGATGTCCAGGCATCACATTTTTATGAACCTACTTTATAATTTACTTGACACGTGTACATTTTTTTCATTTCACGACCTTCGCCGTAATCGTTATTCTGCACTTATTTGCTTTTGCAAGGACAGAGTACTAACATTTCTTTTAAGATTTTTTATGACCTTCTTCTTGGAACTTGTAACGAGGTATAGCGTTTGTGAAGAAAATAATTACGATTAAAGAAGCAAACTTTAAATCAAGCATGTGAAAATAAAATTTAAGGTGTTCACTGTCAATCCGTAGTGTAAAAGCAGGCATGCGGAACCTTTTTTATCGAACAGACAGCAAAAAAACAAATTATGATAGCTTAGGTTTGCAAGTAAAAATGAAATTTAAAGTACGGTCTTTTTACACGCGGATACATTTCATGTAAAATAGCCTTGTATGTAGTTTAGTGATGAACAAGCCGCGGGCTGCATGCGGCTTAAAATAACATTTTTTGCAGCCCAAAATAAAAAGTTCTTCTACCAATTTTTTTAGTGAATGCTATAAAAATCTGTGTTTGATATATGAAAAAATTATGCAGAAGCAAAGGTATGTATATAATCTGGATTATCACCGATAGAAAACATAATCCTATTTTTTATTATTTAACATTATGATATTATTTTCACGAGCATAGATTCGTGACCGAAATTCATCTTTTAACAATGAATGTATCTCTCGTCTAGTGTAATATATAATTATTTTTCAACAATTTTATCCTCTGAGGCCCGCGAAAAAATAGAAAATTAATAAATTGGTCCTTCTTTCAAAAACCTTGTGCACCACTGATACATTCGGCCGTGTTATTTTGAAACCGTGCAAAAGAGGATTCGGTGTACATATTAAGCAATACGTGTTGTATTCCTAATTAAAAAATTGATGCGACTTTTGCCTTTGTAAAATCTTAACTAAATATATATAATCCGCAAAATCAGTAATAGCCTATTTCATTTATGCATTTCAACCAAAAAGCTTGCTCACATATGTATGTATATTAGAGGTCTGTACGGGCCCGGGCCCTTACGAGCAATTGGGATTCGGGCTCGGGCCGGGCCCGGGTATGGAATTTATTTCTTCAGAAAAAATATTTCAGACTATGTTCGTGTCATAAGTCAACCATAATAATTTTAATTATAACCATTTCTATAGAGAATTGTAAATTGTTGTAAATTTGTAAAAAACGGTTTTTTTCGGTCTGAGGAGTATAAATCTGGGCTTCGGGTAACAAGTGTGGTATTAGACTCGGGCCCTAGCCGGGTCGGGCCTGAGTCTGTCGGGTTCAGACCGGGTAATTTCGTTAAATTTCGCCCCGTGCAGAACTCTAATGTACATATATAAATCAAATAAATTACTTAAAAAATATGTACTATATTTTAATTCAAAAATGAAACATCCGTGGGCCACAAAAAAAACAAGCGGGTCGCATGTCACGGGATTTTCATCATTCCTGATGTAAAGGTATTATGGCCGAGATTAAGCGAGCCCCTTGTTAGAATATTGGCAGCCCACCGCTGCTTATATATGAATATGTGTGTTAAATGTCAGATAAATGAGATATTTTGCAGATTGAAAAAAATATTTATTTGGCTAATATACAATTTTTCGGAAGCTTTCATTAGGATTTAGGACTGCTCACACTCTTAAAACATGATAATATAGACTATGGAATATGATTTAGAACGTTGCTCTTAGAACTATGTATATTGTCTTCTGCGCATCAATTCCTGGACTAAACATTTGACTTCTTAGAACAAAGTTTCATTTATGAGTGACTGGAAAAACATGTTTTAGTTTTAATATTAAACGTGTGACCAATGATCATGTGTGCTCCGTAAAAAAATATACGAAGAAATTAAAAGACATTTTAAAATTTCCTATTGTTAGCTCGCCGATTGCTTAGTTGCTGTCCGATGTTCTATTTTCTTCTATTAAACTAGCAAATAATTTATCATAGGTTGTTCATATGTATTGTTCGTAAAATCCTTGATCATTTCGAAACACAAATGCAAAAAAATGCATCGTCGGCCAAAAGTTAGGACCTCTGACATATTTCACATATTATTATAATATACATACATCTTTTTTTATGCACAATTATTAATCCTGCACTGCCCTTCACGTGTTCTGTAAGGTCACACTGTCACTTTTTTTTCAAACCGTATTCCAAATTAAAATTTAGCATAGGTATTATAAATTATTATTACACAAAAATTTGGCAAACAGGTGGCGCCATAAAAAACAAGTTTTTCTTTTTGCGGTTTGTCAATCTTCTTTTTCTGTGGTTATAACAATGTAATAATTAATTCAACCGCATAAAATATACCAATTCATCACTCACAGAACATTAGTTTTTCAATTACAGAACATTATTAAGCGATTATGTTTTTTTTGAAAATAATAGGTTCAGCTCGAATCCAAAAACCCAGGAATTTACCGATTTGCCTAAAATACTAACGTGAATCGTTTTTTTTTAGCTCTTCCGAGACTTTCGAATCCAAAAACCCAGGAATTTCCAGAGGAACCACTTGAGAAGTAATGAGCGCAACTTTTCTATATATTCTATACTTTCAAATTGAATGGTCATTTCCTGGCATATTTTCTGGATCCGCTAGTCAGCTAGTAGTATACGAGGATGCGTTATAAGCAAAAAAAAAACAGCCGTGCGATAAGAAGCCGTGTCAAAACGATGCAATGAACAAATATAAAAAATAAATTACAGGTTAGTTTCATTACATTTTACCGAGCAAGAATTATGTATAAAAAGATAAATTGTCCGTAATTTAATTGGTAATTATCAAATCAACTCGAAATAGTTTTAAATCAACACGATTGCTCTTTATAAACAATAAATTGTCGTAACCTATTATTTGTTTTTCTCCAATTCTTCAACAGTTTGTTCTACTTAGGCAACCTACTTTTCTAAAGCTTTATCTTTTATCTATCTATATACATGATAAAAAGAAGTTGCCAGTCAACAGAAGCGGAATTTTCATTCAAATTCAACAACCAACCTTGACCTTAAATAGTATAATTTATACTTTAAGATACGAAAAACAGGTACATGACAAAGTCATCGAGATACGTGACATCGATAAAACATATTTATTTAGATGTTGGGTACCTACATATTTCATTTCTTTTGAAAACAAATTAAATAGTCGGAATTTAAATCAATTTTTGGTCAGAATAAAAATATGAACGGTCAGAATAAAAATATTATACGGTCAGAATATTTAATAACAATTTTGATTAGTAGGTTAGGTTTTTTTAAGTTTCATTTAAATTATGACTATTTATTCTGACCGATATACATATCGACTCTGGAAAGGTAAAATGACGTAACCCACAGTTTTTTCAAAATAGGTTGTTTTCGATAATCACAATGTACAAACTTGATACACGTTCTATCAAAAGGATCCAAATTGAAAATGCCGAATTAGTATGTAAATTAAGCTTTTAAATTTGAAAAAGATGACCTTGTAAAAAATTAAAACTCATTTTTCACGACTCCGACTCCACAGCCCTGCTGTGTACTATTGTGGTTTGAATACACATTATAAAATATTTAAAAAAAAAATACGTTTGAGTCGTAAGATTTTCCCAACTTAAACTTCACAGCCCTGATTTTGATACAAAACGTGTTTGATTAATGCCTTTAATGCTTTACCTGTTTTTCTGCCAACGTATCTTCATAGACTGCTGCGTATTTGTTCTAGAATCTAGACAATGTTTTTGAAGGCAACTTGTGACACCAATTTTAATGTTATTTCATTCACAAACTTCAAACTTCAACTTCATGATCAACTTTTTGTCGCTCGTGCACATTTTTTTTTGTCGTTAACGCAGTGTTGCATGCCGAATGATTATAGTTAATGTTATCCCATGGATAATTCCAGCAGAAGGCAGTGGCGGCCGGTCAATGTAGCATTGTATCAATGCATCCCTTGTATATATATGCAGGGACGGATATATTTCATGAAATAATATTCAAACATAACATTAAGACCATTCATTCATTTTAAATTCTTCATGTATTTATTGTCTATAACATAGGTTCCCAACCTTTTCCGGGTGGCGTCCCCTTTTTATAAAAGCCATATGACCCGCGGCTCCAATGTAATTGAAAAGGGCATTTTTTTCAATAAGGTAATTTTAGTTGACTGTAGTTTTAGTGTTGTTGTTCAAATCCAATATCGAAAAAAGTTGGCGACCCGTAGGTTGAGAACCCGTGCTCTATAATAAATATTTTAGAACATTTAATTTTATTTTATTTTAGACAATAAAAAGATGAAGAATTAAAAATGAGTGAATGGTATAAATGTTATGTTTGAATATTATTTCATGTAATATAACAACCCCTGCATATACAAGAGGTGCATTGATCCAATGCCACATTGACCGGCCGCTACTGGCAGAAGGTGTTCAACGAGAACTATGCCTCTCGATCAGTATTTTCAAAACGGGCTTCTAGCAAATGATTAAGTCAGAAAATATAAATACAGTCGAACTCAGTTATTACGATCACGGAAATAGCGAGATCTCATATGTGATGTGGAAACATTCTTTGACATTTTAGTTTATGGTTTTTTCCATAAATTTATTCACTTTTATAACAAGCTAATTCTCGGGCATACCGGACAAAAATATCGTCAATGAGAGTGAAAACAATGAATCAAGCATCAATTTTAAATTTTATAAGAAAAATTGATTGACAGAAAAATGTAATATGTGTGTAACGGGTGTGTAAATAAATTCTAATTGTGTAGTTTTGTTTGAATTGTGACTTTTTGTGTTATGTCACCTCTCCAGATACTTCATGTCTTCATGTGATGGATATCGACTGTGGAAAGTAAAAAGGACGTAACCCACAGTTTTTTCAAAACAGCTGTTTTTCGATAATCAAAATGTATCAAACTTGATACACGTTCTACCAAAAAGATGCAAGCTACAAATACCGAATTAGTATCTAAATTTAGCTTTTAAGTTTGAAAAAGATGACCTTGTAAAAAATTAAAACTATGAAAAAAGGCTGAAATAAAGGATTTTCCTAGACAATTTCTTGAAACAATATTAGATTATGTCAATTTAACACTAGTTTAGAAGTCTCCGTGCACTTCGAAGTTGTGTATACTTCATAATTTGCATATGGCCCAAAATCATCAAAACACGTTTATTTAATTTGATATGTGTGGGCTACGTCCTTTTTCCTTTCCACAGTCGATATGTTTGTAAGCATTTAAAAATACCTATTCTCTGATATAACGAGTAATGCTTATAACTAACAAATTCAGTCGGTCCCATCTTCCTCGTAATAACCAAGTTCGACTGTAATTAACTAATCGCTCATGTGGTATATGTCTTACTTTTTAGAATCGGTAGGATGGGTGAAGAAGTATTAAAACAAACATCGTGTCAATCGCAAATAAAAATAGTATTATTGCACAATCTTTTCACTGATAGTGCAATAACCTCGTAAAAGCATCAAGGGGGAATAATTCGTTCGCGATAACGTCACAAAGTTAAAAAAACGTTTTTTTTTTAATTAACCACCGGTTAAACGGAATCCTGCGAGTTATATGTTATAGCCTGGTTACGTCGTCATTGATACATTGATGTTTAATATTATTTGTTGGTCCGTTCAATATATTTGATTTAACACTGTAGAACAGCCATACTCAACCTGTGGACCAGTAAGCCCTAATGTGCGACCCAGTAAGCTCTTACCAAATCGTGGATTTCAAATTCCTCGGTGAGCTAAAAAAAGGAGTTTACCATAAATATATTGCGGCCCACGTAGAGAAGCAAATATCGGAATGCAGCCCGGAGGAAATAAGGTTGAGTATGGATGCTAATAAAGATTTTTTTTCCATGTCCGCTCCCAATACGGAGCATATGGACTCCTAATGGAGTTTATCTCAACAGAAATGTTTCTACGAGAACTGCTTGTTACTCAGTTGCTCAACCTCTCTTTTTCCAAAGAGATTAGGAATATAAGGAAAGGGCTACGACAGGACTAGTGGTTAGCTAATCGCTCTCGCTACGCCCCGTTTATAGGATAGGATGGGTGGGAGGGGGGAATTCAAGACATCACATACATCCATGCCTTTGAACAGAAATTCATAAATCGATTGAAAAATCAATTTATAAAACTGCCCGTACTGGGATTCGAACCCGTGCCCTCCGTAGCGGTAACCAACGATGTTGACCACTCGACCACACAGGCTACCACACAGATAATACTTAATAATAAAAAAACCACGGAAAATAATTGGAAATATTATTTAACCTTCAAACCTTATTGCAAAAATAACATGTAAAATTGGATAACAGGCCACGTACAAAATCATTCATAACCGGTTTGTAATGTTTCTTAGAAAAAAAATATTTGGACCAGTTGTGGTAGGCATGAGTTATTTTTTTTTAAAACGGTTATATTATTAATAAATACGGGCATTGACCTTCGCCTTTTTAAAGCTGAATAAATAGGTACGTTTAAATAAGTTGACTACACATTATTGTTTGAAACCTTTTATAGGCTTAATATGACGTAATATATGTAATATTGTCTGTTCAAACAATGTGCTCATTTCCTTATACTAAGTATAGTTTCTATTTTTATGATCAAGATGGTGATACTTTTTTTAAAAAACCATTTCCGTTCCCAATGTGAAGATACAGTAAAACCCCCATTTACACTAAAGTCGGGAGAGTGTAATTCGGGGTAGTGTAATTGGGGGAGTGAATCTCATACAAAATTAGGGATTTGGTTTTTTTCGCAAAAAAAATATGGACGAAAAATTTAGTTACTAAACCATCTAGATTAGGGTTTCCTAAACTATGTTCCACGGAGCCAGAGTAGGTGTTCCGAAAAAAATCGAAATGGTTTTATACGCTGCAACACAGCGGTGGGATGCCAATACGTTAACAAGGGGCTCGCTTAATCTCGTAGCAATTTTTAGTATTCTGAAGAAGGAGTGAATATTTTTATAGCTCCTATGCAACTGTTACTTAATACACATAAAATGTGTAACAATATGCAATTTACAGTAAACCTATCAATGTAAATAGCTAAAAATATACTATGTGTATACTAACGTTGTCGTAGATAATATTTATATGAATTAGAAAATGCAGTTATATACTAATTTGATCTGAGAATATTATTTTCTCATAAGTTAACAAGGGGCTCGCGGGCCTCAGTAAAATCTAACAAGGGGCTCGCGCGAGCCCTTCCGAGCCCCCTCCAGCCCACCCTTGCTGCAACACAGTTTAAAAAATCTTTAAAATTTAGCTAAGTGTTCCGTTATATTTTCCGGACTTGCGAAGTGTTTAAATATAATTAACATACAAATATTTGAACTATTGCAGTATTGTTCCAGTAAACCATCAACATGTCTCAAATTCACTACCCCTGAGGGAAGACGAATCGTTGTAAGATTGCGACTTCACCGAATAGACAGGGTGTCATAGGACATGCGAGTACTGGGGGCCAACGACCGACGTATGAGGGCGGAGGATCGAGTGGAGTGAAGGAGATTGATTGAGCCGGCCAAGTTTCACGCTAGACTCTAGCACAGTGGTTCCCAAAGTGGTTCATGTGGACCCCCAGGGGTCCGTGACAAATTAAAAATCATTTGGGGGTGCGTGGACAACGTCAGGGGGTCCGCGGAACTCTCCACTACTTTTTGGAAAAGAGAGTTTGAGCGACGGACTAACATACAGTTCTCGTAGAAAAACATCCGTTAAGATACCTCCATTAGGAGGCCATTTGCTCAACATTGGAAGCAGGCATGGAAAAAAATACCTTTCAAGTCATTAACTTTATTTTTTCACTTGGGGGTCCACGGTCAGGTTTTTGCAATGAACGGGGTCCTCGAGCATAATAAGTTTGGGAATCACTGCTCTAGCACATATATGGGCAACCACCGGCCCTGATTCATCTCGGCGAAGTATTAGAAAAAGAAATTCCAGGAAGTTCCAGGAAGGGATTAAATAACGGAGAGGACACGGGTGCTTGCAGTGGCTTCACTCTACTAGTTCATGATCACCACCATATACGAAATAGCAACGTGTTTTATTTAATTTTATATTACTTTATTATGTTTAATAATTTGGTCCGGCCCTTGACGGCCCCAGACCTAGGAAAGGTCTAAGGAAAGGTGTTACACCAGATTTTTTTTTAAATATTTGAGATTGTAACAAACCAATAATGTGTGCAAATTATAAATATAACTTGCGAGAGATATGGCAGTGTTACATTTTCATAAATACTGACCAGGTAGTTGATTTGAAATTCACAGCTAAAAACCGACACTTTTTGTTTTACGGTTGTGTTGCTCTTTCAGTTTAAAATGTTGTAAGAAATATCTAACGTGGCTTATTTTTAATTACTTCTATATTTCCTTATCACCGTGATGCTAGAATTATATTCTTATCTTTCTTCATTATTTACGATTGTATTAAGTAAATCATAGTGTTCAAATATTTTATCATCTCTATGAATGTTCAAATAGTAAAAAGTATTTACTTTTAGAAACACTGTATGGTCCATTGACTACAAACATAGGAAAATAAATTATATCTACCTGTGCAGAAATCGAATCCAGAAGGTAAACTTGATTGCGGCAGCATACTGGACTCACCAAGGCTTTGGGCACGTCGAATTTTAAAACGGATTTATTTAAATGTTCAATTAGTTCTACCACCATATTATATTTTTATAAATTAAAAAATGTGTTTATACAAGAGAAAAGACATTTTGTTCGAACCAGGGATTAACTGACTCTACAGTCGTGAAGAAAAAAGACGACTCCGATCCAACGTTCCCTCCAAGCTGCGCGCGTGCGCGGCAGCGCAGCAGTTGGGAAGCTCCCGCGCACTCATTCCGGGTTGGCGCGCACTACAAGACAGTAAGTTGTTCAATTAATATTTGATCGGTCCGCGCAGCCTCTACGCAGCCTCCGCGCAGCCTTTGAAATTTCCGCGCAGCTAATCTCTTGCCTTAGACTCTTAGAGGGAACATCGCCTGATCATAGCTTAAAACACGACATGAATTGGCTTTTTGACCCTAGAAATTTGAGTACACAATATTTTAGAGGTACATATTCGGAAGTTATAAGTTTTTTTCGAGCTCGACTCTAGTTAAAACAGTACGACTCCACTACTCCGACTTCGATTATACAGCCCTAGTTCTATCAGCAATGTTAAAATTTCGTAACTATTTACTAAAAATGAATTAATACTATATAAAAAAAATCTATTTTGTTCCCTTAATCGTCATTTATTTTACTAACTTTCCCCGAAAAATATGTTTTTTTGCGTACCTACTTAAAATAATGTTTTGAAATATAGCGATGACTGGAAATGATTTACTATTATAAGTACATAGTAGATAACCAATAACAAAAATGTTCCATTTATGTGTCATATTTATTACTGTTTAATTAATTTCATCTTGTTAATTATGAAACTGTTTAAATTAAATAATAATTATATGCCAAAATTTATTTGAATAAAAAAAATCACAAGATTTATGATCAGTCACGCTTTCGGGATCAACAATGTTAAAACAAAACTTGTTCCGATTTTGACAGAGCGATCACGGAATCTACCACAGATTTTTAAAATTAAAACAAAGCAGCAATATTTTTAATGCAGTGCTACGAAACCTTTTCTCTCTTACGACACACCAAAATTTTCCCCATATTTACACGGCACATCAGAAATTGAAAATAAATAAAAATAGCGAATACAGAAATTACAATGGCTTAAGGAGGTATTCTAGTGTAGAAATTTGAAAAAATCGATTCATTCTTTTTTATATTTTTCTAAAGTTTTTGACATTTGAGAGTATGTCGTCGTGAATCGTGTACGTCAGGACACCACCTTTTTTTCGGACCCCTCCCTTTACCAGCCGATAACTTTTCGAGTTTTGTTTTGTTTTTTTATATTTTTTTATATATTTTTAAAATATAAATAAACGAATGGTAATAAAATGGACTCTAAAAAATTCCTTTGTTTATTTTTTACAGAGCTTGAAGAAACACCCAAAATTCGTGCCTCCACACTAGAATACCCTCTTAACAAAAACACATTCTAAATACGTGAACCGAGTATTGGATTATTTAATAATTTTCAATTTGCATCTCCTCAGGACTCAAGTTGGTTTCCCACCACCACCCGTTATGTATATGCAGCCAACGTTTAATGGCCGCCTTCCACAACGCTATCGACAGAAAAAAAGGAGTCTTCCCCTCACATTCATGGCCCGAGCAGAACTGCACGGGACTGATCACCTCAGGACTAGGGTTTCTGAAAACCAGAGTTTTTACGACACGTCGATTTGGTGTCCAATGTTTAGTTAACCCAGCGGATTAAAGTCGGGTTCGGGCCCAAAATAAAATATAATTTATTAAAATATTAAGAGATTCATTGTTAAGTAACATTTTTTAAGTTATTTTATTTCACTAGCTCTAATACAATAATATTTAAGCAAACCAACTAACTGAAGTTTAATAATGCATTTTTAATTTTTACAAAGTAATTCTAGGTTCCCGAACCCGGTGTTTTAGTCCTGGATCCGAGTTTGATGTCATTGGTAGACGGGTCCAAAAGCCTTACTCAGGGCACATAAGTGTGCCGCGATACAGCGTTTGAGTAGCACTGTTCTAATTTGTTGATTATTAAATTTAGTGTAAGTCTAAATTCTAGTTATTAGATCAAATAAAATAACAGATCAAATTTTATTATTACGTATTAGTAAGTAAAACAAAAGACAATTATAACTGGTTTAAGTATCTGAGCTTACTATTTATTAGTCTCTCTAACTTTATGAGACATTGCTAACAATTATTATAGTACAACATTCAGTAAGATTTTAACAACTCTCTATTGTTTAATGTAACAAAAAAAGGACAATCAGTATCAAAATATTTTACACTAATGCGCTTATCATTTGAATTCTCGAGATTATCGAGAATTCTCGAAAATTGACAGAATAGCATTTGTTTTCAACTGAAATTTGAACGAATTACAATGTGTTATTTCCAGGGCTGTAGAGTAGGAGTCGGAATCGTGGAGTCCTGGTGTTTTTGGTGGAGTCTAAACAGTGGCGTAGCTAGAAATTTGAGGCCTTCGTGCAAACGTCACACAAGACCCACTACGCAATTTGTTATATTGTGTATGTAAAAATTTGGGCCACCCTTTTCACTGGACCCGCATGCGTTACATGCATCTACTATGAAAGGCCCATATCTTATACAATTTAGTATCTTAAATCGTATTCGGACATGACGGCCATTTTAGGCCATTTAGAGGCAACCAATTTATATTTTCAAATTGAATGACCACCCCCTGTTATATTTTCTGGATCCGACAGTGTTTGGACCGTTGGTATACAACAGTGATGCACAAACCGCGGCCCTTTTTGAATTTCGTGGCAACCCTTAAATCTTTTTCTCAGACATATTTTTTTTCACGTAAAACATTTATTTAATAAATGTAAGCAAGATTTTTCTTCAATGAGGGAGAATAAATCGGTTCATAGAAACAGGCTTACAAATATTATGTCAAATTAAAAAAAAATAGTTAAAATTAACCAAGAACGCATTAACTTATGAATTGCATATAAATGAAACATAAATATTTCACAATGCAACGATTTTTAATAAGCAAGTACTCATAATGCTTTTTTAGCATGGCTTATTTATTTTCGAAATAACACGGTCAAAATAATATAATGGAACCTATTACTCATTTATTATTTATTTTATTACATTAAAATACTGTAAATTTTCCTACTCCATTGTTAACTTTAGAAAAGTAATTTTATAAGGAAACAGAGACATCTGTTAACTTAAACTAATACTCTGTACTGTAAGCTTATAGATGCCTGCATATACAAATTTGATTTAATCATCAATCTTGGTGGAAAACTCAGCTCAACATTTACTTTTCTCGAAACGAAGATGATACCATCGTATTCAAAAGAGTTTGGAAAGTATTTATGTATATATTTTAATATAACTTCCAAGCAATATAAAATAATTTAAATTAAAAATACCAATGATCTTGAAAAAAGCTTTTAATAATAAATTATATATATCGCTAGCTAAGTCTTATGTGTTACACACGGTAGGTATAATAACTCTTTTTTTCTTTCATTCTTTAAAAAATAAGAACAGCAGAAATGCTTTTATTCGACTTTTATTTGGTTTTAATATTATAACATGTTTATTATTTTTCTAGCTTATATAATATATTTTAGGAACTTTTCAATAATTTTCAATAGCAGTCTTTATTCTTAATAATATTATATTAAAAATATTACCTATTCACAGTACGAGTTAAAAATAATAATTTAATATGAAGTGTAATAATGGTCATATTTTAAGTTAGCATACTTTACTTATATTTATTTAATTACAATGTGCGACAGCAAGTTTAACGGTTAGCTATTTATACTGGGCAGTTGATTGTAAGGCTGGATTGCACTTATTGAAAAAGCTATCATGACTTTCATCATGTACTGTAGGACTGCCTCAGATGAATACAGAAAGAGCAGAGCTGTGTGCCTTGGTTCATTTTCATACGGGCCCAATAAGTAACGCTGATTTGATTTTAACCAAGGCCAACTTTGTGGCATTCAATAAGTTATTAAACTTTAAAGAACTTTGCATGGCTAGCATAAGGCATAACGATAATGGAAACAAAACAGTATTAAATTGGAAGTGAAATATTTTTCTACAACGTCGTCAATTCATTAAAACTGATTGATAATATTCAATTTGATTTAATTATAATAAACTACTAATTTAGAATTATTTAAGACTTTAGATGGAATAAGAGGAAACTACTGTGAGAGTGACATCTATAATGAAGAACAAACAGCAATCATAATATATGGAGCTCACTAGCCCTCATATACAACAAATGATTAGTAGAAAAAAAAGATTAGTACATACTAAATCATCAATTGAGTGAACATGCCACAAAGAAAGCTGATGAAATTCAATTAATATCTTCAACATAAAAAAATATGTATCATAAGTATAATTACTTTTTCACTAAGAAACAAACATTCTATAGACAGTTGACTCTTCAATCTCCCATCACAGCAATAGTATTTTTAATCCACTGTGAGTAAGAATGGACCTTGGTGTAGACGCCAGGTCTGTTTTTCTTTCCGCAGCCGTCTCCCCAAGAAACCAAACCGGTCAACTCAAATCTTCCATCACGCCTGCACGCAAGTGGTCCACCAGAATCACCACCACACGCGTCTATGCCACCTTGGAGAAATCCTTTGAAAAAATAAGAATATACAAACAGAAGAAATAAAATTTAAAGATATGGTTATAGTGACATCTGTTGATGAGAAAAAATAGTAATTGTAATGGACATGAATATATGTAATATTGTCATCTTATTTCTAAGAAAAAACGGATTTGGTGATACAGTTATTATAATCTCTAGCAATAGGTACTTGTTGCATCACATTTGTGTAATTATTCTATACCTGCACAAATCATGGTGTCCAATATTTTCTGCTGTCTACCGCCATATATCCCAAGCTTTTTGCATGTCTCGTGGTCCACCAATGGTACCGCAGCGGCTCTTAATACAGGAGCAAAAGCTTCTAAGTGCTCTGAAATGTACAAATATGTATGCATACATAAAACTATTTAACAATTTTATATATGCAATGATTGGGACCAAAAACTAAATTACAACATGACTATTAATACAAAAATATAACATATTATGGGTAATGAAAAGGTAAAGTACAAAATGAGATGGTAACAGGAAAATATTAATGCATTCTGCGTCGAGAAAAGGCCTTGGTGGTCCATCATTCCACTGGGTATATTGTTCAAATACAATTCTATAATAAATGTTTGAACATTGGTTGTCGCGTTTGTTTTTAACTTCATCTCATCACATCTGATCAGTATCTTAAAAGATTTGTTAAAATGTTTGTGTTCTACCGTTACGAAGTAATATACAATATTTTGGGATTAAATAATTCCTTATTTTTTTCAGTAGTTACTTCACCATTTTTTGCAGAACAATTTTTACGATGAAAGGGTTGTGCTATATCAATCTGATACTGAATTTAGGGGGCGTTTCGTGTGATTTGGTAAAAGTAAAGCTGGGAATAGAAAGTATATTTCACTCGGGGAGAAGATTTAATGCAAAAAATGTATAACAAACCATTCAACGTTCCCCAACCAGTAACTGAACAAGATCCTGAATGAGGTGGAGGTCTGTGTGGTAAGCAGATTGGCCTAACGTGACTCGAGAATGGTATTCCTTCAGGTCCTGTACCAATGGATACCACGGCTATGTCATTACTGTGCGGACCATCTGGAATAAAACAAGTACTCTATATTTGTCTGATATGACCTGGCTACAACACACATCAGACGACACTGTCTGGCGGTGTATTATATGAATGTTTACAGGTAGCACTGCCACATGCTATAATATTAATTAATCCCTTTTTCTTAAGAATATTGAATTACATTCAATAATCAGTCAATTTATCAAAGACTTTGGTTGTCCCTGTGACGGAATGGTATTTTTTTTGTTGTTTTTCAACTTTTTTCATAAGTCCCAGAAAAGAAACTTTCATACATTGATTAATTTTTGCAGTAATATCGTTTTTTATCTCTTCTGTCAAATCTTCAAAAATTGAAGATAAGTATTCTTGCAGTAGGGGTTTGCACGGGCCATAGTTCAATCCAGGCCACTCCAGGCCCGGACCCGAGTATTAAAGTAAATTATTGTTACTTGAACCTGACACGAATCATATATTATTATTATATTTTTAAAAATATAATAATTATCATGATATTTTTTCGATGAATGAATAACTCATATTTCGAAATATTTTTCTGAAAAATAAATTGCTTACCTGGACCCGGTCCGAGCCCGAGTCTCAATAAACAATATATTCATTAATTAGTATGGCTTAAAAAATGGCAATATTATTTAGTATCGCTACGGATTATAAATAATATTATAACAGTTACTTTGCCGGAAGTCAGGGTGCATCACCACGTTACGGATCTGGAAGCTGTGCTCGTGTCTGTCTCGCTCGCCAAGTCGGTGCTCGCCAGTTACCACGCGAAATATTTCCAATTGCAGCAGTCGCTAAAATAAATTTACAAATATTACATTACTGCTGTCAAAACAAACCTATATATTCGCCATAGCAGATGTACTATGGCAGGGATGGTGAACCTATGGCACGCGTGCCCGAGGTGGTACGTTTGAGAATTAGGATAGCACGCGAACGATTTCAAAGTTCAATTTTTTTTATTTTTAAGCTTAAAAAATTAAAATTTGATTAAATAATCAGATCATTAGAAATATATTTTTATATATCCATGTCCACTCCCAATGTGGAGTATACGGCCTTCTAATGCAGTTATCTCAACACTTAATATTTCTACACGAACTGTTGTTACTCAGTCGCTTAACCTCTCTTTTTCGAATGATAAGTGTCATATATAATTACATCGTAGCATTATTTATTATAATTATGGTATATAAAAATAATTTTAATACTCCATTTATGCGCCCCCTAAAGGTTTGCGCCCTAGGCGGTTGCCTATTTCGCCTGCATGGTAGCGCCGGCCCTGATTAACCATTACCTTATCAAAACAGTGAGCCGCTGTGATTGCCGTTCTGGGCCCGATCACGGCCCCCCCGCAGTGGTGCTCAAATTTTCCAGAATCCGGGTCCAGCATTTTAATTTCTACCTGAAAAAAAAGTGAAATTACTGTGGGATATTTAAATTTCATAAAGTATGAACTTTGGTATAAAATATAAGCAAGGTTGTCTCGGGAGTTATCAACAAAGATATTATCTTCAATTCAGTGTAGTGTTTTTTTAAATTATTATTATTCTAAATTTATTTTAGACTACAGTCCTGTATGAGAACATAAATCTCAAAAGAGTTCTTCGTGTGATGCTAATTAATTGTAGATTAAAAAATGCATCTGCATATTTTTCCAACAAACATAATAAAATGGTTTATACTTTTAGTTTATTTAAGTGCTACAAAAGAATAATAAATGAGCCCTCGAGAGGTGAAGTGAACCGACTAATAAATGGTAAAACTTTTTTCTTAGACTTTTAAGTACAATCATGTCTTTTCTTGGTGTTTTGGTGGATTGCGTGTTTACGATAAGTTTACGGAGACAAACAGTATTGAAACGTGTATTAACTGAGGTTACTTCACTTTTACGATACTTTAAGATGCGTAGAATATCACAACACATTTAACTATTTTTTTAATCTAAAATATCACTTGGCTCATTTCACGTCTAATAGACCCAAATGTGCAAGAGTATTTGATAAAATTGTATAAATAATACTTTATTTACTTTACCAGTACCCAAAAATTCCACTGATTATTTATAACTTGTTTTTCCTCTGAACATAACAATTCAATTTAAAATTGAGTTTGATAACTTTGTTACTGTGGTGTTAGAAATTTTCCATCGTATGGTACAGTGTCTGCCAATCTTTTTTTACTTCACGGCACACTGGGGAATGGGACGCGGCACACCAAATAACAATGCTTTTAACACCTCCATGCACATGATGCAATCGTAAATAGTTGAGCCATTAATTTATTCAATATTTCTCTTAATACTGTCGATAAGTATTTATCATTTTAGGTATTCTAGCATATATATATTTAAAAAAAAATTTTTTTAGCTTCTAACTTAGGTTTAAATACTGTCAATAAACAGTGAAACTGAGATGCCATCATGGCTGGGAACGTGATTTTTTAGGATGGCATGTTATAGGTTAAAAAGGAAATGTATATTTAAAAGAGAAAACGTGAAAAATGTCCACTATGTATAAACGTGTCAAATATTTATTTGAATGTTGAATTTATTTAAAATTGAAGAAAATTTAAATGAACAGGCATTATGTATTTAAAATTAACACTTTAAAGGCTTTTTCCACCGCGGCACACAGTTTGGCAGACACTGTTATAGTAGAAAATAAAAAAACTTTGACATTCGTTTTGTAATTGTACTTTATTAGTATACTTGAAAATATTACGTCTAATGATGTTTCTTAAAGAGACGAAACACGTGCCAAAACTTGTATCACCACATGCAGAGTAACAAAGTTATTAAATACATTTTTTTATTAAAAAAAAAAATAATCACAAAGATACCGCCAAATCCATTGAAAATTTTACGATCCAAACTTACTTGCCATGGAAATGCGCCGTACGGACTTTCCACTCCACCAACTATCTTCCCCATTCTAGTCGGTTGAAATTCTACAGTTCTTGTTCCACATTCGACAAAACTACGCCCACTTTCATCGTCCACTTGGTGCTGAGGATAATCTATGGAACCGAGTTGGTATCTTGAAGAACCTTCCACATTATTTACTGTTCCACAAAAGCACTGCACTATTGTTATTAAAATTAATGACAAGTTTTTGGTTCTTGATGTCATTGTACTAAATTTTATTTAGTTACTGATACCTAATGAAACATTGCAAAAAAAAACATAACGATTTAAAATTCCATATTCTAATGAAAGAAAAAACAAAACTTAATTCTCCTCAATTGTCTCCGTAACTCGGTTTTTTTTAGCTCGCCGACAAATTCGAAATCCTCGATTTGCTATACTTTTCCCCGGAATCCAAATTTCTCAATCCCGCATTCCCGCGGCGGCCCTTAAAGAAATTCCGCGGCCCCCAATATGAGAAGCAACGATTTGACAGACTTAAATACATAGATATTTGTACTTTCTGGTTGGTAAGCACTGCTCTAGATCAGTGTTTCTCAACCGGAGTTCACAAGGAACAAACGATAACAACTCAAAACACTTAAATGCACAGGCCCTAAAAAGATCAGGCGAATTAGATTGTTGTCATTGTTCTTTTGTCGATTATGGGTCGATATGCTTTCATAATAAAATTTGAATCGTGAATTTTGTACATTTCCATACGTTTTGTCACTGAAGACCCGGATATCGCCATTTGGCATCTCCAGGCATTCAAGTGGACAGATAAACGTGAACGCTTCGTTAATAGTTTTTATCGTGTATGACATAAAAATATGAAGATTTTCCAGAGTCGTTAATGACAAAACGTATGGAAATGAACGATTTTTATTTGATATTGAAATTCCAATTAGCACCTTCAGTCAAAATCGTAAATTAAAAACCGCTATATAACGCCACCTGTGTGGTCGAGTGTTCAACATCGCTGGCTTCGGTTACGTAGGTCACGGGTTCGAATTTCAGTACGGACAGTTTTATAAATTGATTTTTCAATCAATTTATGAATTTCTGTTCGAAGGCATGGATGTATGTGATGTCTTGAATTCCTCCCTCTCACCCATCCTATCCTATAAGCGGGGCGTATCAAGAGCGATTAGCTTACCGCTAGTCCTGTCCTAGCCCTTTCCTTCTATCCCTACTCTCTTTGGAAAAAAAGAGGTTGAGCAGCTGAGTAACAGTTCTCGTTTCTTGAGATAAACTCTATTAGGAGTCCATATGCTTCACATCGGGAGTGGACAAGGTGAAAAAAATATGTATTTAACTATCAAACACTAGTCTTATTTAACCTATCCAGGTGGCAATGACACCTGTCATTATTTACGAAACGTTCACCCGTTCGCTCTTTATCCAATATCTTTGACTAAGCATCGTGCGCAAGCCAGATAAATCATGAAATAGTAATTGTTTCTTTTAACATTTATCACATAATAATTGTAAACCATACTTTAAATTAATCAATAGGTAATAGATGCCCTACAAAGCAATGCAATTATGTCCGATAATGCATTTTATCTGCATTGGAATAATTAGCACCCTCATGATTTGATTCTGAAGTTAGTTTTTATTAAAGAGTAATGCTGTCGGTTATTGGGCAAGCCTTAATAAATTTCGTTTTGATGATCATTTATTTTCTCAATAATTAAATATGTATCACTATGAATCTCTCAAACTCTAGATATCAAAACGAAAGAACTCTAAAATTAAACATTTATTTGTTTTGCGATCTGTTTATGTTTATTGAAAAAGGGTAACAAATAAAAAAAAAACTGTAACAGACTTCATACAAATGCAATTAAACAATATTGTATACATAATGGATACAAATAGTTCAGTCACTTTTAGGCTGTTCACTGTCAATACTTGGTGGAAAGGCGAGCATTTTGACTCGTCAGTTGACAATGCTCGCAATGAGCGAAACCAGTCCTGACCTTATTAATAAAGTGGAATGAAGTACAAAGGAATATTGTGTTTTTACTAAAATAGTTCAGTAATTAAAATAGTACGATTATTATTAGTTGTACACTTTTACTAATGAGAATAATTAAAAAAAGTTTATAATATAATTTAACCATAACATACAGTAATGTTTGTTACAACTAAAATATCAATTCTCAATTGATAATTTAAATTAATGTATTTTTTAGATATTTAATGAAAATAAATATTTGTAAAAACTCTTCATTGATTAGGAATCATTGATATGAAATTGGAAAGACTTTTGGTATTTTTTGACCTCACTACTAAAGATGTACCAGCGTAACTTGACTGCCCGCGAGGGCGCCACCATCGCATCATTAACGTTGCCATAGTCAACACGTCCTAAGGCGACAATTTTAGTAGTTGTAGTTACACTTTTTCAGAAAAGTTATTATATGTTTGACAAAATTAGATCACGTTATAAAACTAAGGTATGAAAACGTTTATTTCTAAGTGGTTGAAGTGATTGCCGATAACATAACCAGGGCTGTGGAGTCGGAGTCGGAAAATTAACTAAAACTGAACTTTGTACGTTTTTATTCATATGAATATTTTAAGTCTGCTAAGAGTTGTATCGGCTTTTGGCGGGATTTAAAATTGATGACAATTATTTTAAGAAACCATTAGTCATTTTATAAAATCACGTATAAAAATCATCACTGATTTATGATAAT
Source organism: Himalopsyche anomala (assembly GCA_031772345.1). NCBI lineage: Eukaryota > Metazoa > Arthropoda > Insecta > Trichoptera > Rhyacophilidae > Himalopsyche > Himalopsyche anomala. The sequence goes on from CM062825.1 coordinate 2,194,770, forward strand.
TTTAATAACAGTTTTTCACAAAAATCGAAACACCGATATTGATTTACTTGCCCTGTATTTCAATTTCTAGTGGATGACCACACAAAGTATTTACAACTTAACCTCTTTAGATCAACATAATTTCAATACAAATATATAACCAAAAGAACTGTAAATAATTTGATGTTTTGATAAAAAAAATAACTAACAGTTTCAAAAAGTAAATTTAAAAAAACGGAGATTGAAAAAATCGCATGTGCTTTCGGTGGCCGTTTCCGTTCTCACGGCTGATGACTTACTGAAGTCTGTACCCTTCTTAACCAAATATGAGCGAAAGTAACAATATTCAGGTAGAAAAAGAATGAGTAGTGGGATCAATAGACAACGGTGTTTACTGTGACCATATGGTCACGCTCGTCCTTGGATGGTTAAACTTTTTTTTGTGAAACTGTCATTGATATTTGAAATAACGGTATTAAACATCAAATACTGCAATTGATAAACTCTTTCAATACTACATTCCCTACTTAAATGAAAAAAAAATAATCAGCTCAAAAGGTTCACGTGCTATAAAAAATCAACTTCTTTTAATTAATAACACTCCAATCAAATATAGATTTTAAAAGTGATTTAGCTTATTACAATTAATTCATTTACAGTAAGTAACATTAATGTTATTAGTTTCACAAAATTTAACACACTACGGCATGTATAATCTCGTTATTCTACTGGTTACGTAACTAAGAATGAGATGTATTTCACCCCATTGAGAAACCATCTTCGAACTAACTCTATCGCTATATTTTTTCTGTTACTTTGACTCTTGTTAGTCAATCGAAATACACTGAATATTCTTTTCAAAGATGTGAAACACGTGTAACATTGAGCAACACGGCTAGTAAAATAACAATATTATCAAAATTAAAAAAAAATAATGTTATAAACACAATTATTAATCGAATATATGACACGAAATTTTTAGATATTATTTCCTTGTCATACAATTTTAAAAAATGGACCTTTCGTTGCACTTTTTTTCTTCAAATTAATAACTTTGTGCACAATATTTTTGAAACAGTCAAACACGTCTTTTCGCTTGTAAATTAAGTGATAAACTGCAGGTTTAAGGACATATCGAGCCATTTTAAAGCAAAATTGCATATCATACCAACCCTGATGGTATCAACAAACTTTCGAGGTTAAATAATATTTAGCGGCTTGTGTGCAACCAAACAAAAATCTTGCATTTATTACTTATTACTTACTCCTCCGCAATTTCAGATACAATCCGATTTCAATGTATTTATATATTTTTTTTTATCTATGTCCGCTTATTATGTTGAGCATATGACCTACTAATGGAGATATTTAAACAGAAGTTTTTAAACTAAATCTGTTTTTTACTCAGTTGCTCAACCTCTCTTTTATTTGAAGAGAGTAGGAATAGAAAGTATAGGGCTAGGAAAGGACTAGTATTTGGTTAATCACTCTCACTACACCCTGTTATCTTAGGATTTGAATGGTGGTATATAAAACATTAATAAATATAGATAACATTAAAAAATTTGCATTGCTTTTATGGTGTGCCAAATGATAAAAACTTAGTAAACAATACATTCCAATGTAGATGTCTTATGGAGGTATCTCAACACAAGTATTTCTACGAGAATTACTTGTTGCTCAGTTTTTCAACTTTATTTTTTTAAGAGACTATAGAGATTAATGGATAAGGGTTGGACACAATTAGTGATCAGTTAATCGCTCTCACTGCGTCGCGTTATTTTAGGATTGGAAGGGTAACATCCATGTCTTCAAAACAGAAATCGATTAATTGATTGAAAAAAATGCTGTTCGTCCTGGGTGTTAAGCCTGTGAGATCCGCTACGGAAGCCAACGACTTTAAATACTGCACCACGGACTCGATAAATAATCTTAATTAACAAAAAATAAAACACAAACAATTTTTGTTTAATATTATATTTTTGCCAGGATTTGATCAGAATCAAACCCAACTAATTTTTTACGGTTTTTACGGTCAGAATATGTCAGGAATTTACGAATTACAGAATTGGCCAGAAGACCGCACCAGAGTAGCCAAAAGGCCGCAGGTTCCTTACGCCTGGACTAGATTGTAGAAAACTTGACGACACGAATATGTCAAGAGCTGGGAACAAAATAGATCCACTTTTCTTACTACAGTTTGTATTACTAAATCATATTTTAACCCCTAATTGCATTGAAACGATGAAAATAAATTCTGTTCTTTTGAATCAGTACTCCAATTTTATAGCGATATCTGATTGTCTCTCAAAACTGGATTTGGGCGTATTTGATCATAAGCTCCTCATTTAATTATAAAGGTGAATTAATACATGTACAGTCTTCTTCTTCTTTGGCCATGTTCGCTCCCTATGTGGAGCATATGGCCGCCACGCGGCACCTCCATGTTTCCCTGTCTCCTGCCAATTGCTTTGCTTCCTCCCATGACATGCCAGCATCCCTCAGTTCCGCCGAGTACATCCTATGGATAGTACCCGACGGACGTCCGGGACGCCGGAATCCCACCGGTCGAAAGAAAAGGCAGGCAGGATTGAGGCTTTCCGGAGGCATCCGCAGCACGTGACCCAGCCAGTTCCAACGTCTCTCCATAACCACTGACGTGACAGGACGCTGTCTTGTACGCTCCCTTATCTCTGAATTCCTCACAAAATCAAACCACCTAACCCCCATTATCCGACGCAAGCATCTGTTCTCGAAGCTCAGTATACGGTTCAACTCAATGCGGACTGTCTGGGACACACAGCTGTACTCGATTAAAACCAAATGCCACTTATTCAACGCTTGCATTCTGCCGGTACTGCTTTACGGTTGCGAATCATGGCACCTGACGAAGACTCAGAAATGTACAGTAGAACCTCGATATAACATTCTTCGGATATATTGTCTGAATCAGTGTTCCCCAACCTTTTTACATCTGCGGACCGGTAAAAAAAGGGAAAAAAAATCGCGTACCACTAATGCAGAGCCGCATTATTGATGTCTACTTTTCACCAGAAAGATTTCATACGAATCATAAATATTACTAATATTGGTGTTTTAGAGCGTTTTTTTAAATTAGCATACATATTTAATTTACACTTTTACCCACACTTTGTTGGTTATATAATTTATAGAATTTTGAAAAAGGACATAATTGGATAAAGGATATAATTCGAAATGACCTTTTCTCGACACGTGCTTAAATTCATACCATATTATACCACACTCGTGATCGATTGCCGGCTTCTCCACACTTGTTGGATATTTCCCTTCCTATCATTTTTAAGTTCCATGGTATCGCATCATCTTAACAATTATTATTATTTAAAAACATACAAGTAAACGTGCAGACGAAAAAAGATCCTATATTTAATATTTTTGCAATTTTTTGCGAATTTATTGAAATTTGGCATACTGTTTGCGGCCCAGCATTGGGCCGCGGACCACCGGTTGGAGAACACTGTTCTAAATTATCCAATATAGTTAAAAATATCCTGTTGATGTATACATGTATAAATCCAAATCTCATCACCTGTAAAAAGTATTCTGTGCTTGATCACACCATAAATCTTACACTTGATTTTGAGTTGTAGTACCGTTAACTGTACACCTTACAACGCTGGCTGGTGATTCACACAGCTGCACAGCAACTCAATTTATTTACTCAAAGTGATTGGATGCATTCACTCAATAAGTCTCAATTGTAAATTACTATGAAATATATGGTCGTAGCTAGGGCTTATCGGTTTTCAAAACCGATTTTTTTTTGACATTCGAAAACCGGTTCTTCAACTTCGTAATCGGTTGTGCTGAATTTTCTTTAAACGAGTCTATAAACAGAAGGACAGAAAATTTGGATCTTTTATTTGATGGCTTAGAGACCATATGCCCCACAACATTATCCAGCGAAAGGGTATTTTCAATATCAGGAAATTTTGTTACAAAACGATCAGTGGACGCTTTGTGTTTTCTTAAATCATATTTTCTGAAGAGTAACACCGAATAGTTTATTGTTGTGTATTATTATGTATATAAATAAACAACATAAAAAATGAACATTATCTCGCTATTTTAATTGAATTATCCATTTTTAGTAAAACTTCGAAATCCGGATAAACCGGTTTTCTAACAGTATTGACATTCGAAAACCGGTTTTTTCAAAAGTCGGTTTTTGTATAAGCCCTAGTCGTAGCCCTATCGATGATATGTGGAAAAAATCTAAGCTTAAGACTTAAAGGCTTCTAAATGGACAACATTTTTTCCGCATTAGTGTATGTATTACGTGGACGTAATCAAAGCGACTCGGTGCGGCACGAAAATATCAAATGGTCTTCGCCTGTCGTACGTGACAAAAATCACGCCGCAATCAGTTTATTTGATTCGCTTTAAGCCGCGTTCCAATCGTGTTCGTAATAAAACCCAAGTAAAACGTAGCGCTAGTCTGTTATACCGAGGTTCTACTGTAACGTTATCTAATCAGGATTGTGAATATCTATAACAAATGCGACAGTGGAGTAGAAAAGGGAGGTTGCTGCTTTTTAAAGTGTATTGCACTAAGCTGCCGAGATAGATAAAGAGAATTCTATGGAATTCATTTTGTGGTTTCACCCGTATACCGGTGTTGTCCTTTATAAAACCATTAATCAACATCTGCTATCAAATGGCAGTTGTAATACATTGAATTTGGTTTTTTTTTTGATTCACGGAGATTAAAAAAGTCACAAAAGAAAAAAAATGTCAGAGCGCAAGTCAAATTTTAAAATCTCTCAAATACTCAAACCTAGAATTAGTATTACTACTACTACCTTCTCAATAATAATATATAAAAAATGATGTCTGATTTTGTTATCAATATTTGAATTTCAATACATATTTTTCGCCGTGGCCAAGTGGTATCACTTCATGGCTTCTGAACATTGGTCGTTAAACGGAATCGTATCAATTTTGATTTTTATCGATTGCTTACAAATAATAATAAAAAAGTGTCTGTTCAAATTCATAGCTGATCGGCGTGACCGAGTGGTAAAGCTGTCAAATTTACGCACTTATATCGACCACGGGACCACGGGCTCGAATCTTTGAATATTCGTTTAAATTTGTACTCACATCGATTTATAAATTAGTTTAGAAATGCACGTTTTTTATGAAATCATAAACAGGGTAGAGCAGCGATTTCCAACCTGGGAGGCGTGGACTATTTCAAAGGGAGGCGCAAACAGTCCAAAATATTTATTTACTCTTTATAATGTGTCTTTATTACTATATGAAATAAAGGATGGGGAGGCGCGAAGATATTTTTTCCTCAAAAAGAGGCGCAGTAACATAGGGGTTGGAAACCACTGGGGTAGAATGTTGACTAGCAACTGGTACTCTTGAAAATGCTACATTTGGAGTTTATATGCATCAAATTAGGGCTTCCAAACCGGTTTAAACCGAAACCGGTTAACCGGTTTTTCGGGTGTTTTGAAAAAAACCGAAAACCGGTTTATTTTGGGCGGTTAACCGGTTTAATAAAAAAATCTTTTTCCGCTTTGAACACCACGAGATTTTATTTAACTATTCATATGTAGAGTATAAATATTTAAAAATGTTGTATATAATAATAGTATTATAAGTAGTACAATATAATAAAGTATTTTACTGTTCAATTGTATAATTTCTGTGACATATTTATAACAACTATGTAGTCGAAATCATGGAAAATCATACTGCTTTCAATCAAATATCTGTAATACGAAAGGATTCTCAAAATATCAATGATAATAAAACAAGTGAACCTTATTGAACCAAAAATACGTTCATCATTATATCTTTTAAATGAAAAAAATATCCGAACCGAAAACTCGTACTGTTACAAAGCAATTTAAATATTAGTAAAAAGAAGTTTATAATCTACATTTTTTTCACGTATTCATTTGATCTTTATTAGTCGGATTATTTATAATTATTAAAAATTTAATATTGGATATGAAACTTAAATATTGTATAATATAGATTGCTATTATTCCGAGAAAGTAGTAAGTACCTGAACTTAAAAGATGGCAATTTATATTCACTTTTTTGCAGCATACATACATAAAAAGGTTAAGTGACCAAGCCCATGTTTTATTATATCTTTCAAGTTATAAAACAATTCAATTTTAAAACGTTTTTTTTTTATTTTCTAACAATCTGTGCCATAAATCATCGGCTACTTTCCGTCTTTCCAATATGCACATGTGGTAAACAAAAATAATAATAAAGACGAGCAAAAAGGTATTCGAAGTGTTATACAATTGAACATTAGCTGAATATGCGTTACATTTATTTTAAACAATTATTTAAAAATGTGAAAATGTTAGGCATACAATCGTAAGGACTCGAATGCATGTTTGCGCATAGTGAAAATTGGTAGTTCTAATTTTATGCACTTATTGACTGTTTTTTAAGTAATCAAAAAACTTTTTTTTGAAGCATTGGTTAGTGTGGTACTAAAATTGGTTTTTTGAAAATAAATCCGGTTTAAACCGGTTACCCGGTTTATTTATTTGAAAAAAACCGAAAACCGGTTAGTTTAAATGTCCGGTTAATTGGAAGCCCTACATCAAGTTAATAATAGTAAGGTTTCAAAAATAATGAATAAATATTTTTACATACAGTAATACAACTAACATATTAATAAAATTCATGCACGGTTGGGCAAAACTTAGTTAAATAGTTATTTTATTTCCTACGTTAGACATTTAGTTGTTGGAGTTTGAAATTAGATGATTTATCATTTCAATTTATTGTAATAAATCAGATCATTATTGTTAAGATTTGATAGAATGAGTTTATTTGTGTTTGATTTGAATAAAATAATTTTTACCAATTTTCGCATTAATTCATATAAAATATCTTAATTTTAATTTGAAACATTCGTTTTGTTTAAATTTCCACACGTTTTGTCACTTTTTAGCATTATTAGACGTTTAAATAAACGCCATTAAAAAAATAAATGTAAAATGAATCGTGATGGCCATTTTAGTTTTAAGCTTAGTGATAATAAAATGTATTCGTATATATACACTATACAACTATTAACCCAGTGACGTTCCTAGGCTATGTGCCGCCTCTAGGCAGTGTTTAAATTAGCGCCCTTACTTACAGCCTACAACATATGTAGCCATAAGTTGTAGGCTACACTTTTTAAATTATTTATCATTATTCTAAGAATACATAAACAATAAAATAGTGCTGTCATCGGTAAATGTCATATTTTAGGAAGTTTTTTGCGATAAATTTAACGATTTTTTTTTGTCAAATACATTAAAATCATATTTATTCCATATTAAATTCGTATATCAAGAATATTCAGCCATTTAAAAAAATATATTCTGTTATCATTTGCCGCCCCTTAACACTTGCCGCCCCTAGGCAACTGCCTACTCGCCTATGCCCACGGGACGTCCCTGTAACCAATCATCAGTTAAAGTTCATCTGTGCACTTGAATGCATGGAGATACCAAACGAAAAACAAAAACCAGGTCGTAAAAGACACAATGTGTGAAAATTAGGGTATCCAATCCCGGGATTTCGGGTTTGATAAATTTTCAATCCCGGGATCCCGGGATTGAGATAAATTTACCGAGGAATTTGAAATCTACGATTTGGTATACTTTTTCCCCGTATTCTCACGAAACCTCGTTTTTTTTTTTTTTTAGCTCACCGAGGAATTTGAAATCCTCAATTTGGTATACTTTTTCCCCGAATTCTCACAAAACCTCGTTTTTTTTTTTTTAGCTCACCGGGGAAATTGGAATCGACAATTTGCCAATTTCATCTCACTTTTCGAGATTTACTCAAAATTTCTCAATCCCGAAATCCCGGGATTGCAACGAAGTCAATCCCGGGATTTCGGGATCAGAAAATTGAACGGAATCCCGGGGTTACGGGATCCCGGATCCCGGGATTGGATGCCCTAGTGAAGATGTACATAATTTATCTGAAAAACCGTAAATCAAATATTTTCACATTCATAATAAAAAAATATATATCAATATCAGCGTTTTGCACAGTACAGTTACCTTATCGTAATTTTGAGCAATAATGTGCTGTCAAAATAGCCATCAATTTTATTATGAATAATTTGTATGAAACTTTAAACGTATTATATCAACACAGGTTTTATCGGACAGTTATAATTAAGGTTACTGGATTCACAGACATTAAATATAATGTATGTATTCACAAAGCGTGTAACTGGTTTAAGTTGGTTCGGAGTGTAAAGGATCACAACAAGTAATACTTTTTAATTAATAATGACATACATGGTAATAAAAATTACAAAATAATATCACTTTCACTTTCTTTTAACTTGACCAGCTGAGCAGGTTGATATTTAAAAGAAAAATTGACGCAGAAAAAGCATGTGTTTACGGTACATATTAATAATTACTTGTTACCTCTTATATTAAATATTTTTTGTTTTTTTATCAGTCAAGTAGAGCTTTTAATTATATCAATTATCTCGAATAAAGAAAATAAACGTCGTCAACTTCTTAGACGGGATTTCATTCGAGAACGGATTTTTGTCATGCCTCAAATATAAATGTTAATTTAACTTAATTAAGGCTGTTAACAAATCAGGACATTTCACAACCTACGACCGGCATTCCTATTTTAGCCCTTCTCGCAAGTGTATTTTTTTTTTTTTATCACTAAACTAAATAATTGTATCAATAGTGAAAACTTTACAATTAATTGATGTATTATATTATTTCAATGAATCGAATAATTGTAATTTTGACATTGGTAGAGTACCACCATAATCCAAATATCACAGCGTGACATTTCCGAATAAATTATTTTTCAATGAAGTAAGCACACTAGCTTTGCTTGTTGTCGTCACGGTATTGTGAAAATAATGCGACATTTTGGTGTACACACGTACAAAATACATTGACCTTTTGCAATGAAGGATTGTTGACTTTTGTGCACATTTCCTTGAACATCACTCGTGTATACATATTATAACACGGCTTGGTGGATCAATGCTAAAGTTTTTTTGTAGATTTTTTTTTCGGTTGGTTTTTGTAAATTAATTTTCTATTCATGGGGGCGTCCAAAGGGTTGTAGCGAGACCCTTTAGCGTATAGGAAAACGAGTAGATTTTTGCGTTGAAGTCTCACTAATTCGTTTTTTTAACAAAATATTTAGTAGACACGTTGGGATACTATTTGTGACGGGACGATCATATTTAGATGATAGATCGAGGAAATCGGTAAATTGGAGAACGATTAACGTGGGATTACATTTTTTTTATTACGGGGCTTGGCCGAGACTAAAACAACCCAAAAAACAACAAATACGGGAAACAACCCATACGGGAAGATGAAGAATGCGAGAACGAAAGTTCGAAGATCCACTGTATAAAATTAAAATATTCTTAATACTTATGTTAGTTGCTTATTTGCAGTTTGGCACTTTTCCACGTAACAACATTTTAACAAAGACCCCTCAAAATCGCATACTATTCTTAAGAACTCAAGTGGTTTTTCTCTGAATGTTTTCAACGTCTTGAATAATTTTCAGTTTCTCAGCTAATGTTCTAGTTTTCTTTATAGGGGGCATTTTAGTTGTGACCAACGTTTCCTCTAAGCTACGCGCGTGCACAGCCGCGCAGCAGTAGGGAAGTCCCCGCGCACTCATTCCGGGTTGGCGCGCACTACAAGACAGTTGTTCAATTAATATTTGATCGGTCCGCGCAGCCTTTGAAATTTCCGCGCGGCGCTTTTGCCTCAGAGGGAACATTGGTTGTGAGTAAGAAAAAATCGCAAAACGAAATGCGAGGCAAGACTACAACGAATAGAAGAAATATTTAACAAAACAGTTAATCGGGATAATATTTGTGACAGGACCATAATATTTAGACGATAGATCGAGGAAATCAGGGGATAAATGTGGGATTATTTAACATTGTTTTTATAGATGTTTGGCCGGGACCATAAAAAATAAACGATTCATTCGGGAAAACGAATAATGCGTGAACGGTAGATCGGAGTTCCACTGTACTTGTATTATAAGGCAGATGATGACAGATCGAATGAAGGCAAAGCATACAGCTAATAACCTAACGTGCAGTTCAAGGGAAGATTTCTTAATATTCACAGTCAAACAAAACAGCTGATCAAACAAATTTCCTGTCTGCTATTTATGAGTCAAACTGACATTTGTGTAACACAAGTGTCCCGTGTGTGTTGGTATATAAGATAACCTTGACACACTGGCATACTTTTTTTTTAAATGTTACCTGTGCCAAGTCGTCTGTGGGTCAGAGTTTGACATTCGATGGTGAACTAAATGTAATGCAACCGACTACTACCATCTATGACACAGCTTCTCAAATAGTTCAATCAATAGAGTTAAATATGCATAACATAATCAAAAACACATATTAATAAGCAAGGCTTTAAAATCAGAGTCGGAGTCGTGGAGGCGGACTTTTTAATTGTAGTATTGCTCTAAAAAAACTAATGACTTCGAATCCTTTAAAAATAATGTGTATTGCTAGGGCCAAAAGTGGCGCCACTGCATGCTACAAAGACAAACAAATTAAAGCATTGTTTTAAGACAGTGTCTGTCAAACTGTGTGCCGCAAGTAATCTCAGGTGTGCCGCGGAAAAAGAAGCCTAAAAATGTTAATTGTGCAATGGAACACTTCGCAAATCTGTAAATGTTATCGGAACACTGCTTATTTTTTAGGTCGGATAATTCATAATAGTAAAAATATTGAAAAAAGCTTATTTTATTAAATCACTTATTATTTATTGATTCATTGTTTAACATGTTACATAGAAATACGAGTACAAAAAGCACTTACAGATTAAAAATCTCCGCCTGTACCTAGATATTTAACGTTTTTAACATCAGTGGAGATTTTCTATCACTCAATTTTTAATATGAAGTAGAAGATGCTTAAATTTGTTGCAGTGTATATTAATATTGAACATTTTTTTGAAAACATCAGTGTTCCGCGAAATATAGTTTGGGAAACCCTGGTATAGAGGGTATAATTTGAATATTACTGTCCCGGCATGAACGTCAATAAATCTTCTTTTAAAGCTTTATTTTATCAACAATATCAATAAATTATCAATAAATATTTTCAATAAAAAATATTTTCAATAAATTTATATTATTAATAAATTGGTGGGACTAAAAAATCGGCACTTACTTTGGGTTTAAGAATATTTATTTGTAAATTATTTAACTAGAAACTATTCCTTTGAATCATATTTTTAATTTGATATTATTTCTAAAGTTACGGCAGTGAACAATTTTGACAATCGCAATAATGCACCATTTTTGGTTATTCAATTAATCATTTTTGTCAAAGGTGTGATCGACCTCTGCCGATACGACCTCGCGATCGATGACGAATTTACAAACAATCAATTATTATACTTTGAGAAGCTGCTTATTTTAGCGGTAATTTTACCAAGGTTTTCAAAATGTGACCGAGACATGAGCAAGGCTGCATTTCCAGGAATATCACTCACAACTCTAATCCGCCTTTTCCCCTTCTATTTCATATGCATTTCTGTCTTATCTGGATTGTAATGCATACTGTTGAAATCATTTGACGTAAAGCTATCTGTATCAAAATGTGCTTGGGTCCGTGTGCAGTGGTCAACGTTGTAGACTTCCGTGACCTATCTCACGGGCTTACATTTCAGTACGAACAGCACATTTCAATCGATTCATAGATTTAAAACAGCCTTACAATACTAAATAATGGTGGGTAGCGAGAGCAATTAGCCATCACTAATCCTGATTTGTGTCTTTCATATTTTAAAAAGAAAAGAGCTTGTGCTCTATTTCTCTTTCTTTTCTCATATTTTGATGTTGTTTTTTGATTGTTTTCTTTTTTTCTTCTTTTCATATTTCCCTTCTTCAGTGCCTGTTTAGTTCTTATAATTAGTTACTAGGTATTATAATTAGTTATTATCTTAAAATTACTACTGTAAAAGTAATAAATAATAAAAATGAAAGTTCGGAATCGATTAGATGTTTACCATGATATGTCTATTACGTGTGATACTGGATTCATAAATGCATATTATGGTTGTCTGGCTTATGTTTTTTACGGCTTATGTATTTACGGTTTTTCTTTTTCATCTCACTTTCCATTGTTTGTAAGTATGATAAGGTTTATTTAAAAAAAAAAAACAACTTATTATTTCATCAGAGAACATACATATCATAATTCACAACAACATAAAGAGTAAATATTGTGCGTGCATCGAAAAAACGCAACGAATTGTGAGACAACCTAATTAATATAAACAAAATATCTGGCCGTCATTTCAGAATAACAATTTAATAACAGTCATTCAAAAGCCCTTAGAATAATAATTTATAAAAGTTTTATAGAGTAGGTCACATTTAAATCAGAATCAACCTGCATCATTGAAATCGGAAATTCTTTGAACATGCTCAATAAAAAAACATTATTGGATTATATTCATAATGCACGTACTCCACTGGATTGTCTGCGAAGTGAAAATAATGATTAACATTGTTTTACTGTAATTCTAAATACTTTAATAGGATATTCTTCCAGTTATGGTTACATGTTTAATTAAAATAATTCTGATTAAAAACAAATACCTTTATCGCTTTATCGTGTTTTAATCACCACACATAATAATTTAGATGCAAAAATGCTCATTACCTTTAAAAATATTTTTATAAAACTGTTCAACTTTAGGAAAAAATGCATAAACCTAATAACATAATATAATATTTTTATACATTACAGATTACTTACATTCAAGGTAAAATTACATTGTCATTTATTAAATTCATAAATTTCAAACAGCGAATTAAAAAAATCTAAACCTGTAAAGATAATTATTTTGAAGACTTTTTAATTTTTTTCTTGTGTAATGACATCTTTGTTAGTATTAAAGCAACGTTTTTTAAATTATTAAATTAATTGGACAACCTTTTTTCCTCTTTGGTAGATGGCTTAATATATAGTTCATTTTACCAAACATAGATGACGATGTATCTTTTATATTTATAAATTAAAAAACGTAGTATTATCATGGAGTAATAAACAATTGATCATTCATAACCATTTTACCTTAGTACTGTTAAGAATTACACACATATATATACATATTATTGTCAAGTGTCGGGAACAAAAAAAGAGAACGAAAGAGAGAAAAAAAAGTTTATTTTGTACATTTTTTCTTTATAATTGTGCCGGTTACCAAAAAATCATTATTTTACAAGGTACAAGAATAATTATATCTGGAATCATAATATTATATGTACCAACATATATTTTGATGAAATATCAAAATAATTCTTATAACAAATTTTCACGAAGTCCAATTATCTCAAACGCAATATTATACGATTTATTCTACTTTCATAATAACCTACAAACATGTATGTACATAGATAATAAAAGTTAGGAATATGAAAAGTGCGCATAAAAATTAATTGTTGAATTTAATCATCTTCATTATCATTTTAAATTTTATCATCTATGTCGCTATATATATTTACAAAGATAATTTGGTGCAAAAGTGTTGTATTTTATTTAGTTTCTTTATAAAATTTAAAGCATGGTATATTTTTGTAATAATTACAAAAATATACTTAATCTGCTCAAAATACTCAGTGGAAATTTTCAACCAAACTTTTTTTTGGTCTACTGTCCGCTGATCATGCAAATATTTTTTCTATATTGGCATTTTGAATAATTCCGAATGAAACTCAATAAAATTTATTTTGAAACGTTGATTATTATACATAACCAATTGCGTAATTTTGCATAAAGAGACATCTTTATATAAATAATTTAATTATTACATAAATTAATATGACATTTTTCACCATAAATGTAGTACGAAATATAATGAGAACAAATATTGTACGGCTGCGTGAAATTATTGTCAGAATTGAAAAAAAGAGGACATTCGTTTTTATTTAGTTATTTCTTACTTATTTTTTTTTTGATATCTCTCTTAAAATATCAATATTTTTCAGTTATTACGTTGCGCCCAAACATATTTTTATATATCACCGATACAAAATAGTTCCGTGCAAATTCCGTGCAAAATAAGCATCTTTCGAAAGTTGTAATATAATAAAAAAATCCGGAACAGCGATGCTTCCTATGTAAAAGTTAAGAGATATTTTTAACATCGCATAAAATTGAGCTTAAAAGCTCGATTTCAAAAATATTTAATAATATAATATTCTGGTCCAAGAGGTTAATCGCACCAGTGCAGTATCGGCCGCAGAAGCTCTCATACAAAAACACCTAAATACTAAACTTTAAGGTGCTCACTGTCAATAATGTTTGGTGGTACGACATTATATTTAAAAAAGTCTACTAATTCTAGAACCGGTTTCGTTCATCACAAGTAAACTGTATACATTTTTTTACTATAAAAAAGCTACAAATTCACATTGGTTCACATCTAAGCTTTCTATTTTTTTTGACCAACATAACCATAGACAAGAACATAACCTCAACGGGTGACGTTTCTGCGACATCTGACGGCAGTCCTGGTGTTTACAAATAAAACTCTACGCAACATTGCTCCTGACACATAGATATAGACGTCGATTTTATCTATGCTTACCTAACCCAACCTGAGCTAACTTAACCTAAAATAATTCTTATTGAACCTAATACTTTACGTTTAAGTGCTTAACTTTATTGTGCAGACTTTTTTGTTGTATCAATCAACCGACAAGAATTTCGCTTGTACATTACAACTTTAATATAATAAGAATGAAAGTATTACTTTTTTGACAGCATCGATAAATCAAATATGATACTACAATTCGTGATATATTGTTCGTTTCTCAATGAGATCAAGTCACTATTCAAAATAATCTTCACATACTTGAATATCTTGATTTATTGATGATGTCTGTTTAAAAAATGTTCCCTGAATTCAGTTCTGATCACAAAGACCGAATCGCTGGAGGCGAATCGAAGCCTACTTCTGTCAAAAACCTGCAAAACTGCCCGGGAAATAGTGCATTTAACATACAACAATGCAAGTCAGCAATATATACCAGCCGGTAGAAATGAATTTTTGCAACATAAAAAATCAGGTTTCATCCGCCGACAAAAAAGAATCCATCGCGATACATAGCGACCGAAAGTCACGTTACTTGATAAAACATATTATATCAATGAAAATATTTTTTAAGAAAGTGTTAATACAAACAATGTACCTACATATGTATATATTATACATATATGTGATCCAAATTAATATTTTTATGTGTTTCGGTCACAAATCAGAAGATTTAAAAAAACAATTAAAATAGGTATCATCTTTGTCGTCTATGTTTTTAAATGAAATACTCATATTAACTACATTTATAAAAAAATCATATGTTTTTATTTTTTTGTTTTTTTGATGATGTCACAGTTAGAGTGTGAAATCTCGTCAATGTATACATTCACTATTAAATGTATACATTAAAAAGCAGTTTTAGTTGAGGCATAATATCAATTCTCTTTCACTTTGACTAGCCAATGTACTAGTTAACTAGTAAATGTATCAACTCACCGACAAATGCTAAACAGAGTATAAATGACATTGTGGTCTAGGTTAGGTTAAGTTAGATATGTTGAATAGAAAGAGGAGGAGAATAACAAAAAGACGTTAAAATTTTTGAGGTTATGTGACACGTCATGATGACGACTGCGTGATTGCGCGTGCACAGCAGTAGGGAGTAGCTGGCAACACTGTAAGTGTACTCGTTATTATCTTTAAGTTGTTGAAAAAATGAACTACGTCTGTGTATTTGATGTACACATTAACTAATCAAAAAGTTTATTTTTTTCAACAAACAACTACATAGCCTAAATGGACAAAATATACGCAGACTTGTAAATTTATACAATGACAAAGTGCATATTTTAACTGTATTATATATTATCAATTAAGCAATTTGGAGGCCCCAGGCGCAATAAATTTTGGAGGCCCTGCTTTTCGAATAACATAAAAGTGGTGCAAACCTCTTCGCAGAATAATAATGAATATTGAAAACTGAAATTAAAATGTAAGGGTTTATATAATATATCCTATCTTTGAGGCCCCCAAGATTTGGAGGCCCCAAGCGCTCGCCTCTTGCGCTTATAGGGTAATCCGCCACTGTATATTATTCATAAAAAGATACGATATATATATTATGTGTTTTATTTTTCCATCCGCTTCTAAGCTGTTCTGTTTTTTTTCGGAAACATTTCAATAAATATTGCTTAAAATAAACCATCATGACTTTCAATGAGCGCTGTATAACTTAAATAAAGTACACCAGAACGGTATGTACCTACTCCTACGTAACGCAAGTGCTGCGATATGTTAAAAGTAAACCACTCACCAACCGGTCGGCCATTCTGCCGATCGAGACTTAAGAAATTAACTTTTTCGCATTTTGTATGTATGTGCATGCACATTGGCAAACTAAACTCGTTTTCGACGTCTGTCCACTCTTCCTGGCTGACTTTTCGCAACTATTCGGGTCACTTAAGAAAACGAAAACGACATAGTAACAATTCCACGGTTAAATAAATAATCTGCCGACCGCTACGACACACAGGGCCGGCGCTACCATACAGGCAAAATAGGCAATCGCCTAGGGCGGAAATCATTAAGGAGCGCATAAATTGAGTAATCAAATTATTCTCGTCTCCAGAAAATTTCTGTCACTTCAAGAAATTTGCTACTTCTTTTGGAGAAAAAGTTTACCTTCCCTGCCCCTCACCATTCAATCCTCAATCATATCTGTTTCAAAATTAAAAGTTGTTTCATTAGTGCCATTAACTATCATTCTTGCTTATTATTATTTAATTATTTTTTTACGTGTAGTTATACCAATTCAATGTTTTTAATTAACCGTTATATTTTTAATTATTATTATTGTTGCTATTATTATTATTATTATTGTTATCAAATTGTGCCTAAAAACATGTATCTTAACTGTATCATTGAGGAGATATCGTCTTCGGTGTGATGCAGAAAAGAAAACAAGTTTATCGAATAAAAAAAAAATCAAATTATTATTATATTCTAAAAACAAATAATAGTTTATACTTGTATCTGTTCGTTATAATTATGTATCGTATTCTATATACTTCGAAAAAGGTAGGTTGAGCGACTGACTAACAAATAGTAGCTACTATTAGTAGTATTAGTAGTAACTAGTAGTAGTCAAAAATCTCTTTTGAGATACCTCCATTAGGAGGCCATATGATTCACATTGAGAGCGGACATGCCTATATATAAAAATATTCCACAGATTGTTAAAAGGGGGCGCGCCTATAACCGTTGCCTAGGGCGCCAAATAACCTCGCGCCGGTACTGATGACACTTACGAACACACACGAAAAAAAAATATTTGCGCTCCCTATGACTTGCCGCCCCTAGGCAACTGCCTACCCGCCTGTGCCAACGGGACGTCGAATATAAGAGCCGATACTGAAAAAGAAATTTGTCTGGAAGGGAAAATCCCAGGGCAAATATCTTTCATTGTATCGTGCGATCTGTCATATTTAAAATTTTATTAGTAAATAATTGATTCCTGTCGATATTTTTATTGATCTCCGAGAATTGCACATTTGAAATATTTCAATAAATCGTATAAAAATATGTGGTGGTTTTTTCAAAAAAAAAAATAATTTGTTTAATTTTCAATTAAAAACACCCGGTCTTTTTGCATTTTAAAATCCTGGATTTTGGTATTGAAAAACCACAGTGAATACTGATATCACAGTTTCGGTAATACCGGTATTGTAATCTCTATTTGAGCGATATTAAAAATATCATTATCTAAATGTCCATTCATTTTGATTTTATGAACAAAGTTGGAATGCTTAATAATCACTCGAAATACCACTTTGTGTATTCATTTTATCTTTCACACATCTTTGATTATATTTCAGCTTTTAAATTTAATTTAATCTCGTATGCATGTAAATGAAAAATAGCAAACAGCAAGACATAAGAAAAAATGTGACTGGAAGAACTGGTAAAACATAATCCTGAAAAGTCAGTAACACTTTGCGGGGGACGGCCTCGCAAGAAATTTCTCAAGGTGAGACTTGCATATCCAGCGGGGGGTGCAAATAAAATAACTAAGTATTCTTTCAATAAACAATTTATTTCCCTGTCATAAACGAAAGAAGTTAACACAATCATAAATTTAATCCAGTAAATTATTTTATTTATGCTTTAACATCTCCATGCCCATGATGCAATCGTAAATAGTTGAGGCATTAAATCATTCAATATTTCTCTTAATATTGTCAATAAGTATTTATCATTTTAGGTATTCTAGCATATATTCATTTTTAAAATTATTTTTTAGCTTCTAACTTAGGTTTAAATACTGTCAATAAACAGTGAAACTGAGATGCCATCGTGGCAGTGAACGTGATTTTTTACGATGGTATGTTACGGGTTATGCCATGTCTTCTCCCAATGTAGAGTATATGGTCGCCTGACGGTAATGGTACTGGAAGATCTAGATTCTAAAGAAATAGGTGTACCACTTTCACAAATTAATATGTATCGAGAAAAATTAGGGATTTTCCAACAATAACTAAAAAGTATACTATATACCAGTGCTTCCCAACCTTTTTCATGCCACGGACCCCTAAATCTGAAAACAATAACTGCGGACCCCCGATTTTTTTTTTCATACTCTATCACAGTGTCTGCCAAACTTTTTTACTTCACGGCACACTGGTGAATTGTACTATAGCTTTATTGTTTTTTAGCCTCACTGATGTCGTATGTAGCAGTTTCATTGAATGTAACAGTAAGATTTTGCTTTAAACGAAACTTTAGTTAATTTTTAAAAAATATTATTTAGGTTTACTTTTCAGCATTAAATTGGTATACTTTTCTCAACGTCGACATTTTTTATTTTACCTCACTGTTGCTTTAAGCTAGCAATATTGTTTTTTTTTATATAAATAAAACTATCAGCCTCAATCTAAATCAGTGTTCTTCAACCTATGGTTCGCGGAACGGCACCGGTCCGCAATATTTTTTATGTTTCGATTTTTTTTTGACTCGAATACCTCCTTTGAACTAAAAATGAGAAAGTTTGATTATAAAAAGCAGCAACAGCTTTTATGAATAAAATTCTATGTTACATTGAGTTGACGTTTTAATTGTTACTTATTGAATATATTATTTTAAGCAAATATGAAGTTGTAGTTGTACAGTCAATTCTTGACTTACAACAGGTTTCGTTACGCCACTTTAGACTTAGTCGAAACGGTCATTAGTAGAATTTAAATATCGACTGTGGAAAGAAAAAAGGACGTAACCCACACATAGCAAATTTTACAGGAAGCACAAAAAACGTGTTTTGATGTTTTTCGGCCATATGTAAATTATGAAATAAACACAATCTTCAAGTGCACAGAGACTTCTAAACTAGTGTTTAATTGACATAATCTGATATTAATTCAAGAAATTGTCTAGGAAAAATCTTTTTTTCAGTCTTTTTTCTTGGTTTCAATTTTCACAAGCCTATCGTTTTTCAAACTTAAAAGCTAATTTTACATACTAATTCAGCATTTAAAGCCTACATCCTTTAGATAGAACGTGTATCAAGTTAGATACATTGTGATTATCGAAAAAAAACTGTTTTGAAAAAACTGTGGGTTACGTTCTTTTTCCTTTCCACAGTCGATGTACACATAAAACATAAAAAATAAATTCCGAAAAACGGCATTAAAATTAAATTTATGTATAGTCATAAATACGCCCTATTATGACATTTATATGGTTCACCCGCAGCCAAATATTATTGTATTAAATATTTGAAAGAAACTGAAAAAAAAACTTTGTAAGACTCCATTGATAGCCCAAATACTCATAAGTCGAGAACTGGCTGTTTGTATCCTGCTGACGCTGATCCGTGTAATATTTTTCCATTTCTTACCGTTCCGCGGATGTAAAAACGTTGAATAACACTGATCTAAATTACTCTTTGTTAACACAATAAGAGCTGCAATTAGTACCTCGTGGATTTTTTTCTCCCAAGTTCAAGTGTACGCAAGATGCAACGAATTAATTGTTATTTTGTTCACCCGAGACGGTAATAACTGTTGCATCTTGAACCCGGAAAATTGCACTTTAATTATTTTGCAGAAAACGTTCATTAATAATAAGGCTAAATACTTTTGATCCCACTGTACTTCTCGCCATAAAAAATAGTAATTATGAATTACGCACGTGCTTTGAAATAGTGCATTTATAATTATGGACATATTGTCAATAAAAATAAATTGTACCATTTATTTAATAAGATGCATGGTATCTTGTCATATGTTATGAGGTGCTTGTGGAGCAAGCTCCAATCTCCCTTTCATCGTTGGTTAGTGTATTTCTTTTTAGATGTTTTAGATGTTGAGGGCTCAATTATTATTTGTATTTTTTTTTTGAAGGATTCTATTTAATATTTTTAGAACAATATTGGGTTTGTCTTGTAAATATATATATTTTTTAAGAATGAGTCAGAAATTTAAACACCAAAACGCGGATGAGTATAAATTATTTTTTCAGAAAATTGTAATTGACGTCAACTGGCTCTGCGTTTAACGCCTCAATTCTCCATGACTACATTAAGATACCATATACTTTGCCCTGACACGGACATTAGTGAACAAAAATTTAATCATACTTCTTCTTCTTTGGCCGTATTCGCTCCCTATGTGGAGAAAGACCGCCACGCGGCAACTCCTTGTTTCCCTGTCTCCCACTAATTGCTTTACTTCCTCCCATGACATGCCAGCATCCTTCAGTTCCGCCGAGTACACCCTATAGATAGTACCCGACGGACATCCGGGGCGCCAGAATCCTACCAGTCGAAAGAAGAGGCAGGCAGGATTGAGGCTTTCCGGAGGCATCCGCAGCACGTGACCCAGCCAGTTCCAACGTCTCTCCATAAAACCACTGACGTGACGGGGCACTGTCTTGTACGCTCCCTTATCTCCGAATCCCTTTAAAAACCAAACACCTCACCCCCATTATTCGACGCAAGCATCTGTTCTCGAAGCTCAGTATACGGTTTATCTGAGTCTTCGTCAGGTGCCATGATTCGCAACCGCAAAGCAGTACCGGCAGAATGCAAGCGTTGAATAAGTGGCATTTGGTTTTAATCGAGTACAGCTGTGTGTCCCAGACAGTCCGCATTGAGTTGAATGTGGCTCCAGCCATTCCCAAAAGAATGGCGAGCTCCTTTTTTGTACTAACGTCTTCGGGGATATGCATCATACTAGTTAATAATATAATCTATTTATGACGTCCCTCGTATCATTTGCGATATAAATAAAAAGTAAAATAAAAATAGGTTAAACCATGTCGTAATTAATTTGTTAATATTAAATAATAATAGGCAAGATTTTATCGAGCACAGAACACAATCCTCCATGTTAGCCCTTGACCCTCTTGCCATCGCTATAGAAACCCAACAATAATCATATTACATTTCAATAAAAACTACACCACTGTTCAATTATAAAAAAGCTGTTCTCTGTGTGATATAGGACTATAAAAAATAATAAATTACCCAATCGTATTAAAAGAATTATTATATATTATAATTGGTAGTTGAAGACAGGTTCACTGCCATCTTCGTGTGTGCATGGCTTTAGTCTGCGGTTGGAAATTTTAATTGCCAAGTGTATGCTATAATACAGAGTTTCCCAAACTATCGTTCGCGTACCCCCTGGGGGACGGTAAGACCTTGATGAGGGTACACGCCTGGTGCAACAAGCAGTTTATGTATTTAGATTTAAGTATATTTTACTAAAAAAAATCAATCATTCGTACTTAAGCAAGAATTTTCGAAAGTAGTCTGTTCGAAGATGTAGCATTGATGTAGCTTAGTTTGTAGCACAATACGTGGAATAATCTTAGTTATTTTATTTTATATTAAAATGAACTTCCACAAAGTTACCGCCGAATCCATTGAAAGTATATCCATTTTTATTTTGACGAGAAGTACTCGGTGTAGATAGAAGGGGTTCACAATGTTCACATATGTCAAAAGTTCGGGGAACACTGCTATATATAAAAGAACAATTTTTAATTACTTTAATAATTTTAATTCAAGTGATTTTTTTACTGCACCGTTGCTAAAATACCCAATTAAATGGTATAAAACATATATAAAATAAAAAAAAACAAAGATAATATAATATTACAAATTTAACTTTTTTAAAGCATGTTTGACCTAATAAACGATGTTAAAATCAAAAGTTGATACTTCCATCTACTAAAAAAATAACTTTATTTCCTTTACGGCTCACCGTACTTAATGTATGTAAGTAATTCATTTGTAATTAGTATTATCAATGTTTGTTTATTACCTCGCTGCCAATAGAAAAGGACAAAACGACTCTTATTTTATTATTTGTAACTTAAGAAATATAATCATTTTTTAGTATATGCATAAACCTTACGATGTTGTGTATGATGATGATTCTAAAATAAGCGAAACCGTGTCACAATTTATAGCACAACAAGTTGAATAATAAAATAATCTAATTTAATTTTATATTAAAAGATACCGCCGAATCCATCAAAAATGTTAAAATTATAGCATTTAAAAAAATAATTAGCCTCCTGCTAAGCTTGTTTGTTGCTCATTCTGCGCAGGACTATTCATAAAATTTTTCGAAAATCTTTCACATCTACATACAAGTATTTGTCATATTTATTATCAAGTTAATATGTAGAAGACTTGTTTAACAAAGTGATGAGTTCTGTTGAGATGCCTTCATTAATAGGCATTAATAATTAATAGGATAATCACAATGTATACAACTTGATACACGTTCTATCAAAAGGATATAAGCTGAAAAGGCCGATTCAGTATCTAACTTTAGCTTTTAAGTTTGAAAAACGAAGAAACTGAAAAAAGTCTTAAAAAAATGGTTTTCTTGAACAATTTATGAAATTAATATTAAGCTAAGTCCATAAAAAACTAGTTTATCAGTCATGTGTATGTTTAATATTTTGTCTTTGGCCCAAAATCGTCAAACAACGTTTTTTTGTCTCCTGTAAAATTTGTGTTACGTCCTTTCTTCTTTCCAAGGTCGACATATTAAAAAATAACTGCTCTTAATTTGAGGTTTTTTTGTAATGCGGCCTGTAGATTGATCTGTCATACTTAAATTAACCCTTGGCGTTGATCGAGTTTGACATGCCTGTGCTATTATATCAACCTACTTTTTTGAAATATTAATTTTGACCATGCATTTTTGCTTACTTACCGCCCTCACCAAAAGATGAAACATCTTTATCGTCAATACTGTTTTAAAGCACAAGCTAGATTGTGAACAGAGGACATTATAAATAATTGTAACAACCCTGGAGAAATAATTTTATGGCCGACCTAGTTAAAAGGTCACAGTATTTTCTTCAATTATATGTATCAATTGTCCTACTACATCTAATTAAATATTCCAAGAGCCTAAAAACAATACCCGCATAGGACAGTAATCAATTATACATCATTAAACAATTAAATTTTATTGACATTTCTTGATTTGATTGGATGCAATTATAAAGTGTCACAAACATGTGTAATGAAAAAAGGTATTTACATTCTCTTGCGTATGTTTTAATTAAAGGTTGCAAATTGTGATGCTTGGTATTTCCTCAGTCAGTTTTAATTATGTGTATAAATATTAATGCTTACTTTAATTATTTGCTATTACAAGATTAAATTAAATCGGGTTGATTATCTCTCATAAAATAATGTACAATACAATGGTGATTGATGCAAGCAAACCTCCAATTAGTTTGTGTCAAAGGAAAACAGCTTTTTTTATGTAGTTTAAAAACTTAATAATACATTTTCTATGCGACAATTTTCTTAAATACAATTCCAAATTTGGGTTCATGTTCAAAAGCACAATATTCTGAAAAATAAAGAACACATAGAATACTTCATTACATAAGTCATGCCCGCTCTCAGTATAAGACATGCGGACTTTTAATGAAGTTTATTTTGACAAAAAAAAAAATACAACACCTGCTAGAGCCAGGGATGGGCTGGAGGGGGCTCGAAGGGGATCGCGCGAGCCCCTTGTTAAATTTTGGCGCAGCCGGAGAGCCCCTTGTTAAGATAAGAAAATCATTCGTCTTAGATAAAATCATCACATAACTGCAATTTCTGTAGATGGCTAAATTTGAAAATTAGTTGTCCCTTCATTTTTTTATTCAGCGTTGTAGGCTTCCGTGTCGGACCACACGGGTTCGAGTTCCAGTACGAAACAGCATTTTTTTCAATAGATTTATCTATTTCCTGTTCAACGGCATGGGTGTTTGCTATGTCTTAAGATTGCCTATCGCTCTTTCGATCCTTCAATTCAACTGGGCGCTACTATTAGTTAATTACAAGTCCTGTCTTATCCTTATCATTTTATCCCTACTATTGGAAAAGAGGTTGAGCGACTAAGTAACAAGAAATTCTCGTAGAAAAATAACTTTTATTAAGATACCTTCATTAGGAGACCATATGCTGGACATTGAGAGTGGACACGGATAAAAAAATGGATACCATTTACCGAGCCCCCTGTTAAGATATTGGCAGCCCACCGCTGGCTAGAGGTATATAGATACTCAATTGGTTAATATTTATTTTTCTAAGAGAGTAAGAAGAGAAAAATAGGACTTGGAAGTGCTTTGATAGTCTTATCACTACGTCCTGTTTAAGGGATTGAAAAGATGAGAATAAAATTTGGGCATCGAAGACATGCCTTCAATCAAAAATGCATAAATCGGTTGGAAAATCAATGTATAGAGCTGTCTATACTGGGAATCATGACTTCAGACCTGAACCTATGATTATTCAGTTAGCAGTCGAAAGCAGATATTTCTATTTTAATATAAACTAGAAACAACCTAATAAAGTTTTTCTTTCTTCAGTCATTATAACTTGCTTTGCTTTGCTCAATATTCCAACAATTTACCACGCAAAATTCTTTAAATTATTTATTAACGACTACTTTTTTTTATATTCAGTATCATACTTGAAAAAATAGTTTTAAAATTGAATTGAGTTAGCGAATTATATGATTTAGAAAACGGAGTAAAAAATAAACGAAGAAACAAGATACCAGCCAATTTGCTCACATACCAGAGTAATAATGTTAAACAGACACGATTTTTCCATAATTGGTTTACTGATGTCTGTTACGCGAAGAATCGTAGCGTGATCAAGTACTTTTCATTATTTATATTTTTTAGATAACTATCTGCAACACATGGTGAAAAAGACAACACTAATGGCCATACGACGATGACATTGTTATGACTTCTTTGAAGAGAAAACCCAAAAATATTTCTCGGGAAATTTATGTTTTTCGCTTGTCACGATTCCTGGGATATTCAAAAAATATAACCCAACGCGTGATACGTATATTCGAAGAATAGTTGAAAATCAATTTATGAAACATTAGTTTATGAGCTCCGATACTGAAGCCCACAACGATATATCGCGACCCGAATTCTTCTAGGTTCTATGTGAAATTTTTTGGTTAAACAAACATAACAATGTATACCAATAATGGTACTTGGAAAACTGCCGCATTGTTACTTCTGTTTCGTCATTTTTTTTCAGATAGAACCTTGTAGTACTCGGATTACGATATGTATATTGTAGCCATGCCTGATCTAAATGTGGAGAGCATAATTTATTCTGAACTATTTATGAAGCTTATCTTGCCAAAGATTATTCAACAAGAGTTATTTAGTTCAATACAATTATTTGACAATATTTAAAATACTTTGTAAGCTTATCATATTTAAGATTTCATCTCTGTAATATAGTCTTTTATGACTCATGTCCTGGGATCCAAAAACGTCGAGACCTTAGAATCTCTGGTCAGTGTTTTTTAAGGTAGACTGGCCGAGCTAAGGCGCGTTGTGTTAGATACACCAAATGGCTAAAGCTGTAACAGCTTTTATAAGATTTTTTACCGTCAAACTTAAAAATGTTTATTTTAAATGAAAAACTATCATTAGATAGATAGATAGATATGTGCTTATAACACATTTAAATTTTAGTATTTTTTTTACTTTTTATTTTTTAAAAATAACTTATTTTAGGTGAGAACGAGTTAATAATAGGTTTTGGAATCAACCACATTTATGCTGTAGGTAACTCTTGTGCAAACATAAATGAGTTTTTCCAGAGCAAATGTAAATATGATTTCGTGTCGACTCCTATTAATTAAAATAGACATCTTTGTTATTTATGGGTTAAATTAAATGAATATCATTAATTTCGTTCAGAAATTATTTTATATGAAAACAATGTTCGAATAATCTGTCAGGGGAGAGGAAGAGCTAGTTACCAACCCTCATGTGTATGCAGCTGTGTTACAGTCCTCTTCATTAACGCAATAACGATCAAGAAATTAACCCAAATTACACCTCCCGTTCTTGGCTTGGTACAATGCTGTAAGTGAAAGATCTTTAAACTATGCACTAGTTTGCTGAAAAAAGATATTAACTAAGTCTTGTAAGAAATAAGATTTATTAAGAAATTATTGCGGTGTTATTTAAATAAAACATATTTGATGTAAGAGCAGATGATCATAGCCAGGCCGTCAGAAATTTTGAATTTTTAAAATCAAAATTTAGTCTTTATAAAATCGGTCAATATTAATAAGAAAAGAAAGTAAAGCATTAACCCCTAATTATAAGGTAACAAATATTTGATTGAAAACATAAGTTGATTTTAGCATTAACCTCACAACTCAAAAAGTTTTACCACTCAAAACCCTGCTTACTAGATAGGGAGATAGGTGAAAGAAGTTTTTGTTTGAGGCAGCGGTAGACTGCCAATACATCGATAAGAGGCTTGCGTAATCTGAGATTAAGAAATCCACCTATAAGAATAGGTGGATTTTTTAAATCAATTTTTTACAATTATATGAAGTAATTTTTATTAACCAAGCAATTATTGTTTAAAATACAAAATTATATTTTTGACAAGAAATTTCTTAATGCAACAAAGATTCTTGGGCAACCACCGACCCGCCGAGCTATTTTTTCCAGCCCTGATTAATCTTGACGAAGTATTAGAGAAAGAAATTAATAGTTTTAGGGAGGGATTAGTTCATCATCACCACCATATAAGAAAAAGCAACGTGTTTTATTTTATTTAATATTACTTTATTATGTTTAATAATTTGGTTTGGCCCTTGACTCGGAGGAAGAATGATAATTTGGCCCAAGACATAGGAAACGTTGCCTATGCCTGATTTAAACCATACACAGAAACTGCAGTTGATCTGAGAATATTGTCTTTTCTTAATTTAACAAAAAGTTTACCGACCTCAGTCAAATTAAACAAAGCGCTGGCGCATGTCTCTCCGAGTCCTCTTCAGATCATCCCTGGTAGGTAAAAGAAAAAACTCTTAAATTATTTTCGTTACATTTGCCTCATGAAGTATTGATCCTTGTGGTAAGTAAATAATGCAATAACGTTATTTACCCAGAATGTGGTCAAATAGGCAAACAAATCGTTCTTTATGCATGCAAAATAATCAAATATTTACCAGTATTGTAAGTTTTGACAGGAAATACCATTGATAACAGTTTTTGAGAAGTTCAAACAGAAAAATATTCATTCGGCTAATTGAATTGACACATTGCAAATAATGATTTTTGTAAGTCCTGAAAGTGACCACAAAACAATTATTACTGTCAAATATAATAACGCTTCATTAGCAACATTTTGGTCATACATACTTACCCACTAGAGGTCTGCACGGGCTCGAACGGGTAAAGTCGACTGAGATTCGGGCTCGGGCCGGGCCTGGTTAAGGAATTTCGGAATCGGAACATGAGTCAGCCATGCAGCAATACTATTCTTAACTCTCGCGGCTCGGAGACTAGAAAAATACTTCTCTGCCGATGGGGGTCGTTTAGGGACCCTAGTGGTTTCCTCATTATTGGCCTTATTCTTATGAATTTAAAAAAAATAAAATAGTCTAAAGGCTTTAAAATATCTCTCTGCATCATTCTTCATATATTTTTTTTTATAAAAATCGGTGGTTTTTTAATAAATAATCATATTTTAAGTTGCGCGTAAACCAATTGCATTCCAGTACAAAAATTAATTTGCAACTGACGCGTTCAGCCCAGTTATCTTACGAACTATCGCTGATAAGCGGGCGCTTATCTCGTTATCGTGTACTCGCGTTATCGCGTATTTATATAAACTACAAAAGGTCAAAACAATTATGATATAAGAATACCTTAATTATAAACATTGTGTCACCCGTATTAAAATAGATATTTAATAAAATGTGGGTATTGGGGTCGCATTTCTTGAGCTTAGAACCGTAAAAGAAAACAAAACGGCTCAAGAAAATATTATCATGTACTAATCTAGTATTTTTAATAATATCGTGTTTCTTTCGAGTCAAAAAATATATATCTGGGCTACGGGTTGGGCTTGGGTAACAATTGTGGCACTAACATTATAAATATAACTGATTTTTAATATAATACCATTCCACCAAGTATTGCAATGAACACCCTAAAAGTGATCAAAAAACAATACTTTTGATTGTTTTAGAGAGCTCTTGAAATCTAGCAATCTGTTTATTTTCATCAAAAACTGATGTCATGGCATATCACAGTTAAAAATATATCATGAAATCGTAGAGAAAAATGGTAAAGAGCAGGGATGGGAATACATCAGGTCAACGAGAGCTTCATTTTGGATTTTCATATATTTATATATTAAATTTACATTTATTATAACATAGTTACGTTCTTACTAGGGCCTCCAATCCTGGAATCCCGTCCAGTTTTGTGATCCCGAGAACCCGGGATTGTGATTTTAATAAATCCGTAAAATACCAGGACTTCAAAATCACCCAGTAAAGATTTCTCAATCTCGAATTTCTACACGATTTTATTGTAAATGTTCCATCTTGGGGTTCCGGGATTACAAATAGGGTCTGGGAAAGTTCTCAAACAAATTAAAATTTAATTAAACTTCTACATAAATATTAATTGTAATATTTTTACTAAATTAAATACTATTCAAAAATTGACTTTTTAGCTTTAAATATTGAAATAAACCCTAATATTTTATCTTGAAACTGGCTCGGTTAGAAATAAAACGAGACGAAATAAGATGTAGTTTGATAAAAGTAGTAGTATCTATGTTTTTTTTATCCATGTCTGCTTCTAATGTGGATCATATGGCCTCCTAATGGAAGTATCTCAACAGAATTTTTTCTACGAGAGTTTTTCTTTGTTACCCAGTCGCTCAACTTTTATTTTTCGAAAGAAAGTACTAGGGATAGAAGGATAAGGTAAGGACAGAACGAGTGGTTAACTAACCGCTTTTGTTACGCCCAGTTATTAAAGGATCGGAAATGGTGGGAGGGACATCAGAAACACCCATGCATTCGAACAGAAATCGGTTAAAAAATGCTGTTCGTACTGGCACTCGAACCCGTGAGGTCTGGCACGGAAGCTCACAACACTAAACGCTGCACCACAGGACCCGACAATAATAATTTACTTCCTATTAAAGCAATCAGTAATATATTAAGCTCTTGGAAGAACCCAGACAGAATAAAATAAGGAAACTCAGTTTTTCGGTTAACATAAAAGCTTTGCAAATATTCATATGCAATAAAGATAAATATAGAAATCTGTGAGTTATTTATATTACTATAAATTATTTTTGAAGGCCCTAAAATTTTGAGGCCACCAGCGCGCGCCTCTTGCGCTAATGAGTCTACCCAAAACTGAGCACAGTGTAAAATATTAAATAGCAAAAACGGATGCGTGGAAAACAGATATTATATTAAATCACATAGTATAATATAATAATGATACAAACAATGTATAGAAATAAATACACCAGGTCAGTTTATTTCTTGACGCAGTGTATATTTTCGCACGTCATATTAAATAGGCGAGAGTTAAAAGGTACGTTTTAGTAATTAACACTTTGAACTTCATTGTTGGTGGCGGTTTTCCACGCGGCGTTTTTACCGAGATTTTTTTCAATCGAGCCTCGGTAAGTATTTTTCCAGAAAACATTTCCGAGAAGGATTCGACGAGGTCAGCACCTTTTACCGGAGACCTTCATTGGAGAAAATACTGTAATTGCAAATGAAGATGTTTACTTAATGCATTCAAAGTTATCATTGCTGCCGTTGCAGTTAATTGTAATTTATTTAACAATATTTTTTATTTACTGTTAATTTCATAAGTCTTAGCAATTTTCCCATCGCTTTATTGTAATTAAAATGAACAAAATAGTACAAGCGAACTGGTATTGACAAAATAGTGTGACCGTATCAGAAAGGATAAAATTTTGTATTAATTTATAGTACACTTATTTTGTAATAATTACCATATTTGTCAAAATAAAAATGACAAATTGTTACATTCACCACAAGCATTATAAACTGATGATAATTCTCGTGATGAGCGAAACCGGTACATAAAAATAAATTAATTTGTAATTAGAGCAAAAAAAAATGTTTTCATGTAATGTACTTTCACTAAGAATTGACAGTGAACATTTTAAACATGGTAGTACCGTTTTTTTTAAACCATGTCTCCACCCAATGTGAAGCATATGGACTGCTAATGGAGTTTATCTCAACAGATGTGTTTCTACGAGAACTGCTTGTTACTCAGTTGCTCAACCTGTCTTTTTCCAAAGAGAGTAGGAATAGAAGGACAGGGCTAGGACAGGACTAGTGGTTAGCTAATCGCTCCCGATACGCCCCGTTCATAGGATAGGATGGGTGGGAGGGGGGAATTCAAGACATCACATACAAGAAATTCATTAATCGATTGAAAAGTCAATTTATAAAACTGTCCGTACCGGAATTCGAACCCAGGACCCCCGTAATCGAAGCCAACGACGTTGACCACTCGACCACACAGGCGGCTACTGAAATTGAACACTGAACGAACTGAAAACTTAACATATAATATTTAAGGGTAAACTGCTAAGCCTCAGGACTCGGTGGATAGTGCTTAAGCCTCATTTAGACCAATCGAGTACGAGGCCGAGGGATTTCGGCCGAGAAACCATATACACGCATATAAGTTTTTTTAGCGATTCAGTTCATTTTTGCATGCGTTTCATGTGATGGGGGTATCATTTCGGCCGAGGAAATAAAAACGGTTTCTATTCACTCGGTCGCTCGAATCAGTTGTCCGATTCCTCGGCCAATCCCGTGCGTCGCGTTTAGATTGTTTTATATACGGCCGACTTCGCTCTCTCAGCCTCGTACTTGGCTTGTCTTGGTTAAAAAGTGTGGCCTGCAGCGTGCACGAGACTATCTGGCCACTCAGGACACTTACCTTTATTCGCGCTGCACGTGCTTAACCCGTAACATGCCATCCTAAAAAATCACGTTCCCTGCCATGATGTCATCTCAGTTTCACTTTTTATTGACAGTATTTAAACCTTAGTTAGATGTTAAAAAAATAATAATGATTTGATTTTATAATTATATATTTTGATGTAAAACTATTTTTTATAGGAATACCTAAAATGATAAATAATTATTGACAATATTAAGAGAAATATTGAATGATTTAACAGGATTGCATCATGGGCATGGTCAGGTCACAGGTGTTAACGTGCATGCTCATGTACACTCAACGCGAAACCCCACAAAACGCAGTCCACTGAGGCCTTATTTTTACACTAAAAGTTCTTAATGTTTATATAAAACGTAACTGTTTTATATATTAAAGCCGATGTAACTATAATATTGTATAAGTCCACAACTCTGCTCCACATTATATTGTAAATAATTTATTTTTGTTAATCGAAATTAAAAATCTTCTAAAATAATAAGTGGCATATGAAAAAATATATTAAAATTTATCAAGTTTATCAGAAAAATGTTTTCCAAATTCTAAAATACCAAATCATAGTACAGAAGTTTATGTTTCTATCGTATATTTGAATACTTCATAATCAGTCTCGGTAAGGCTTTTTTAAAAAATATTTCACTTAATATTATTTTTTTGAGTAAAATAGTAAGTGCTGGTCAAATTTCATTCGAAAAGTGAAAAGTGATTTAAACAAAAACTGGGAGAAAACTATGGTTAGTTTATGTATAATATGTAAATATAATATATCATAGAAAGTAAAACAATAATATTTAACAAAATAAAAATCTAATAATATTTTAAATATCATATCACATAAGGCTAACTTAATGAAATTTAAAAAAAAATCGGCAGACACGAAGACATGGCATTGCAGCAACCGTTCTCAGTATCGGAATCAAATGTTTAATTAAAAGAAAACCAATATGTCAGTGTCAATGTGTTTGAACTTGCCAGATTCAAAACCTGTAGCTTGTTGGTTTGCGCTCCACTACACAAGCATACAATAAATGATGGGCATTCATATATTTTATAAAACATTTGAAAAAAACATTCGAGATTAAATGTTTCAGCAATTACAATAAATTATAAATACTAGCTGTAAGCCCGTTTACCTCAACGGGGGGATTTTTGTTACATTTTTAAGTAGTCAGAAAATTTACTGGCGTGAAAAATACAAACCTATTTATTGAATAACCCAGAAAAACTAAACGTAATTAATTCTCTAAGTGATTTTTTTTGAAATACACCCAATTTTCTTAAAGAACTAAAATACACCGGGACTGCAAAACAAAATATGCAAATAGCGGATATAATACAATATGTGCATACAAATCATAATTGAGCTGCCCTGATGAGCTGTTATATCCAATATCGACAGCCCTGCAGTATTAATATTTTATCATTTTTAGAATAATTCAAATGTTTGAGTATGCTAACAAATATATTTCGTAGAAAAAGAAATATACCTCGGGACATATATCGACCTGCAGTATTTAAATTGTAAATAATATAATTTTTAGAATAATTTAAATGTTTAAGTTTGCTAACAAATATATTTCGTAGAAGAAGAAAAAGACCCGAGGACATTTTACGAACATATTTGTGATTATTTGTGAAAAGTGAAAAATAAAAAGTGATTATTTTATTGACCATTAATATAATATATAGATAATAAATAGTACTGAGATTCATAGGACAGTATTCTTTTGTTGACAACTTCAGGTCGAGCATAAGGAACGTAATATTTAAAATTATAGTCAAGTAACATGATTTTTCTTCAACTTTTGGAAATGTCAATCAAATAAAGAAATATTTTCTAGAACCGTGAAAGTAAATAATTGATGATTTTTATAAAATTTAAAATTCAAAAGATATGTTTGGAATTTCAGGCAATAAAATTTTTTAATTAGAAAATCTTTTATTACTGAAATAAACACAGTGGGAAGGTTCATCGCAAAAACCACGTCTAAGCTAAAAAAAAACTCGCATTAATTTGATTTTTAAAAAGAAGGTACGCGACTGGCTCTCTGTTCATTTTTTACAAGTGAATGTTATTGGAATATAATAATAAGGAACGCTTCACAATTATAGATGTCACTGTAGACTGCTACATTCATCCTTAACCTTACTGGGACCAAAATACAAATTCTCGTGATCGCTATGGAAGGCTCTTAGTATATATACAAAGAAAAAAATCTTGGGATCTTAAAAAACTCGTAGTTTTTATTATTGGTTAATGTTTTTATTATTTTATTATCCAAAATAGGGACTCGATTTCAAGCCAACCACAAGGAAGTAGAATAGTGTTATATGTAGGTTCTTTATGTCTAATATTTAATTGCTTTCTGTCGATAGTAATTAAAATTAACTGAATATTTTCAATGCAGCCGATAACCTTAAGCACGGTAATGCGTTTATTATAATATTACAAAGTGCAATATTATCACATCTTTAGTTAGCTGACACTCATTTTCCAAACAATTTATTATTATTTTCATTTACAGTTTTAAGGTTACAGGAGACAGTCGCAAAAATAACTGTCTAGCTGTCAACCAAAAAAGCTTTTTTACTGTCTTTCAAATTACTTTTTTCGGTGCTTTCTTCGTTAGCTTTTTATTAAAAAAGTGACGGAAATATTTATTTTTAACTTTAATTAAAACAAAAGCGCTTATAACGTTAAGTGAAACATTTTGAAAATAATGCATATTTTTAATTTGACTATATTTTTTGTTTTTGTTTTTAATAAATTAATTGTGTAGTGATTGTATTAATATATTGTTCGTCAATTGTTTCTTCAATAAAATAAACAGTGACACTGAACGAGGTAAGCAATTGTTTTCGTGTTTTAATCAAATAAAGAAACGATATTTAAAAAAAAAAATTAATAATAATTTTCACATTAGTTCCAATGTGAAAATTAGTTTTATTTAAAAGTTTGAAAAAAATACCAGTGTAATATTTTAAAATGTATATTATCTTTAACAAAAATAGTGATTTTTTAATTAATTGATGACATACTTACCGAGAAATCCATTTATTTTTATTTTCGGAGATACCGATGAAAAAATACAAAACGAAAATGGGGATGGATAGATAAAAGGCATATTTTATATATTTTAAATATTCACATATAAAATATATTGAGAAAAATCACACAAATTAGTTTATTTAAAGATTGTAAGAAATCAAGCCAGCTTTTTTTTTAGATTTCATGCTGAATATTTCAGACGCAAATTGCGGGAAATAAAACTTTAAAGTGGATATTAAATATACTGCAAAACCCGGCTATAGGATTGCATTAAATCGAGATTTCACTGTATTGTGTTTAGTCAAAAAAAAATAATGCAAACTTTACGCGTATTAAAATAAAACCCACGACTTTAAATTATATTTCTACATATATAAAAAATAAAATTATTATTTAGATGAAATCAGCTGTATGAATGGTTATAAATATATCATTATTTTTTTTCACGCTTTTGTTGTCTCAATATGTTGTCAATTATTATTATGTTTTTTTTTTAATATCACTTATTTTATGTTATAGTAATATCAATTTATAAAGAAGATGATGTTATGGTCAATTTTAAAAACTTCACCTTGATTCAAGGATGCTTCGCTTCAGAACAACAGAGTATAATAATCAAAAAAAATATCGTCAGCTTGGAGAGGATTCACAATATTTAATAGTAACCTCCTGACGAAGTGTACTGACAATAAATTCTTTGTATTCGTATATCTATATGTCATCCTTGTTCAATTACAAAAGGTTATGACTTTGATATTCTGTCAATTCGTCAATTAAGTCGTTTGAAATGAAAAGATTTCTTTACTATAATATATTTATTTAAAAATTGATGTATAAAATATACACCTATTCCTCGATTTACGCGGTAGATACGATCCAAGAGATATCTCGCAAACCGAAACCGCGTACATCGAGACTTCGAGTTCTTATAAAGTAAGGGGATAGGTTCCAGAAAACCGCGACATTGTATATCTTTCGCGGCTTGGAGACTAGAAAAATACTTCTCTGCCGATGGGGGTCGTTTAGGGACCCCAGTGGTTTCCTCATTATTGGCCTTATTCTTATGAATTTCAACAAAAAAAAAATAGTCTAAGGGCTTTAAAATATCTCTCTGCATCATTCCTCATACATTTTTTTATAAATATCCGTGGTTTTTTAATAAATAATCATATTTTAAGATGCCCGTAAAAAAGACGTCATTCCAGTACAAATATGTATTTACAACTGACGCGTTTGGCCTAGTTATCTTACGAACGATCGCTGATAAGCGGGCGCTTATCTCGTTATCGCGTATTTATATAAACTACAAAAGGTCCAAAAAACTATGATATAAGAATACCTTAATTATAAACATTGTATCACCCATATTAAAATAGATATTTAAGAAAATGTGGGTATTGGGGTCGCATTTCTTGAGCTTAGAACCGGAAAAGATTTACACATTATCTGCATAAAAAAAGAGAATTTTATTAAGAAATATATTTAATAGCTCGACATAAATTTATAACATTTTCATAGCTAAAAGCATAATTAAATTAAATATATTTTTTTACAATATTTCAATACAGAATATGAGGTTGGATAACTCATTAAAAAAACTAACGTCATTATTGGGATTTTAATCAATTAATATATACTACGCATAACCGCCATACAATTTGTTAGTAAAGGCTGGGATTTCACGAACCGCTCATAATTTGCTGATTTTCTACAGCACTGCATGTAACTTAAGATTGCTATACGTGTTTGTGTGTTTTTTCTGACCGTGTAAAAGTGAAGCCTCCTAAAATGGGTACAGTGCAAATCGAGGGGTGAATGTATCTTTAATACATGCCCGCTCTCAATGTGGAGCAAATAGTCTCCTAATCGACTTTTTTATTTTCGATGAGTGTAGGTATAGAAAAAGTATGGTTAATACAGTACTAGTGGTTAGTTATCCAAAATTAAATTTCAAATCCAAATGCATTTATTTAAAATTTAAAGTCACCTTGAATAAATTTAAAAAAAGCGTTACATATGTAGCGGAAATGTTTTTTTTTTATTAAAACCAGGCGTCGGCAACCTGCGGCCCGCAAAGCATCACGTTGCAGCCGCTAGATTCTCGCCGCAACGCATGTGACCCAAGTGCGGCCCGCACTAATCCCCACGTAAAATATTTGGCATTTTTACAACAAAAGGTTGCCGACCCTTGATTTAAACAATGGTAAGAATATTTCTATATTTTTGTGAGCAGTTAGGTGCATTTGACAGATATAATCTGATACTCTTACCGTAACAGAACATAGCATGCCGTTTGCATTTTTTTAATATGTTTTTTCGACTAGTATTTCTTTATGTCTCAAGATGTCAACATTTTAGTGCACGGATGAATTTAAACAGCAGTTTAGTGAATAGTTTATGTTGTGTGTATGTAATCTCAATACGAAAAGCATTTTTCCGATTAATTTATCAATTTCTGTTCGAAGGTATGAGTGTTTGTCATGTCTAAAAATTTTCTTCCACCCTTCCAATCCTTCAATAACTAGGCCTAGCGAGAGCGATTATTTAACTACTAGTCCTGTCTTATTCCTACTACACCATTTGAAAATGAAAGGGTTAGCGACTGAGTAACGAAATGGATTTCGTAGAAAAAGTTCTATTGAGAAACCTCCATTAAGAGGGCATATGCTACACATTGGGAGCGAACATGGATTTTAAAAAAATGCACTCGTCCCTCATTGATGAGAATACTGGAGACAATTATGTAACGTTGTGCAAGTACAATAAACAATGTTATCGTATTTGGTGTTTATTATAAAAATGATTCCATTATCAAAACAATTACCGATTGATAAATTATTTATTGAGAAGATTATATTTTATTTTTGTCAAAATTTAAAATAACAAAAGCAATTTTTTGATTTCAATTAATCATTTGTTTATAAGCAGGTGACCCCGATTGATTCGGCCAACGATTGTTCAATAACTTTGATTGTATTTTGAACCACGGTGTATTGTGTTTTATTTCCAAGATGGCGGTTCCACTTTTTTATCACCTGGCTTTATAGGTGAGTTTAAAAAGTAATTGGTTTATTGTTTAAATAGTGCCCTGAGGTTCATTTGATTTTAATTAATACACTATAAGATATTTGCTTTGAGTTACATTGTGTTACAATTAGTTACACGTGTTTTATTGAATTTATAACAAAGTTTAAAAGATTTTTCAAAGATCAAGAATCTATGAAAAACATCTTTTTAAGATTTCGACTGAAGGTGCTTGGTGGAATTTCAATATTAAATTTGAACCATTCAAATCATGTACACTCCCACAGGTTTTCAAGTTCAGGTCAGTTCAAGTTCATCCGTGCGCTTGAACGCCTGAAGATGCCGAAAGGCGAAACCCGGGTCGTTAGTGACAAAACCTTTGGGAGTGTACATGATTTGAATGATTCAAATTTAGCATCTTTTTATCAAACGAGTCAGAGCGAAATTCAATACTTTCGTTCAAAAATATGCGAACGAGATATATAATATTAAAAAGTTAATAAAATTATGCATGTATATGATTCTCATTGTGTTTGAGTATAAAATAAAGAAATTAATGGTTAATATTTAAAAAAAACCAAGTACCAAAATTTTAGTTTTTAATACATTTTGAAAATGAGGTTTTTTTCGATTTTTTTCCGCGTAAGTTTCTGGAACTAATGTATCCCGTAAAAAAGTATTGAGTGTATTGGTACAATAATGTTTTATATTTTTTTAATCTTACTTAAGTAACTTTAAAAAAATATATGTTATTTTAACTGTTACCAACGTAATAAGTTTGGATAATGATAATGTTCATTTGTATGTAGGCATATAAATGGGTACATCGGAATGCCAAAGCATACATTGGTGTTTACATAAGATCTGCAAACATACACTTATAGAAATTATATAAGACAGCGCCCATCAAGTTATCCACTATTTTAAATATTGTCGTTAATAATAATTTGTCCGTCTTTTTCTTGGACCGTATCCATTCTTTATGTGGAGTGATACGGCCACCGCTCGGTACCTCCAAGATTCCCTGACACCCGAAAAACTTAGTTCTTTTTTCGAAAAAACATCATAGTACAGTTTTGTTGAATATGTCGTCCATAAAATTAAAGTTCCCTCTAAGCTGCACGAGTGCGCGGCCGCTCAGCAGTTCGAAAGCCATCGCGCACTGAATCTGAAAAGCGCGCACTCCAATACAACTATTCAATTATATTCAGAATATTTTGATCAAGTCATAAGGACGCAGGTTTCTCTCTACTGATTTAGATATTTAAAAAAATCCCCGATTTTACATGTTAATTAAAAAATCCCTGTTACAAAATACTATTTATTAATTAAAGAGTACATCTTTTTATTGACCTCTCGGACCTTTAATATTTTATTTTAACTTAAAAGCTTGCATTGGCGCCACTTTTGACTGCAAGGATAAGTATACACAAAACAAATAAAAAAGAAATCAAGTAGCTAAATTTGTTTCTTACTCCACCAAAAACAGTTCGCATCCACGACTTCAACTCCGATTCCGACTCCACTACTCTGGTTTTTGGATATTTGTACAATTATATAAATATCAGTTATAGCCGTATCACAGTAC
This sequence comes from Himalopsyche anomala, assembly GCA_031772345.1. Taxonomy (NCBI): domain Eukaryota; kingdom Metazoa; phylum Arthropoda; class Insecta; order Trichoptera; family Rhyacophilidae; genus Himalopsyche; species Himalopsyche anomala. Next base: position 2,233,861 of record CM062825.1, read on the forward strand.
CAATATAATATATCAAAATATATGTATATTTTTTTACATTTTAAAATCGTATGAAGGAGTAGTCTTATTGGGTCGTCAACTACTTGTTGGAGGGTCACACGTGGCCCGCTATCCGCTTGTTTGACATGTCTGCTACTTTGGGTGCAAAGATCGAGTACAAACTTTTCGTTCGCTGGCAGTTCGCGTCTATTCGATTTAATATACCTCTAAAAGTATATGTCAAATAATATTGTCATAAACAGATACAAAATATGACAACACTGTTTTTGTAATATGTACAATGTACCATAATGCGAAAAAAATTACGCAAATCCCGAACAAGTTTCGCATACAATGGTATTTATTTCTTTTAATCTTAAATATGGACTACGTACTTTCAAATGAGTCGTTTGTTCAGTGAATGAATTACACTTGGGCCTCGTATAAAACGGCTTTGATACAGCTCAGTTGATGTATTGTGATTTTTTATATGTACACCGGTTGTAAAAAAAACATTAATTGAACATATTACATGTATAATTCGATCATCTTTCTGGAAAGGGTCTTCAAAAAAAAATATTGTATTTTTACCAAATTCAAATAAAAATTTAAAGTGCATACCATATAATATTGGTTATAACCGATTATTTAGAAATTAATATCTACATAATAAATAAATAAATTGTGTTCTTTGCTCTTACTCCTTTTCACATTTAAAAACAGTCGTTGACAGAAGTTGACATTTTTTCCATATTTTTATACACAAAACTTCTTCTTTTTCTTTGACCATGTTCGCTCCCTATGTGGAGCATATGGACGCCACGCGGCACCTCCATGTTTCCCTGTCACCCGCCAATTGCTTTGCTTCCTCCCATGACATGCCAGCATCCCTCAGTTCCGCCGAGTACATCCTATGGATAGTACCCGACGGACGTCGGGACGCCGGAATCCCACCGGTCGAAAGAAAAGGCAGGCAGGATTGAGGTTTTCCGGAGGCATCCGCAGCACGTGACCCAGCCAGTTCCAACGTCTCTCCATAACCACTAACGTGACGGGACGCTGTCTTGTACGCTCCCTTATCTCTGAATTCCTCACAAAATCAAACCACCTCACCCCCATTATCCAACGCAAGCATCTGAAGCTCAGTATACGGTTTTTCTGAGTCTTCGTCAGGTGCCATGATTCGCAACCGTAAAGCAGTACACAATACATTTGCAATCAATTATTTTTTAGGACACAATCAATGGCATCTCACTAGAGACGCTTTTGTCATTTAATTGACGATTTTTTATTGTTAAATAATTAATGCTCTAACAAAAAAGCTTCCATATATAAAATATGTTGCCATATACACATGGTTGTAGCCCTAAATTTTTATTTTAATACTAGGGATAAATAAAATTAAAACTTATGATAAATGATTGATCGCAAGATTGAAAACTTGTGAATACCAAAGCCTGTAATCACAAAAACTGTCTGGTATCAGATGAGCGGTGAATATAAGATTTCAACATTTAATTTTTTAAATATTTTTCATATTCTACCGTATTTTTTCCGCTGTATCGAGTTTTTTGTTGTTTTCATAGCTCTATTTAAACGGAGAGAATGATATTAATTTGTTTAGTATCTACCCCGAGTGCAGATACCTCAGCCTCGATTAATAAGACTTTACCTACTACGGTTAGCAATTTTGTTATTATTATGGTCAAGTTATAATATTATTTAAATAAGCTTGTGTTAATTAAATACTGAAAGGAGTAAATATCGATGACAGATTATAATTGATTGTAATAACATAACATGTATCATAAGTAATCTATATTCTAATGAGTGTAATATTATTATTTGACGACGTCAATTTTAAATAATCTCTTGTCAGATATCTCAGTTAAACTTGAACTTATGTCTCTTGTATAATACATCAATATTTTTAATAAAATCAGTATATAACAATATACAATATCGACGCAAAATAACTGAAGCAACACAGTTCGGTAAATTGTGTTTTGAACCAATAATTGTGGGGTTATTATGCAAAACGTATTATTTCCAAAAATTAAACTTTTCAGTGGAGGCAAAAAAACTACAGCGAACAATACAAGCATAATATTATGATTGAATCAATCGAAAAACATACAATATATTATTTTGAAATCATTGACCTAAAGCTCTCCCTATAAGCATTCACATTGATAGTCTATTTTACACATTAAAATAACAAACAATTTAATTAATGCTGTAATTAAATGTTTGCCAAACAATATAATGACATTCTTCGATCGTCGGTTGAAAAGATAGTATGAAAATGATCCATTTTTAACGGATATTTAGTATCAAAATATATCGCAAACATTTGTTGCATGTAATAAATTTCCGTGCTTTTTTATTTGTTTACTTCGTATTGAACATGCAGTAAGATATGTATTATTAGGATATTGTTTCCAGTATCCAGTATAATAATTCACAGATCATAACTAAATCATATTCAAAGAACATTCATTGAATAAATCATTTATTGCTTGTGTTTATATAACAACAGCGTCACTATCAAAATATATCTGCTCGAAAATTGCTATTCTTCAATATGCAAATAAAATACTACGGCATTGAATCGTGTTTGCGCTGGCTTGACAAAAAAAGTGTCACTTTTTCAAACAGGAAAACCGAATTATTTTGTTTCTATGTAATTTATAATTGACGTATTGGTTATAATGATTGTAAATACAGTCGTTTAAAAACATTTGAAGTATTTTGTTTATTTATTCCAGATAAATACAACACAAAAGATTACCGAGGAATAATTTAATATTTGTTAATGATCTATGAGGAAGTAAATTAAAATATTATAAAAGGTATTACTTTGAATTTTCAAGATTATTTTGAATAATTACATTCATGTCAGTGCATGAGCAACTGCGTTGAAAATGCTTTTTTATAAACGTATCTTCCAGACATTTATACCACCTTTAATTATAGACGTCATAACAAGTCAATTTCAACTATTTGTTGGTTACAAGGAGTAGTAGTTAACGACATTTTATTACGCGATAGATTACACGGGCTTAAGTCCCAATACGCAAGCATTGTTTTCAATCGATTTCTGTTTGACGGCTCGGGTGTTTTGTATGTCTTAAAACTCCCTTTCACCTTTCCAATCCTAAAATAACGACGGGTAGCGAGAGCGATTAATTAACCACGTGTCTTGTCTTAGCCCTATCATTTATATTCCCACTTTCTTACAGCGTAGTACCAAACAGTTCTCTTAGAAAAAACTTCGCATTGGTAGCGGAAATGGCTAAAAAATGTTAAAAATTGACATTTTATTAATACAGAAAAAATAAAACTATCATTATTTACATTGTCAAAGACTGTCATATATCTCAGTGACTAAGGGACTGCTAAAAGAGGTGCAAATGATTAACTGGTAGTTGTTTATCTGTTCTATACTATTTATTACTTGAGAAAGAATTTCTAAATAATAATAAACTTTATTGGTCGGATAACTATGCTGAGCAAAGTAAAATTAATTATATATTTGCACTGAAAGTACCAACCAACATGGCAACAATGGTGGGTAATCTATGACCCATGTACTTGGGCATCCAATCCCGTACCCATTTTTTAATCCATGGATTTTTGGATTCACATTTTTTCTAATCCCGGGATACCGAGATTGAACATTCACATTTAAATCGTGGACAAATTTAGAACTTCAAAGTTTTTTGGTCGTCGATTTTGAAATTCTGGGAATTCCTAAAATGGAAAAATCTTAGACCTTTAAATTAGTAATTTATATAAAAACTCTTTGATGCTCACATCAAGCACTAAGTTTGCACTAATTTGAATGTTACTAGCTGTAAGCCCATTGACCTCAACAGGGGGGGGGGGGGTTTCTGCATTTTTAAGAAGTCAGAAAATTTACTGGCGTGAAAAATAAATTGTAAATTGTAAATAATATAATTTTTAGAATATTTAAAATGTTTATGTTTCCTAACAAATATATTTCGTAGAAGAAAAAAATAGACCTCAGGACATATATCGACACCCCTGCAGTATTTTAATTGTAAATAATATAATGTTTAGAATATTTTAAATGTTTCAGTTTGCTAACAAACATATTTCGTAGAATCAGGGACAATCATACAGACGGACGTACGGACGGACATTATCGACTATAAATATTTAGATTTTTTTTCAGAGTTGTACGTGTAACAATAATATAAATATGTAACGTACGATAGTTAAATTAAAAATATTATTCACTATGTGCATTTTTTTATTAGAACCATTTTTTCAAATTTGTTTGGTAGATAAAATTTTGATTGGGGAGGGGGGACATGGAGAGTTTTGAAGCGTTGAAGTGGGGCATGACACAAATAAGGTTGGGAAACACTGGTCTAGAACTTAAAATAGAGAGAACTATTGTTATTCTTAATATCTGTTATATACACAATTCAATAGTTTAAAAAAACTCTTTTCTGGCTATAAACAACAAATTTTCGACCGTCACAAATATTTTTTTTTGCTAATCTATAATTTTGTTTAAGCGTTTTATTTTTCAAACACAGCTGATAATTTATGGAGTACTAGCTGTAAGCCCGTTGACCTCAACGGAGGGATTTTTGTTGCATTTTTAAGTAGTCAGAAAAGTTACTGGCGTGAAAAATAAATTACTAACCTATTTATTGAATAATCCAGAAATTCTGATAGTAAAAGAAATATCTCGGGGCGTATATCGACAGCCCTGCCCTGCAGTATTTAAATTGTAAATTATTTATTTTTGGAATAATGTTCTAGTTTGCTAACAACTATTTTTCGTAATAGCAGAAATTTCGTAAGTTATTGAATTTTTGGAATAATGTTTAAGTTTGCTAACAATCATTTTTCCTAGAAGCAGAAATTTTGTAAATTATTTAATCTTTGGAATAATGTTTATGTTTGCTAACAACCATTTTTCTTAGAAGCAGAAATTTCGTAAATTATTTTATTTTTGGTATAATTTTTAAGTTTGCTAACAATTATTTTTCCTATTAGCAGAAATAGACCTCGTAAATTATTTAATTTTTGGAATAATGTTTAAGTTTGCTAACAACCATTTTTCATAGTAGCAAAAATAGTCCTTGTAAATTACTTAATTTTTGGAATAATGTTTAAGTTTGCTAACAATTATTTTTCCTATTAGCAGAAATAGACCTCGTAAATTATTTAATTTTTGGAATAATGTTTAAGTTTGCTAACAATTATTTTTCCTATTAGCAGAAATAGACCTCGTAAATTATTGAATTTTTGGAATAATGTTTAAGTTTGCTAACAACCATTTTTCATAGTAGCAAAAATAGTCCTTGTAAATTACTTAATTTTTGGAACAATGTTTAAGTTTGCTAACAACCATTTTTCTTAGAAGCAGAAATTTCGTAAATTATTTTATTTTTGGTATAATGTTTAAGTTTGCTAACAACCATTTTTCATAGTAGCAAAAATAGTCCTTGTAAATTACTTAATTTTTGGAATAATGTTTAAGTTTGCTAACAATTATTTTTCTTATTAGCAGAAATAGACCTCGTAAATTATTGAATTTTTGGAATAATTCAACTGTTTATGTATGCATGTGAAGTATGCGTATTTTGGAATTTTTAGAATAATTTAAATGTGTGCTTAATATATAATATTTAAATTAGATCAATTCTGACAGTTGTGTGTTTGCCCGAGCGGTAACGATCTCAACTCATAATCTACAGGCGATGGTTCGATCGACGGTCGTGGCGTTTTTTTGTATGATAATTCAATTTTTCAGCGACTTGATTTGTTTCGTCAAATAATAAACAGTGTATTGGGAAAATATGTCTTTAGTATGAATAAAAATATTGCGTCAGCGGTGCTGGTGAGGAGGGAGGGGGAAGGAAGGGGCAGGGGGAGGGGAAAAACGCGGACAATCATGCAATCATTCGGACATTATCGAGTATTAATATATAGATTAAATATATTTTGCATTATTTTTCTTTGCTTATTAATATATATATATAGTAATCTACAAGTTTGTTTACAAATAATAAGACTCACTTTCGAATGCATTTAAGAATTTTGAGATAAGAATGCTATAACTAATATCACTTTTTTTTTAATAAGGAATTTTAATCATTATTCGGTCAGCGGTCATTAAAAGAGGTTAAGCAACACAAACTTTGCAATGCCATAAAGTCTAAAGTGATATTTTTGTGTAGACAAAAATTGTGTCGAACGTTTCCAAAAAATATTTTTTTACATACAATTTAATGCGTTTACCGTTTTTAATGTGTATAACTATTGTGTTTTAAAAAAAGACACAAAAATCACATTATGTATTTTTTACCATGTCCACTTCCAACGTACTATGGACTCCTATTAGATCTTATCTCACTAGAAGAGTTCCTACGAGAACTGCTTGTTTCTCGGTTGCTCAACCTCTCTTTATATTCAAAGGGAGTAGAGATATAAATATAGAGCTAAGAAAGAATTAGTGGTTAGTTTATCACTCTCACCCCTTGTTTGAAGATGGGATGGATGTGAGATGGGAATTCAACTTATCACTTACACCCATGCTTTCAAATAGAATGCATAATATTGGGATTCAAACCCGTAACTTTCGTAATCGGACAACGCTATTAATTTATGAAATTGGGCTTATTTTAAAAACTTTCTTATTTTTTTTCAATATAAACGACACCCTAAAAATGGCATTACAATTAATGGTAATGATCTATATGTTTTTAATTATTACCAACTTAAGAAATAAATTTATCATTAATCTCAAGAATAAATATAGGTTTCAATTAATTTTATAACTTTGTAAAAATACGTTTAAATATTTTGCAGTTGTAACTGAATGTGAGTCGCTACAAAATGGTTAAGGGTTATCATTAGCATGCCGCGTAACACGGGTTCGCAGTCTTTCTTATATGTACGGTCAAAAAACTTAATTCATTATGATACCAGACGAAATCCTTATCAATGTAATGTGCTAGATGTCTGAGAAGTTGCGAAGTGGAAAGTGCTAGTGCACTCAATTAGTAACACCTACGATGCATGACTAATGTGTCGTCGTAGTATAAATAACATTCTTATTTTGAATTCCATATCCTGTCCCGATAAACTATATCGCGCCCCAAGAACAACACCGCCACAATCTTAATTGCCATGTTCTGAGTAAATCGCATTTGGAGTCTTCAACATTGCTTATTTCTTTGTCAAATCGTCACTTCGAGATTCTAGAATCTCTCAATTACACATATTTTTCGGCAACAATCTCAATCAATTGAGGCATGATATTATAGTGAATCAACCCCGGGATTGAAAGATTGTGAATCCCGGGATCACAAAAAGGTTCCGAGACTGGATGGCCTAGATCAGAGGTTCAGAAACTTTTTCGTCAAAGTTTTTGGCGGGCCACCTTTTTGTACATATTTTCAGTTTATAACTTCGATAAGTTTATAATTTCGATTAGCTAACCACTTGTCCTGTCCTAGCCCTATCCTTCTATTCCTACTCTCATTGGAAAAAGAGAGGTTGAGCAACTGAGTAACAAGCAGTTCCCGTAGAAGCACATATTTTGAGATAAATATTTGGAGTCCATATGCTCCACATTGGGTTAAAAAAAAATAGGCATTTTTTTTTTTAAAATATTGATATACGTGTATATTGATATTTTTGACTAAATATTTTTACATTTTTACCACACTTCTTTTAACAGCTAAACGACCGTAGACGCGTATTTGAGTCTTTGAAAAACAAAGATTGTTGACCGGCGGACGCATATATGCGTATAGGCGAAGTATCTGGAAGCTAAGAAAATTAAATGTTGTAATGATACCTAAATTTGCTTACAAATTATAGTCAATTTAGTAAAATTACAATTTTTGCGAATTTTTCGCAAAATTTTATTTCGCCAGGTAAAATTTTATAAAAAAAACTAGTGGTCGTTAAGCTGTTAATATACTATTTTTTTTCCACCTGATTTATGAAATTGTTCGTATGAAACTTAATCCTGGAATCTATTCTCAAATTGCGTGGTTTGAATACGCAAAACAGATGCGATATGGCTGTCTGTTAATTTTAATCTAATGTTTGATTTACATAAATGCTCATCGAAGAAAGTGTTCAATATCAAAATTTCAGATCATTCATTCTTGCCATAGGATATTTTATTTTAAAGATATTATTTTTTGTATAACGTGTGAAGAAAAAAATAATATGTAGAATCAACATAAATCTCGCGGAACACACTTTGTGAACCCCTGTCCTAGATACTACCGTGTTGTACCGAGTATAGAATCTAAAAACACATGTAAAAAAGTTGCATCGATTACAATTATTTTTGATAAACTATGAGGCCAGGTTCATAGATTAGATAAACATATAACACTAAGCTCTTGTACTATTATCCGTGCCCTAGTGATATGATTTGAATTATCAACTATTTACACCAATAGAGTATATTAAATACATATTATCTGTCATTTATATTAACTGAAACATTAATTATTATTTGTGCATTAATTGAAGTCTTCAGTTAATGCCAATGCACCATATACCAACCTTATAGCCTTGAATAAGTATAATAAATATTTAAAAAAAAAAAGAATGATTAAAAAAAAAGTCAAACAAAATTGACCGCTAGCAATTGATTGCTAGCAGCTTACCGTGGTACTAATTGAAAGCATAAACAATTGATAGTTTACAACATTGGCGGATCCAGAAATTGTCCCAGGAGGGGGCCATTCAAGTTGAAAATAAACATGATACATAAATAATACATTAAAAAATAGATGATTTTAAAATAATATATCTACATAAAAATAGACAATACATAATTAAGTATGTATTCTATAAAACATAGTAAACTAAACAATTAAAGAACCCATTTCACAATAAAGATTTGATAAAATAGAAAAATGGTAAAAAAAAAATTCTCAGGGGGGAGCCATGGCCCTCATAGCCCCCCTCCCTTAGATCCGCCAATGGTTTACAAAAGATTGCTAGCAAATTTTATCGTCAGGAAACACATTTTTATAAATATTAAAACTGTCTTTATCAAAAATCTATGCTTAATAAAAAAAAATCGAAAATTAGGAATCAAAATGCGAAAATTTCAAAAAATATATGCTAAAACACGTGGGATTTGTATACTTTAGCACGCACCAAAGAAAAACCCATAAAAGGGTATATTTCAGTATATCTGTTTTCTAGCATTCGAACTTTTCCGTGTTATTATATATTATCCATGTAATGGAGGAATCTTAACAGAAGTATTTCTACGAGAACTGTTTGTTACTCAGTCGCTCAACCTCTCTTTTTCCAGAGAGAGTAGTAAGAATAGAAGGAAAAGGCTAGTACAGGACTAGTGATTAACTAATCGCTCTCGCTACGCCCAATTATTGAAGGATCGGAAAGGTGGAAAGGATTTTTTAGACATCACAAACAACCATGCCTACGAACAGAAATCGATCGAAAAAATGCTGTTCATACTGGGACTCGAACCCGTGAGGTCTGGCACGGAAGCCAATAACGCTAACCGCTTCGCCATAGGACCCGACAATATTTTGTTTTATTATCTGTATAAATAAGGAATATTTACGATAGATTGATTAAATTAGATTATATTGCTATATAAGCAAATCAGTCGAAGTAAAATAATAAATAAAGTATAAAATACACTTTAAATGTAAATATTGACTACACAATCAAGACTGAGTTTCTCTACCTTACACGGAACACCGGAATAAGAAAACTATCAGTACACAACTAGTTCTTTAGTAATTTTATCAAGATATCGACTGAAACCGATAATTAAAACACTGATTATCAAGTGACCTTCATTAAATTACTAAATGTGTTGTGTTTGTCGCTATTCTGTGTCATTTATATATTTTATTTCAAAAAATATTTTCATGTTTCTTTTACCAATTGTTTGTTACACCTTGTTACAAGTCTCATTTAGTTTTGTATAAGTAATTCTGTATCGATTTATATTTTCATCTGTTGAAAATACTCACGATTGTAGAAAACAGTACTGATCTTTACTAACATAAATAATATACTTAAAGTATTTTATATTTAATACCAAGAGGTTTAAATCCTTTAAAAAAATAACATTGTTTTTGTAAGTATTGTGATATCTAGGATCTGATTGCAATCACGGTATTTCGAGATTGACGATAAGAAGTGAAAATTCTCGAAAAGTTTTTGAAACCAGGCAACCAGAGAAAATTTTTGAAATGCACCACAAAAAGCTGCCGCATTTTCCAGATTTTTAAAATTAAATCGGCTACGGAGCAAATTTTAAAATCTGCCAGCGAGCTTAAAAAAGGTATTTCATCATCTATTATACATTATTTTAAACTCTTTTAATTTCTGACTTTTTCCCAGTGAATGATCTCGGGATTCCAGGATTTGAAAAATTGTGAACACTGAATTTCCCGGATTGGTTTCCCTAATGCTATCGACTAAATGTGTGTAATGAAAATTCAAGAAAAGTCAAGAGTAATTTTTTTTATGCAACTTTGACTTCTCCTTGTTGTATTTTTTTCTATTGATAATTGAAAAACATTATTCCGTGTAATTGAATATTACTTGTACTTGCTTTTATTAATTTACAGCTAATTACCTAACCAACAACGTCTCTTTTTCCGCTGATCTTTTCATAATAGCTTATATATAATTAAAGATATTACTTGCTGATTACACTAGATTTTCAGAAGTAATTATTAATAGCATGTCGTTATCTTTTAATTCTTTACATTAACGGTTCAGATGCATGCAATTATTTGTGACTGGTAAGATGTTGTTAGGTGTTGCCAATATGATAAATAAACATTTATTCTTCGGTAGGGATTTACAAGTTGTCTACTGAGTTGTTGATTAAGTGATCTACAATGAGCTTATCAATAATTTATCATCAAAATATTCATTCCATGTTCCAAAGACCTTAATTATTTTTCAATTTGGATTTATAGATAAAAAAAAACAATAACAAAATAGATCTCACCGTTACTGGGAGCTTTGAAAATATTTTTGCATTTCAAAAATATGAATTCAAATGAAAAGAAGAACTTTTTCGTTTCTCTCTTCTAGAACAACATTTTTAAAAGTGTCTTTCATGAGAAACCACGTTTTAATGTGTTTTTACGATTTAAATATCAAATGTCACTATTTGTAATAATTTAATGACATTTTGAAGAGAAAATTACTAAGAATTAATGTTTATGAAATTATTATTTAACGACTATTTGCATCAACTTTTCACCGTCGCAAGGTACGTGGTTCAGTGGTCAACGTCGTTGGTTACTGGATCTAATTTCAGTAAGGACAGTTTAATAAATAGATGTTTTAATCAATTTATGGATTTATTTTTTAAGACATGGATGTCTGTGATGTCTATCTCATTCCTCCGATTCTAAAAATGGAACAACACGAGACGTAACCACAAGCCCTGTCATGAGTCACAGAGTTAAAAGTAATAATAGTAAAAAAAATCTTTTAATGTAAGTTCCATTAGAAGTCCATGTTCCGTACTGGGACCGCATATTGTTAAAGCAACCCGCAACCATACCCGACATTAAAAAAAAAATAGTATTGTAAATAATTTAAAGAACTTACATCGCCATGTCATAATTAGGGCATTTAATCTCGGGATACCGAATCTCAAAATCCCGGGATTACAGAATTAAGGACAAGACGTGCAAAATTTCTGGAAAAATTGTTGAAAATAGGCAACCAGACAAAATGTTTAAAATTCGCACGTGAGCTAACAAACAAGGTCTCGAGTCTTTTCGTTTTGGGAGTTCGGTAAATTCCTGAAATCGGCCAGCGACTAAAAATCTTGAAAAAACTCCGCTAGAGCTAAAAAAAAGATCTTCCATTTTTTCATTTTGGGAAATCACTATTTCAAAATCGCCGAGAAAAAATTCTCAATCCCAAATTTCTACACGATTTTATGTTTAACTAGCTGGCCCGACGAACTTCGTACCGCCTCAGGATCAATAAATGTTGTGTTAATTTATTGCATGAATTAAATTCAGTTTGAATGAATACTCAAAATGAATTAAGTTCAATAAATGGGCAAAATTCAAAATGAAAAGTATTTAAATTACATTGAAATGATGTAATTCACGTGGCACAGTCGATAGATTTAAAGGAATGCAGTAGATCAACGATTTGATTTTGAATTGTGAAGTTTAAATGATCCACATCTTTGTTTTTAGCCGCAATAATTGCTCGTTCAATCAACCAATTGTGATTTTTGTGATTAGATGTTTGGGAACATTTTGTTGATGAAGCCGTCCTTCGTTGAGACGAAATTGCAAAAATTCGGCGGAATCGAAATCAATCCGTTCGATTCGTCAACAGGAACACGGCCGTTACCGACGATAGTCAGCAATTGCTTGGAGAAATCTTCGGCAGATGGATCGTTTAGAAATGTAACTCGCATGTTTGTCGTCAGCAGAGGCAAGCGTTTATTTCATCGGCAACGGTCAATCTTGGAATGACTGGTAGTGTTTGGCAGAAATCGCCAGATAGTAGAATCATTGCGCCTGCAAAACATCTTGAGTCACTGCGCAGATCTTTCATAGTTCGGTTGAGTGCTTCCAATGCGCGTTTGTGTGCCATTGTGCATTCATCCCAGTTGATGATTTTACTCGCTTCCAAAACTTCGGCCATTGCTGAGTGTTTCGCAATATTGCATGTCGGTTTTTCAGTCGTTTGGAGGTTTAACGGAAATTTCAACGCTGATTGAGCCGTTCGGCATGCTTTTATCAACGTAGCCGCTATTCCAGAAGAAGAAACTGCTACAACAATTTCGGATCTCGCACGAACAGTAGCCATAATCAATGACATGAGGAATATCTCCCCAGTTCCACCGGGCGCGTCAAGGCAAAATAAGCCACCATTTCCATCATAAATTGCATTCATTAACGTATCGTACACTTCCCTCTATTGTGGGTTCAACAGTGGTAAATTCGTTTGAACTGATTGGTTCAATGCATCTCGAAAATATTCACGTTCACGTTCCAATTTTCGATTGAAAGCGTCGTTCATTCCACGATCTGGCGTTGGCATTCCTAACTTGACTAACAAACTGCCGCACATGAGGTAACACATGTCTTCGATCTAAAGCAAAGCCTGGTTATGTATCTCTTCATTCATCTCGAGATCGGGATTCCCTGAACTGACACGAATTTGATGTAAAATGTCTTCTGACATGTCATCCTTGTACCTTGCTCCACAGTTCACATGGATTCGATGGAAAGCATGTCAAAATAATGATAGAAAATTATGTGCGTATCTGATTTGGAGATTCAGAAAGAATTTCCAAGTCAGAAAACATAACCTCATTTCAATATTATCCGATTTTTTTATTCTAATCCGTACTCTAAATTTAAAATTATTTAAATGTCGATCGTGTCAGTGCCATCTAGTGTCATCTATCTGAACCCAGCATAAAACAAAATGTTCATTATTTGAAAACTCTATGAGAATATTAATTTTCTTTATAATTTCTTTTCCGTGATATTTTTCCGATGTTTTAATGCTTATTCTGCTATTCTAGCCGGAGAGGAATTTAATAAATCAAAGATCATTGAAATCCGTGCAGCAATTCTCGAGATATACGTGGTGTAAATAACCCCGCTTTGCTTTATGTGTATAGATTATTTTGTCAATTAAACACCAGTTTAGACGTGTCCGTGCATTTCAAGTTTTTGTATAATTCATAATTTGCATATGGCCCAAAATCATCAAAACACTTTTTTGCGCATGTGTGGGTTACGCTCTTCTTGCTTTCCATAGTCGATATAATTGTTGACAAAACATAAAAAAGAAATTGTACAATTTTCGTTGAACTTCAATAAAAATAGTCAATTGAAACTTTCTTTGTTAATAATTTCGCATTCGACATTATATAAGAGAAAAACCGTTTAATTAAATATAGAATGCTTTTCCATCAAGTATTGACAGTGGACACAGGAATTACGTACGTAGCAGTATGCATTTAAAAATAACCATAAAGTAATGGCTTACTAACGTTATGTAATATAATTCACAATGTACTTTTGCTGTCAAATATCACGAAATATTTTTTTGACGTTCTATATATAAATAGTATAGTATTAATTGAAGTGAAAAGAGTACAGTTAAATAGATTAAGTACACCAAATAAAACTAATCTAAGAACATTGAATAAATAACAAACAAACAATCACACCTAATGCACGAAACACATTTAAATGTAATGTCAATATTTAGACCAGAGATTTGACAGATATGAAATCGAAACAATCGAACACAATCGAACATCAAATTTGAATTGTCAATTCGATACAAACGTTCGTGCAAACATCGTAATATTGTTGTCAAAAAATGTATCATACCTAATTATAAACATAACCTCATTTCAATAGTATTCGATTTTCTTTCGTTTTCATTTCATATCATCGATTATACTCTAAATTCAAAATTATTTAAAAGTCTATCGTATAAATACAGTGCCATCTAGTGTCATCTACCTGAACCGAGCATAAAACAACATGTCATTATTTGACCTATTCCTCATTTGAAAATTTTGTTCTGTATGAAGATATTAATTTTCTTCATAATTTATTTTCCGTGATATTTTTCCGATGTTTTAATGTTTATTCTGCTATTCTCGGCGCATACGAATTTAATAAATCAAATATCATTGAAATCCGTTTTGTAATTCTCGAGATATACGTGGTGTAAATAACCCCACTTTGTTTTATATATATAGATGTTCAATCACGGGATTACAAAAAGGGCCCGGGATATGTATATGGATATTTTGTTTAACTTTCGAGTTCCTATGACGTAAATTAACATTGCTAAATTATTCTTATTTCAACCATTCTCTAATTTCCAATAATATAATATCATTCAACTCAGTGCGGACTATCTGGAACACACAGCTTCATGGCACATGACGAAGACTCAGAAAAACCGTATACTGAGCTTCGATAACAGATGCTTGCGTCGGATAATGGGGGTGAGGTGGTTTGATTTTGTGAGGAATTCAGAGATAAGGGAGCGTACAAGACAGCGTCCCGTCACGTCAGTGGTTATGGAGAGACGTTGGAACTGGCTGGGTCACGTGCTGCGGATGCCTCCGGAAAGCCTCAATCCTGCCTGCCTTTTCTTTCGACCGGTGGGATTCCGGCGTCCCGGACGTCCGTCGGGTACTATCCATAGGATGTACTCGGCGGAACTGAGGGATGCTGGCATGTCGTGGGAGGAAGCAAAGCAATTGGCGGGAGACAGGGAAACATGGAGGTGCCGCGTGGCGGCCATATGCTCCACATAGGGAGCGAACATGGCCAAAGAAGAAGATATTTATTGTAATCATCAATGATACCTCTATGAATGTAACGTAAATTTGTCTTGGGTCGCCACCCAGTCAATCCTATATTTTTACTATCACTTACACATATTTTCTACTTATATTTGTAAATTTCTTTCAATACCAATTGTCAGTTATATACCAATAATTTAATTTTGGTTTGCATAAATAACACTTAAATATTGTATTCTTTTATCAGTTAATAATACTCTTCGTAGGCGAAACCGGTTTTGATCATATTAAATAAAAATTAAATAAGTAAAAATGAGTATTTTTTTAAAAATATAAATCTGAGGTATTATGATTGTTAAATTTTAAATTAAAATAAAAAAAATATGTTTTGTATAAATTTTAATAATTAAAAATATTTCATTGAATTATGTAAAACAATATGTGAGATTATATTTATATTTAATAGCTATCTCAAAGAGATTGAAAATCAAGTACAGTGGAACCTCGATTCTACGTTTTTCAAGGGACCGTAATAAATGAACGAATAATGCGGGAAACCGATAATGCAGGGAAATCTTCAAATAATACCAGAGAAATGTATAATTTTCAAAAAACTTATTTATCTATGTAACTAAATGCGATGTAAAACTATTTGAGCAAAAAAATTTTTTCTACAAAAACGGTCAATCGGGATTACAATTGGGACGGGACGATAATATTATTTAGATGATAAATCGAGGAAATCAGTAAATCGGAGAATGATAAACGTGGAATTATTAAATATTGTTATGACGGGGTCTCGGTCGAGTAAAAAATAAACGATCCATGCTAAAAACCGAGGATAGCGAGAACGGTAGATCGGGGTTCCACTGAAAAGAAACGCGAGGTAAAACTATTTATTAAAAATATTCAACGAAAACGGTCAATCGGGATAATATTCGTGACGGGACTAAAATATTTAAACGATAGATCGATGAAAACGGTAAATCGGGGAACGATTAATACGGGATTCTTTTACATTGTTCATAAGAACAATGTAAAAGAATCAGAAAGAATAAGAAGAATGGGTGTTTGGCCGGGACTGTGAAAAATAAACGATCCATGCGGGAAAACGAATAATGCGAGAACAGTAGATCTGGGTTCCACTGTAGGTGGTTAGTTGTATTAATGAGGTGATATAATAAGGTGAAGCCAAATATATGTAGGTTTACGTTAAAAATCCAGCGTTATATAAAACTAGAGTACGCTTGAAAAATTCTCGAGATGTTGTTGAAATTTTTATCTCTCGGTTTCTCAAGAATGATTTATGGTGAAATTTACATACTCACTTTTCACGAGAGACTATTTGTAAAAATATTGACAAACTATAAATTGTGTTTTAGTTCGTAATGTATTTCTTTGTTTTCAAATGTTTTTATGAAATTGCAAGTTTCATTAGTATAACATTGTATGCAAAATTAATAATGAAGGATGTCTGTAACTAACTATCTATGTGCCAATCGTAGAAAAAGGGTCAATTAGAAATACAACATCACCTTGAACGTCATTCTTTATAATTGCTACAAAAAAATCGTTTCGCACCTTGTTTAATGGTAATTAAAAAATTATAATCTATAATTGTGAAATCGATACTAATAGTGATTGACGGGGAAATCTATGAAAATTATTGTTTTTGTCATAGCAGTTGGAAGCGGTTAGTTTTCACGAGTAAAGCTAGTGCTTAATTTTAATTCACACTCCACATTTCATTGAAAAGTAAAAGTAAATATATGTTTAATAAATTAAAATTATACTAACAGATTTTTGTAAAACATACTTCGTTTTTTTAAATAGTTTACAATATGTCTACATAGATGGATAAATTTGTTTCATCACAATTAAATTTAACTGAGCGACAATCTGCAAAATTTAAAATATAATTTATCGACAATTGCCGATAAATAAAATAAAATAATTCAACTAAATAAAATAAAAATATTTGTTTACTATGTCAATATTAATATTTTTAAGCATTGTTTATTAGTATAAAAATACGGTCGATAACATAAATAACTATAATATAATAAAATTGATGGTAATTTTAAAAATCTTAGTTTATATGGCATTATAAATTGTTAATAAATAAGCATTATATAATATTATAAATATTTAGTATTAAAATAACACTTTCAAAGTGTTAACTGTCATTTCTCATATATTATAAAATAAAACACTATTTTGTTGTAATTTCACATGTATTTATTAAGATCAAGTTTCAACATGTTAAATTGATAAAAAAAAATGATAAATACATATTAATAATAATGAATTTGATTTTATTAACGATTATTTTTTTGTCCAAATCCACTCCCAATGTGGAGCACATGGTCTATTAGGTTATCGTACATAATATTTCTATCAAATAAAATTTAATATTTAAATATAATTCCACCAACTCTAATATATATATTACCTCTGTGGTCCAAAAAGACTGGGCGAATCTCGTGACAAAACATTGAGCGCTATTAAATGTTTCCCAGGTGTGTCTTGCATTCCGTTGCAACACATTTGATTTTAAAAACGAGACATAGCGATAGTGTTCATAAAAAAACAGAAACCTTGAGCGATAGAATAACAGCCAGTTTTCGTAGAATAACTTTTTTAATGTGATCCATTATGGATGAGTGTTGTGGTCTACAGCGACACATATAATTAAGATAAATTATATAATGACTTACATATAATATTATTGGTGTAATTGATAAAATTTAGCCTATTAAGATTTTCAAAACGTCCCAGTTGAAGCCAGTGGCGTGATTATGCAGTGACCTCCTATTTTTTCAATAAATAATCGCATGTCAACCAAACGCATTATTTATTTTTGGTGGTTGTTATGTCTAAAAGTTCCCTCCCACCATTTCCGATCCGTACAACAAGGCGTAGCAAGAGCAATAAGTTAACCACTAGTATTTTCTTCCCCTAGACTTATATCCCTTCTACTCTCTTTGAAAGATAGAGGTTGAGCGACTGAGTAACAAACAGTTCTCGTAGAACAAACTTCTGTTGAGATACCTCCATTAGGAGACCATATATTCCATATTGGGAGCGGACATGGATACAAAAAAAATGTCTTAAAAATGACTAATTTTATAATAATTTTTAATTTTAACATGTATTCGCATTTTTTAGCATCTATTCCGAATTTAAGCATATATCGCAAAATGCTAAATAGCTGATGTTAAAATCTGCTTAGTGTTTACTTTATTCGGCTTGCACAGTTGAATAACAACATTTCCTCGTCGTTTCGGCGCTACTTACAATGCACTGACTTGAATGGTGTCATTTCAATATTTCCGTTAAAAGAAAGTTATTGCATAACCGAAACGGGACGGTAATGCATTACAGCAGCCTCATTGCGCTCTCTGTCACTCCCCGCGTGCACGCTTGTGTGCGCGCGAGAGAGACGGGAGTTAAGACTCGCGATGCTTCATCTCGCTCATTTCATCTCGGGCCGCCACGTAATACCAAACAATGTTTCTCAAACTTTTTCGAAACGTCACTTTCGGCAGCAAAAGTGTGTCAATCGAAATGAGTACTCATTTGTTTATATAATCATTCATTATATTGGCTGAACTGCCAATATGATATTATATAAAAGCAAACTTGTTTTTAATTCAGTACTGTTACAGCAAAGTGTTTCATCTACTTTTTTAAGGAAGAACGAAAAATAAGATTTGAAATTAGTTATACTTTTTAAGGTTTAATTATAAGTTCTTACCAACCGTTGACCATTGAGTCACAGAAGTGATGAAAAATAAATTAAACTGCATTTCTAATATATTTCCGATGCAATATTGTTAAATTTTGGAACTTGAAACACTTTGAAACTACACTACTTCTAGTAGTAGTCTTTCAATACCTCCGCAACCAACTCAAAATCAACTCTAAGCAGTGGCGGATTACCCTATAAGCGCAAGAGGCGCGCGCTTGGGGCCTCAAAAATAGCATAAATTATATAAACCTTTATATTTTAATTTCAGTTTTCAATATTCATTATTACTCTACAAAGAGTTTTGCAACACTTTTATGTTATTCGAAAAACAGGACCTCCAAAATTTATTGCGCCTAGGGCCTCCAAAGTGATTAATCCGCCACTGACTCTAAGACAAGAGACTAGCTGCGCGGAAATTTCAAAGACTGTGCGGACCGATCAAATATTAATTGAATAACTGTCTTGTAGTGCGCGCTAACCCGCAATGAGAGCGCGGGGGGTTTTCTACTGCT
Source organism: Himalopsyche anomala (assembly GCA_031772345.1). Lineage (NCBI taxonomy): Eukaryota > Metazoa > Arthropoda > Insecta > Trichoptera > Rhyacophilidae > Himalopsyche > Himalopsyche anomala. Next base: position 2,253,437 of record CM062825.1, read on the forward strand.
GCGCGGTCGCGCGTGCGCGCAGCTTAGAAGTAACGTTGCTCGTAACCCATCTTAAAAATGGTGTTTATAGACAATAATCGTCTAGTCGTAAATAGAAAATGTTAACAAGAGTTAACAAAAATCGATTCTCTAATGGAATATTTCAACAAAAGTTGTTTTACTTCATTCAAATGCTTCTTATTAAGTTACTTAGCCTCATGTTTACGTAGAGTGAGAATATATAAATATGAAAATTGAAAACAGGAAGAAGTTGTCTAATAACACTTATTATGCTTTTTTATAAGAATAATAAAGACAGCTATGATTTTGAAAGTCAACTGAATAATCAATGAAAATATTTTTTTAACGAGTAAACCCCTTCTCTTAAGAAATTGATAGTCTAAGAGTGTTGAAAAGGTACTAGACAAGTCGTGTTTATTTTGAGTATCTATTCCAAAAAACTTCTATCAATTATCAAATAATATAAAATAGATAAAATTTCGATTTTTAATAAATCTAAATTTAAAGTTTGACAAGTCTAACAATATAGTTGTAGTGTCGAGCGTTGAAACACGCCTTTAAAGTTATGCAATCAAGTATTATATTCAATAAACTTTTTTTAAATAAAATTGCGCGTGTTTATTAAATTGTGTATTAATTAATATAATTTAAATTAATAAATTTTATTAAAATACCAAAATTTTTGAGTTATTTTTTTGTTGATTGGTTTGACCTAGTCAAATCAATCAAAAATATCATTATTTTATTGAGCATTTTTTTACGAATTTATTATATTTAATTTATTCACAATTATGCCACTTATTACACTATTGATAACTAATGTATTTAATAAAGATAAAATGACCTAATCTACAAATATCTCGATGGCTTCGAAGACTAAAAGTTATTATTCAATAGATAAAAATATAATATTAATTACTTCGCTTGCTATGCAATAGGTGTGTGAAATTAAGCAATTTTGTTTAATAATAAAGGTTTTTTGTTACTATTGTTAACATTTTTTGTTGAATTGAGAAACGCTTAACATTTAAATAATATCACCCACGTATTTTTCTTAATCCTAACATGACGTTTTGAAAAAGAAAAAAATATTCAAGGAATTCGCTGCTATATTGCGATTATTAAATAATAACAAATAAGTGTAAGAGCTTAGATGAATTCGATTTTACTTCTTGACGTTTTATATTTTAAATAACTGTACTGAAACAAATGTTAAAAAAAATATCACGTCACACCTTTTTCTGCTGACCATTTAAAAAAATCATCTCAAGTTATCTAATAAGCTTCCCGCATGGGACTCCAGTCACAATTATGAAATATAATACACAAGAATATAAGCCATATATTTATCTGAAATATTTTTATAAATAAATCCTATTCAATTAACCCTCCAAGGACGAGCGTGACCATATGGTCACATTAAACACCGTTGTCTATTGATCCCACCATTCATCATTTTTCTACCTGAATATCGTTGCTTTTGCTCATATTTGGTTAAGAAGGGTACAGACTTTAGTTAATCATCAGCCTCGGGGACAGAAATGGCCACCAAAAGCACATGCGATTTTTTGAATTTCCGTTTTTTTTAATGGATTTTTTGAAACTGTTAGTTATTTTTTTATCAAAACATCAAATTATTTACAGTTCTTTTGCTAATACGTATATATGAATCGAAATAATGTTCATCTAAAGAAGTCAAATTGTAAATATTTATAAAAAAATTCACGTTTAATATTTCAACCCCGAATGTTTGCTTTCCCATACTGTCACGCTCGTCTTTACTACTGTCCGTACACAATGTTACACGGTAATAAAAGGATGAGCATGACCATATAGTCATGCGGGGTTTCTATACAACGACTTTGCGTTTTTTTTTTTAAATTTTATTAGGAATTAAAGTTATCCGTGACTTCAATATGGCTCAAAAAAATATTTTTTTATCGAAAAAAAGCTCTCGTCTCTGGAGGGTTAACTTAAGATATGGTTTAATATTCAAATGTTCATTTTTTACGACTCGCTGTTTTTTTAATTGAAACAGATGGGTTATTTATACCATTTTTATAGTAATAAATGAAATAAATTACAAACGATTCTATATTTCTTTTATTTAGCAGATACGGTAAAAAACAATTACTTCTGATCTATATTAGAGAACGATTGCACTGTTAAGGTTTCTTTGGCAAAAATAGTCAAATAAAGAATTACTTACACAAAATTACGTATCTTCCTAGTGAAATTATTTCAAGTTATCATGTGTGTATATTTTTTATTGATTGTAAAAAAACACAATATGCATAATATCTGTGCCATGCATTTAAAAAAATCTTAAAAAAAGATATAAAGAATTGAAATATTACAATTTTATTTACTTGATTAATAACACAAAGTTTGAGAGTGAATAAATAATTTTACCACCTCCCAGTAAAAAGAGTTTTTTTCAGTTGGCGTCTGTTGGCAAACGACAAACGTTTATATGTAATTTCGCTCACGTACATAAAAATTGGTAGCATATTTTTTTTAGTATTAAAAATTTCACGATTATAAGAAACTTGGTTTTATATAAGAAAAAAATGCTTTCCAAAATTGCGTCCAAAATAAAGAAGCGGCGATGGACCTGGCTTGGACATGTGCTTGAGGATGCCTCAAGAGAGTCTGAACCTTGCTTGTCTCTTCTACCAACCAGATGGATCCCGGCCTCGTGGAAGGCTACTAATGACTATCCATAGAATGTACTCAGTGGAGCTACAGGACGCTGGGGTGACTTGGGAGGAAGCAAAACGACTGACGGGTGATAGATAATCTTGAAAGAACTTGTTTATGACCATATGTTACGTATAAGGAGCGGATATGGAGAAAAACAAAATTATTGTGTATTATAATATATTATAATAAAATATATGTGTGTTCATAGTTTTTTTGGGACCATCGGCAACTAAAATATGTCTCAGTGGCCTACTGAGTATATCAACCACACTGCATGTCAAACTGTTCTTTATGTTAATGAAATATCGCAGCGTAATCTTTCTGGTACAGCTGTAGTTTTAAAATGAACGCGAAGGTCGTTAAATAAATTATTTTTTACACCAACGTCCGTTAGATACAACTCATAAATTTCGATGGCCTACTTACGAACTATTTTTAATTTATATTTCTGAAGCAATTTTTGCAATACAAATTTTTCAAACATTTAAAGAAAGTAAACTCGCACTTTATTGTACTACATACACATGTGTTTTACTTACACATAGTGTTAATAAAAACAAAATATTCCTTTGTATTTCATTCCACTTTATTTAAGGAAACAAATTAAATGGTCAGAATTTAAATCAATTTTTGGTCAGAATAAAAATATTAAACAGTCAGAATATTTAATAAAAATTTTGGTTTGTAGGTTAGGTTAGGTTGGGTTTTTTTTTATTTCATTTAAATTATGACTTTTTATTCTGACCATTATATAAAAATTCTGACCATTTTTATTTATATTCTGACCAGAAAAATACGAGCCTTTATTTAATAGGTCAGGACCGGTTTCCCTCTTTGCGAGCATTGTCAACTGAACAACTGATCAATTGACAATGCTCGCAATGAGCGAAACCGGTCCTGACCTATTAAATAAAATGGAATGAAGTACAAAGGAATATTGTGTTTTTATTAATATAATACCTTTCCACCAAGTATTGACAGTGAACACCCTAAAAGTGATTTATATAGTGCCCTGGCTCTCAACTCGTGAGTCGAGTGTTCGGGCCTTTTCATATGGGATAAAGCAGTGTCATCTAGCTGTCACAATAATTAATGTTATAATGTACAATAAAGCAAATTATTAACTGATCTCGTCATGTGTGAAACAGCTCCCGATATTAACAGATTACAAATGGTAATTAGTACAAATTTTGAATATAACGCCTTTCCATTTAGTATTGACAGTGAACACCTTAAAAGTGAATAAATTTTAATATAAATGTAAAAAAACATTTATTTTTTTACTTTCGATGGTTTTGACGGTAACTTTGTGGAAGTTCATTTTAATATAAAATTAAAATAACTTTGATTATTCCACGTATTGTGCTACTAACTGTGACACGTGTTTCTTGTGCTCGCCATTACTTACATTGTTTCCAATTAATAGAGTAATCACCAACCTATCTGATTGATTGCAGCTCATTAGTTTAATAGTTTGTAATGTTTAACGTCATTAGTATGATTATATTGGTTTGCTTTGTTTCGATTCTATAACCCCCTCCTTGCTTCCCTTAAGAGGGAAGATACATTGCAACTCATTAGTATCATTTTTGTTTGTTAATTCACTAATGATAATTTGATATTATGCATAATATAAAGCACCATTTAATATTTAAATATGAGATACTTAACGGATTGACAATATTATCTTCAATATTTTGATAACGTTGTATCTTTTATATTATCCACTTTCTTTATACAAAAAAACTGATTACCAAATTAAAACGACCTATAGAGCAAACTATGAAAGTGTTTGCTACGTCGAAACGACATTTTTATGTAAGAATATTTAAAACACATCGGTGACTAAGAATATTATTACAATGTCATATTATATCGACGTCACACTGGTAAATCCAATAATTTAAAACTGTAAGACATGTTTTACTCATTAATGATACAAAAATGTATTTTCTTTACATAATTCGGCACAAAATTTACAATACACATTAATATAATCCGTATTCAAGAAATCGATTAAAACAGTAATCGATAAAATGTTGAATATTTTTACATAAAGCCTCTATCAATTAAAGACTTAGAAATATGTATCTTTAATTAACGATCTATCGCGATTGTTATTTTTGCATTGCCGATTCAAAACTCTTTTTTTTATTGTTTGAATCGTTCGAATTATATACATTCAACCAACTCTTTCCATACTAATCTCTTTAGAAATGAGAGGTTGAGCGAATGAGTAACAAACAGTGATTCAAGAAAAGATCTGTTGAGATACCTCCATCAGGACGCCATATGCTCCACATTGGGAGCGGACATTGTGGTGTTAACAGTTTGTATAAATAATACTGTTGTATTGTATTCTTTTATCATTTGTTATATTTTTCATGAGCGATACTGGTCCAAATCATATTAAATAAAGATGGAATTAATACAGATGGGTGATTTATTCTTTCAATTTCTGATTCAAGAACTTCTGATGCTTCATTGTCATAATAATCGATAGTGGACACTTCACATTACGTTTTTCAAACTAAATTATAAAAAATTGAAACAATGTACTTATAATAACATTCTTAATGATATTTTGAGTGACAAAATGGTGAGTCAAATATAAATACAATATTGTATAGATCAAAATTTACTGTCGCGGATAAATAAATAACAACAAATTTAATAAATTACCAGGCCTCTAGCTCAGGGTTCCGCGGAACACTGGTGTTCCGTGGGACTTAAATAGGTGTTCCGCGAAAATTCGAAATGGTTAAATACGCTGCAAAACATATAAGCATCTTCTACTTCATATTATTAATCAAGTGATGGTAAATTTTCACTGATGTTTAAAACGTCAAATATCTCCTAGGTTACAGGTGGAGATTTTAAATGACTAAGAGCTTTATTTACTCATATTTGTATGTAATATATTTTAAAAATAATAAGTGACTTAATAATATTTGTTCTATTATGAATTACCCCACCTAAAAAATAAGCTGTGTTCCAGAAATATCAGTTTTGACATGAGCGAAGCCAGTTCTGATAATTTAAAATAAACATTGAATAAGTACAGATGAGGATTTTATTTTTTTAATATATATAATATCTTTGATGTTTATTTTTATACGTATAAACCTTAAACACATTTTTGCACTAATTCCACAATTTTATGTAATAAACTAAAATAAAAAACGATCGTTATTTGCAAACAATTACTTCATATAGTTACAAGTTACAAGAAAAAAAATTGAGTTTGTCATATTGGCAATTTTCTAGCAAAGTTAAAAAACTGTTTAACAAACAATATTTTTTATAACCATGAACTATGTATGCAAATCTAGACAGCAAACTGTTCAAACAGCAAACAAATGCAACACAATAATCAATGCAAAGATTAAATGAGCTACGAAATTGCACTTTCTATTAAAATGCATCAATTATTCACGCATCGTGAAAAGCAGCTTGCCATTCTTTTCCAATATAGACAAAACAAAAAAAATATTGTGATTATATTAAATAATATATTTTAATTAACAAATGTATTATTCTACAATTTTAATCCAAACTAACATGACTATTTCAAAGTACTCCTAGAAAAAAGTATTTTTTGCAGTGTGTTTTTTTTTTTTGTAAGTAACTCGAGATAAACTTGAGGAGAAGAATTGACATCATATAAGCACCCATATCTAAAATCTCAAATTTAAAAAGGGAATTAATTAACTTTACCGGGAATTGAACCCAGATTCAGGATCAGGATAAGTAGAACAAAGCTCTTACTCTGATCAACTAGACTTCAACGGAATGTTCTACTAAAAAAAAAAAATGTAAGCATCACAACAATTATACGATGTTCTTATATGTAGTGAGTAATAATTATGATTAATTATTTCATGTAGATAATAATAACTTTTGGTAAAATTTGAATTAAGTCGTCACTTATTAAATTAATGTGTGAAAATGCTTATAATTACAGTGTTTTATGGAAATATCGCATGACAACAATAGCGTACGTTTACACAATACTACATTATACTGTTTACTAAATCTTCGGCCCGTGTTAAATCTTTAATAAAAGCATCAGTCGGGATTGGGATCGTGGAGTTGGACTGATCTTGCCGTACTCTGAAAAATGCTGATCACATCTTCTGGTATTGTCGTATCATGAATAATACGGAAGGAATTAATTAAATCGCTCTAAATAGCTGTCAAACCTATAGCCCATGCCAACTTGGTAGCTATTAGAGAAAACTTTTCAGCCTTTACTAAATTTCCGGCGTCATGTGAAGAAAGAAACGTAAAGAAAGAAACCGGTGTCGGTCCGCGGAACATAGGGTTGAAGAACACTGCTTTACACCACGGGAAACGTCTGTTTAACACAGATTTACAGCCGTAGTGGGCGGTGGAGGAAATTGCATAAGCTCTTAACTTCAATATTTTTTTAATATGTCCGTTCCCAATATGGAGCTTTTTTTAAGTTTTTCTTCGAGAACTCTTTGATACTCAGTCACTCAAGCTCTTATTTCAAGGAGAGTAGTAGGGATTAAAGGGTAAGACTAGGACAGGACTAATGGTAAATTGATCGCTATCGTTGTGCCCACTAATTGAATGATTGTAAGAGCGGAAGAACTGTGAGACATCACAAACACCCATGCAGTCGAACAGAAATCGATACATTGATCGAAAAAATGCTGTTCGTACTGGGACGTGAACCCGTGAGGTCTGGCACGGAAGCCAACAACGCTAACCGTTGAACCATAAACAGTCAATATGCCTGACATGATTGTATTAACTTTAAATAATTTAACTAACCGCCAGTGGTGGATGGTCAATGTGGTATTGGATCAATGCACCCCTTGTACATGCAGGGGCGGTTATATTTCATGAAATAATATTCACATTGACCGGCCGCCACTGCTAATCGCTATAGGCAGTGAAACCGTCCCTTGAAGAAATCCGTGACAAGCCTTGACAATTAAATGATGATTTTAAGCGTATGCAACCTTAAGTGCAAACCTTAAATTAAATACACAAATTATTATGTGATAAAATTATTTATAATATCTGATTTTAATTAATAAAAATTGATATCATATCAGTTAACCGAGTGGTTTGTGATATAGCGTGGTACACGCGTGACCTATTACAATATGGGTTATTTTGACACGACCCTTGGTGCACGATAAACTTAAAAACTTGTTTGTTATCAAGTTATTGCACAATGAAACTTGATGCATTTATAAAAAAGAGAAGTGCTAAGAATTTAAAACGAAAGACATATGCAAATTGTTTATGTTATTCAAGATCCGCAATTATGTAGTTATCACCCATTTTAAAATGCCACTAAATAAATTCAAGCCCGTACTGTTCTTATGTACGCACGAGTTAAGGATTCTGTGTCGAGACGTCCCGGGACTTTTCGGGTTTTTTGCTGTCTTAAGTCACGGGACTTTTTTGGAAAATGTCCCGGGAATTGTGACTGTGATTTATAATGTGCTAATAACATTTTATTTTAGGACTGATGTGTATTGAATGAAAGCATATATACGAGGAGAGTCCCAAGAAAAACGGACATCACATGACACTTACCCGGGGTTTTAACAAAATTAAGTATGCATATATAAAAGAGATCTGATAGAAAAACAGACTTTTGGGATTTATAATTTCGTAGAAGTTTCAAATATCATGTGTTTATATATTGTAATATAACTGTGGCAAAAGCAAATTACAAAATATTAAAATTAAATGTTCATATCTGATGTTGTTTTATGAACAAATGTTTTTTTTACTATTTCACAAATTTACCAATGTCTCAATAGGACAAAAAAGGTCTAAAAGCTTTATTGTGAAGTTACGGTTATAAATTTACTCCTGACGGCGGCTTCGTTGATTTTTTCATTACATGTACCGTTATCATCCCTTCTTATTAAAACATAACCGTAAACATTGCACATATCCATTACACAAGGAAAATAATATTTATTAAACATTGTATTAAAACAACGCGATTTTTACTAGTGCGTACTTTCAAAAGGCGCCGAATTTATGTAATACATTAATACATACATGCAAATGTTTAATTTTAATAAAATTATAATTTTATTGAAGGGGATTCAAATGTCTCAAGTCCCGGTCCCGGGATGTCCGGGGAATTTGACTTTATCACTCTTCGAGTCCCGGGACTTTGAAAACTCCGAGACTTCAGAATCCCTAGTACGAGTCTTATGCTTAGCGTATGCTGAGACGCAGGCGATGCAGCGCAGGGTATCACATAATTGGCACGTGCAGGCAAGCACATGTGCAACGAGCGTATGCTACGATTGCTCAGTGACATAGCTAAGTAACATAGAATAACCAACAACTCTTTTCGTTGTCTTTTTTGAATAGTCTATATGAGTAGAATCGTATAAACATAGTTTAGTTTGCACTAATTCAATTATCTCAGTAATTTTCGAAATAAAATCAAAAATAGTATTCTAAACGTGCGTGTGTCACGTAGATTAGCTCGGCAAAGATGTAGGTCCAAATGGGTGGTATAAGATTCAAGATAATCTGTCACTCCAAACCAGGCATGGGTAAACTGTGGCCCGTCGCTTATTTTTCTGCGGCCCGCGAGCAATATTACATTTTTGAAAAAAAACACTTTTTAAAAAGATTGAAAATACATATGATAGTCGTTATTTTTGGAACAACCTATACATGTGAACAAACATTTTCAATCATGAACCTCTTAACGATCAAACATCACCGATGAACATTTACAAGCAGTTTTAAGAAACTCAACTAAAAAATTAACACCAGAATTTAAATAATTTTAACGGACATACCTAAAACAGTTCCATTCCTCTCATTTGATTCTTTTTTTTCATGGTAATAAATAATTTACACATAAAAATGGTATTTCGGAAATGTGAAATAATGGATGGGGAGGCGTGAAGATATTTTTTTCTTCAAAGGAAGGCGCAGTAACATAAAGGTTGGAAACCACCGGCCTAAGGCGTCAGTGACAAAAATTTTAGAGCGTTTTTGCCTGATCTTTTTAGGGCTTGTGCATTTTAGTGTTTTGACTTGTTTTTGTTTGTGCCACGTAGGCCCCGGTTGAGGAACGCTGATCTAGAAAACAAAAAGTAAAAGTCAGACAATTTTATTATAATATCAGAATAGGCATTGGCAATGTATTATTTACGGAATTCTTTTTTCGAGCTTAATTTCAAAAAAACCTTCTGTAAACTTATAAATTGTCGGTTACGATTTTCTGCCTATTGCGGGTCGATATATTGTTAAATGAAACTTATTTTAACACCTCCATGCCCATGATGCAATCGTAAATAGTTGAGTCATTAAGTCATTCAATATTTCTCTTAATATTGTCAATAAGTATTTATCATTTTAGGTATTCTAGTATATATACATTTTTAAAATTATTTTTTAGCTTCTAACTTAGGTTTAAATACTGTCAATAAACAGTGAAACTGAGATGCCATCATGGCAGGGAACGTGATTTTTTAGGATGGCATGTTACGGGTTAATGAAAACAACTCACTAATTGAAGGGTACGTAATCGGTGAAAACAATCGAACTATAATTTCGATTGTATGAAACTATCTATGTAGGGCGTTTAAAAAAAACTGTCAAAATATATTACATAATAACCCTTGGCCTAACAAGCATTGTCAAAAATAATAAAATATTTGCCAATAATAAGATAAAACAACTTAACCTTATTCCTGCTGACAAAAAGACGAATACTCTTGCAAAATGTTAATTGAACACTTAAAATGGTACTCTTAAATAAAATAAATAATAATTTGATTACAGTTTACGTAAAACGCGAGATCGCACAAAAAACTCGCGTGCCGTTAAGTGATGAACAATCTTTGGCACATCTAAACATCGATTACACAGATGAAATCTTAAATACTTCATTGAAACCATTAATAACCGCTCTTTCGAGACGTAACTGCAACATCTTTAATTTGGTGATTATATTTACTTCAGATCTTTTTTGAAGCAAATGTAACACTCAATAATATTAATTTTACTTAAAAGACTACATCATTGCTACTTTTGTTTTGTAAACGATTTACATTTATCACTTTTAAGGTGTTCACTGTGTTCACTGTCAATACTTGGTGGAAAGGCATTATAATAAAAATTATAAAAGATTTTTAGTACTTTTTCCACTTAAAATTGTATTTGATCAGGACCGGTTTCGCTCCTCACGAGCATTATCAACTGATTTACATTTACTTGTAGTAATTAAATCACAAATTAGGTAACTCTAATTTGATCATTGTCGGAAAAATTAAATTCAAACATTATCTAGCTTCTAGCACGCATCTCAGTTATAATCCTTGTTTAAAATAAAAATGAAAATTAATGGTTTGTATTATTTGTTTTTTTTTTACCCAGATTTTGTTTTCAGGGGCTAATATAATTCTAAGTTAACGCAAAGTAATTGGAAAAGACCAACTATTTCTTTGGACGTTTAATTATATTTTTTTATCGTCTTGAAAAATGAGAAGGTTCCACATATGTTCGCAAAAGTTTCAGTATGAACAAAGCGACTGTTAAATGGGTTAAAAACTAAGAAGTCTCCATACAAAAATCAGACGACTTTTTTTCACATAATATAGAGAACAAACTTTCAGTTTTTCTATGTATTATGAACTGTTTTTACACTGTGTTTAGTTTAACATATCTACCGTAAAAAAAGAGTTGAGTATATATATTTTGAGCTGAAGAGCAGAACACGGCAAGTCCAGTTTTTTGAAAATTATATTTTGGTGTAAATTTTCTAGTGAGACTACAACTCACATTTTGCATAATGTAGAAAGTCCGAAAACGCTCTACATTTTACAATTAATCTTAAATGTATCCAGTATGTCCTTATATGTGTAGAATAAAAATGCAGTAAGTTGATATGTTGCATAATGCTTCTAAAATTTGACAATCATGTCTAGTATAACCTTTTTTTTTTTTTTGGATACCAAATTTATGGAGTTTCAAGTACGAGAACGCGCCAGCGTCAAAGCTCTTCCAGTCTTCTTCATCGATAAAGTTTTTGAAAGATTGTAAATTGCAGACGGAAGGGCGCGATCACTACAGAGATAAGAAGTTCACTTGAACTCCACATGCATTATTAATAAGCATAGTTAAATTATTGCATTATGCCATTTGAAATTTCATTGATATAAAAATGAATTAAAATTCAGTAAATGAATAGCTAACCAAATCAAATATTCAAAATGGCTCCATTATTACCATGTTTGCTCCCTAAGACAGATGGGCGAATATGGTATGTTTTGTGTGTACTAACTGCCACATAACAGTGCATATTTTGACTCAAGTGACGTAATATAATTTAAAACAATCTTCTTTGCCAGAGAAAGTGGTCAACTCAAAATATAACTTGTTGAGTGTTATATAGTTTTTCAACCACGCCCCTCAATTAAAATGAGTATGCACTCATAAAAATAAGTCATTCATTTATTTGCGTATATCAAAGTTACGACTTTAACAAAATTTGGCATAAGTTTTGATTGATATGAATAAAAAACTACGTGAAATATAATATCCTTTTCTAATACTTAACGCGTTACTTGCTTAACCGTTTCAGTACCGCGATGTTTTAAGCTTAGGAACACTCACATACCACATGTTTTTAATTATTTTTTAAAAATAGGGCTCATGAATTTTATACATTATGTTAAAAGTTTACCTATAAAATGATATATCAAGTTATAATTTTTCAAGTTGCATTATCGAAATTTCGTATATTTGATTTTTCTTTCAGAGTTGTCACAATCAGAAATAAATATATTTTTTACATTTTTATAAAAAAATATATAAAAAGTAAAAGGGGCAAATTTTTAAAATTCAGTTATAAATTAAAAACAAAAGAATGGATCCTTTATGTCGATTTCACCATAAGTGGTAGCCCTAGTGACACCTACTGCTCGACTTTTAAAATAATACATTTTTCAATAAGATCAACCAACGGCAGAAAGTTCATTTTTCTTGCAGATATAGTGTATAGATGAAGTTAGCTACACAAAAAGAAATATTGTTAAAATTCTTACTGGAATAGTTTTTAATACACAGTGTCCTTACGGTATTAGTGGTGCGTCTATGTAGCGGCCACCAGTGGCCTTACGGTACTGAAACGGTTAAGATACATTGTGTTAAAATCATCCATTCAGATCACACCAAAAAGATATATTTTGATTTTTACTAATCAAGCAACCTCGAAAGTCGTAATTTACTGATACGTTCGATCACTTTTATGATATCCAATTCTGAGTTATGATAGAAAATTTACGGCCTGCCATATTGATGTAAAAATGCAATTCTAACCAAAGAGTTGCGTTTTGCCTAGAGATAAAATATGCAGATTTCTGCATTTTTAATGTGAAATACAATAAAATCACCGCACGGCATGTACTCTGTTTACAATAATACAGTTCACGTTTTCATTATAATTTTTCATTTTAAAAAGTATTGCAACTGTATTCTTACTTATAATTCAATCGATTGTTAATTTAACTGACTAAAGAGACATTACGCTATTATATATACATAAGATTACGGCAATCTTTCAACACAAAGTGGTTAATTTATATTTTCATTAATATAATAGGTTTTTATGTCGTAACCAGGGTCCCAGTTACGACCGTGTGGCATCCGTTCCGTAGTGCAACGGTCAACGGCGATGTTTTTCGTGACGGATCTCAGGGGCTAAAATCTCAGAACACACAGATTTTTTTGTTTCAATCGATTGATAGATTTTTGTTCTAATGTATGGAGGAGATGTTTAAAAATGTATCCCACTTTTTAATTTCTAAAATAAAAGGACGTAGCGAAAGCAATTAGCTTACTACTGATCTTTTAGTCTTAACCCTATCCTTTCTATCCTTACTCTCTTCGAAAAAAGAGAGGTTGAGAAACTGAATAACAAGTAATTCTCGTAGAAAAATTCTGTTGAGATGCTTCCATTAGGAGGCCATATGCTTCACATTAGGAGCGGATATGGATATAAAGAAATGAATATATATTTATATGCCCATGAGGGGAGAGCATTTACAATATATAAAATACAATAGAGTAGGGGTGGGGAACCCTTTCTTCGCTAAAGGCCGCATTCATTTTTATGATTCAACACAAGGGCGCAGTAAACATTGACAGAGAATTGACTAGGGAATCTTTGGCCAGAAATAATTTCATACCAATTTTTAAGGCCCAGAAATTTACAGATTTCCCAAATTACCATCGTTGGATCTTTTTTATAGGTCTTCCAAGAATTTTGACAACCAAAATCTCAGGAATTAACGAATTTACAATTTTTTTTAGAATTGTCAGAACAGTCAAATGGCCGCATGCCACCTTAAGGCCGACTGAAATAGAGAGTACCACAATATCTTAAAAAATAACAAACCACAATTAGTGCGATCTTTAAACATGCATTTTGCTTAAGAATGTAAGATTATCATCTTAATTGTAAGCAATGAATTTTTTTTTGTTTTTTTTTTGTTATTATATAAAGGTGCACGAAAAAAAGTTAAGAATCCATGGTCTAGTCGTAGTCTGTAGATTTTTAAACGTCTCCCCAGCCCTGTTTATTGTTCTGTGGTTTCTTATACGACTGAGAAGGATGTCAATTATATTTATTATAATTGACTGTGTGTAATGAAATGTTTTAATTACTCTGTTAATTCCACTTGAGTCGTCTAATGAGATCAATTAAGTATTATTTGAAACAGATGAAGTAAATTTTCCATAAAAATACAATCATAGTCTTCTTCTTACATAAAATTTGTTTCCGGGTAGAAAACGAACCAATGCCAACAATTTGTAGAATGTTAATGTTTCGCTTGACGTTTTTTGGCATTTTTTTTGTTGTAAAAAATGCAAATTTTAATTTAGGGGATATTGATATTTTTTTATAATCCATGTCTGCATGCAATGTGGACCATAAGACTTCTTAGTGAACGTATATGAACAGATTTTGTCTTGTTACTGTTGAGAACTGCTTATTACTGCTTATATTAAGTTATTCTACGAGAACTGTTTGTTACTCGGTCCCTCAACCTCTCTTATTCAAAGAGAGTAATGGGGATAAAAATATAAGGCTTGAACAGGACTAGTGGTTAGCTAATCGCTCTCACTATAACCAGTTATTAACCTTTAAACGCCCGTAGACTTTTTGTGAAATATTTGCATGACCCGTAGCTTTTATAAAAATAATTATATCTCTAAAACTAGTCAGCCTATGTGGGTAAAATAAAAAAGCATTAGCAACATAAAAGATTGACTATAATTAACAAAAGATTTATTTACAATTTTTCACATTTTTATATTATTATACATTAAAGTTAAAGAATTAAAACAATAAAAATTAGACAAAACTTTAAAAAATTAAGCCATAAAATTTTCTAATTATGGAAAAAAAATTGTATCCCCATTGAAATATGTTGTATGGTGTGAATAAAGCTGATTTATTACGGTCCGCCTAACACAACGCATACACCAAGAATCGACCTTCTAACGCAGATGTTTATATTACTTAATATGACAAAAATATTGAAAATATACATCGGAACTGAAAATAAAATTATGGATCGGTATACCAAAGTCATCATTTATGTTAGCTAATATTCATATTTTGAATACTATTATCATAAATCAATGTAATCCGATAGCAAAATTTACTATAATCACTGGTCCCGTACGGGACCGCTGAGCGTTTAAAGGTTAAAGGATCAGAAAAGGTGGGAGGAAATTTTTAAAACATCACAAATACCCATGACTTCAAACAGAAATCGATAAACCTTTCGAAAAAATGCTGCCCGTACTGAGACTCGGACCCGTGAAGTCCAACACGGAAGCCGACAACGCTAACCGCTGCGCCATAGAACCCGACGATGTCAAATAATTAAACGAAAATACTATTAAGGTTTTATATATAAACAATAGTTTCCATTATCGATGAAAAGATATTCTGAATTATAAGTGATTAGGTTGACAATTCGAAAGAAAACATTTTCTAGCTCAGGTCAATTAGCTATGAAATATTAGGCTAGCCAATTTTAAACTTAAAATTGTGTAATATATACACATTTTAGAAAAAAGCGAGATGTGTCGTTACGAGATACTTAAACGGGCAGGACAATGCTATTACAACGGATTATTAATTTTAATGTAACATACTATTTATATGCCGCAATAATGAAGGCAATTATTGTTAATTTTATTTAAGTGATGACTTTATTTTCGATGCGTTGACATCAATATAAATGACTCAAAACAAACCATTTCAGCAAGTAGTTTTTTTTAATAAAGGTAAGCTAAAACATAATTCATCTGTCACCTCGTTATTGAAATACAGTGGGAGTACAATATTTACGGTCTTCGTTATATTTCTATACGATACTATTATGAAAGTTGATGTTTAGTTCAATTTTAAATATGTGATGTTAAGTCTTTCTGAAAAATATATTTTTATCTATTTATTAATCTATAAACTTCTTAGTACAGTTTTTTTGCATGCTTTAATACGGAGAATATAGCCAGTTTTCTACTTACGACCACCTCGACTAACGGCCATTCGGACTTACGATGGAGACCAAAATAAACCAAATAGATTTCAAAATATCCTCCGGGACAACGCTCAGGGTGATCTTCCACACTTAGTTAAATCCCATCCAAACATAAAAGTTATTTATTTACTTCCCAACACTACAGCCGATGAATCAAGGGGGTATTGCTAACTTTAAATTGCATTATTTAAGAATTTCTTTTGCCCGAGCAATCAAAGCAATAGAAAAAGACCAGACATTGAGAGAATTTTGGAAAAACAATAACATCTTTCAAGCGATTAAAAATATCTGAGAAGGATGGTTAAATTTAACGACATCGTGTATGAATGGCATATAGAATAAAATATTAAAAAGTAATAATATATGAATTTTAATAGAGTAAATGAAGCAGGAGAAGTAACGAATATAATTGTACAATTTGCTTGAAAACTTAATCTGGAAGTTAACAGTGAAGATATAATTCATCTTTTAAAAATTGATGTTGAAGAGCTCACAAATCAAGATTTAATTGAGATTGAGAAGGAACGTGCTATAGAAAAAAATAAAATCAAATTTATAAAGAAAAGAAAAAGAAATTTACACAAACAAATCTGGATATGTTTGTGAGAAAAACTAACCCCACTACTACAATCACTGAGACACCTATGGATAAAAATACCACAGAATAACTTTGTAAATATATATTATTTATTATTATTACTTTTTCATTATTTTTTGTAAGAAATTCGACCTACGTCCTAGGTGGTGGAATGGAACCCCGTCGCAAATCGAGAACTGCCTGTAGTTGAAGTAAATGGAGTAAAAGTTTAATGGTTTGAAAACTATCCTGTCTTTCGATGTGCATATCATCATAACAAACACCATAAAAATAGTTTAAAATTACGTATGTAAGTCATTAAACATCGAATGACGTCGCCTTTAAGCTAATAATTACATAGGCGGGAAAATGTCTCTTCATTGTTTGCACAAAAAAAAAACAAATTAAAGTTGTACGATAAAATTGTTTTTACCAAAATTTTGGAGAAACAAATAATAATGTTTAAGTTCAATGATATTTATCATATCAAGACATTGTTATTACTCAATAATTGTTTTTTGCAACCGAACCATGAAATATAATCAATATCGTCTGTGATGAAAATGAGGTCGGCTGAAATCAAAAAGCGTCATGTGTATTTTTAATTAATTATTTTACATAATTTGTGGTAAGATTGAATTTATTGAACATCGCATTTCTGAAGAAAATGAATCTTACGTTAAGTTTTGAGAGAAAATGTATCAATGCCAAGAGACAAGAGGTTAGCTACGCTGAAATTTCAAAGGCTGCGCGGACCGATCAAATATTAGATAACTGTCGCGTGCGAACCCGGAATGAGTGCGAGGGGGCTTTCTAACTGCTGCGCGGCCGCGCAGTTTAGAGGAAACATTGGTTTTAATGCAAAACGTATTATTTTCAAATCTCGATCTTTTTAGTAGAGTCAAATACTTAACTATAACGAATTACAAAAACAAAATAATATTTGCAAAAAAAAATGATTTTCTATTTAAAAACGACAGTATTGTAGACATTTTATATTAAAACTTATTTGATCAGTCGATTCTTTAAGCTTCAACTATCCTATCTGCATACCTACCTCAATATCGCTCATTTTGAAAATAGTACGTTTTGCAATATAGCCCCGTAAATATAGGCTCATTAGAGGTGAAGTGAGCCAAGTGGTATTTTATATTTTAAAAAGTTAGATGCGTTGTTATATTCTACAGTTCTTAAAGTGTCGTACAATTAAAGTAAAATCAGTTAATACATATTACAATAGTGTTATTTCCGTAAAATAAAAATATGCAATCCACCAAACCACCAAATAAATTCGTGAGTGTGCTTAAAAACTCAAGAAAAACGTTATACCATTTTACTACTCACTCACTCGAGGTCCCATTTAAATACAAAGCTATTTTGCATGCCCAAGTTTTTAGAAAGTGTTACCTGTAAAGTGATGAAAAAACATTTTTTTATAAAATATTTATTACATATTTATTTTTGATGGATTCGCGCCTAGTTACAAAATGCGATATATACACATTTGTCAAAATAAAAAAAATAATATAAGTATATGAAAAAAAAGTTAGATATTTAAATTCGTACGTGTCGCTTCATAAAAAAGCAGAGAATTTTACAACACAACTTATTAAAACAAATAGTTCATTTTTTTTCAATTGGTAAACCATTTTCAAGTTGTGCGCCCTTAATTTTTTTGTCACCAAATGATAATAATATTATATTTTATCGGTTGTACACAGACCTTGGAACTTGAACCAAAAAATGATTTTTAAATAAGGAAGTATCTAATAAGAATAACAATCCGAATCACCTGCATTATTATATTTAAAAAAAGATTAAATATAAAACAAAGAATTTTATTGATTTATTACTAAATCATTTAAATTACACGATTAAGTAATAACTTAAAAAAGTCATAATGAAAAACCTTTATATATGAAATCTCAAAGGTTCAATTCTATAGACACATTAGTCTTATAATGTTATCTTTGTAATGAACAAGATTAATAACATGCATTACATAATATAAAATTTTGATTTCCGAAAATATCCATCATTTCAATCCTAAATAACGAGGCGTAGCGAGATTGATTAGATGACTGTTAGTCTTGTCCAAGCCTTATTCTTTCTATCTAAACTATATTTAAAATAAAAATAGATGCAGCAACTGATTAGCAAGAAGTTATCGTACAAAAACTTTTGTTGAGACACTTTTATTAGGAAGCGACATGCAACGTATTGGGAGCTTAACAAAATATGAATTCTTCTTTAGGAAGCATCATCAGACATAATATCGCGAAGTTAATCTTATTTTCTTTGAAGTTAACTATCATGAATATAAGTAATTAATTTGTAATTCGTATTATGAATGTTTGTATCTTACTTAGCCTCTTCCTTCCGTACAGTCGAAAAAGAAAAAAAGCCAACCTTAATTTTGCGATTTCTTTACTTCAAAATTACAATCAATTTTCAGTTTATTTATAAACCTTGCGATATTCTGTCTGATAATGTTTCTAAAAAAAGGTTAATCACGTGTCACAAATGTGTAACATAACAAGTGAAGTAACATAGTTATCAAATTTAGTTTAAAATTTAAAGTGAACATCCACAAAGTAACCACCGAATACATCTAAAATGTATTACGTATTTATGAAATAAAATTTAATGCCTGTTATTTAATTAATCAATGAATTAAATATAATATAATAGAATCATTAAATAATGCGCTGGGCAAAGTTAAAAATAAACATTCATTCAATTACCCAGAGCTTCGGTAAATCGAATACATGAATATATTATTTTAAGCTTCCATAGCTTGTATTTGACATGTTCTTATATGTATGTTTATACTAGGACCTCTAATCTCGAGATCCTGCCAATTTTGTGATTCCAAAATCCCGCTGCGTGAGAGCTGAAAAAAAGATATCAAATGTATTAATTTTGGCGATTCCGCAAATTCCTAGGTTCTTGAAATCCGGTAACTTTGAAGAGCTAAAAAAAGGCCTTGCGTTGCTTCATTTAAGGAAATTTATAAATTCCCTGGAACCGCCGGGAAAAAAAATTCTCAATCCAAAAATTTTTACACATTTTTATGGTCAATGCTCAATCCCAAGATTGGATGCCCTAGTTTATATAATAGACACACACCACATTAACGATACCGGCACCGCGTTTCTGGTAAATGATTGTGAATAAACCATTTCCAATTCATGGATGGGGCTGTATGTTTTGCACCAGAAATAAATTGTAATATTTCTATTTACAAAATATTCGAAGTAAATACTACCGTAGAAAATAAATATTTACAAAAGACAAATGATGAAATAAACGAAGAATATAAAATTATAAAGTAATAAATAATTTTATAAGGAATACTATTAAATGCGTGTACGTTACTTTTTATCAATAGCCTTCGCCGAATGTCCTTATGTTTCAGCTGTCTCCATTCCACTCGATCTTCTGTCAGCCTTGAATCAGATACTGGGGTTTATTTTTAAATAAGTATGTAAATATTATGAAAAATAAATAAAATATTCAACATCAGATTACCTGCAAGTCTCAAAACCATTTGAGGCTTTCGCTTAATTTATTACATACAAAAAATGCCTTCCTTCTTCTATACCAGCCATATTTAACCTGCGGCCCAGTAAGCCCTAATGTACGGCCCAGAAAGCTCTAAGCCGTGAGCTAAAAAAAAAGGACTTTCGGAGATATCTGGGGGAAAAGTATACCAAATCGAGGATTTCAAATTCCTCGGTGAGCTAAAAAAAAGGAGTATTCCGTCAATATGTTGCGGCCCACGTAGAGAAGCAATGCGGCCCGGAGGAAAAAAAGGTTGATTATGGCTGTTCTATACCGAGGCTTCGAAATCTTACCTTAAGATATCTTGTTATTATCTTACATGTTAGTTGTCTTTTAATCGTTTTATTAATGCTAAAACATTATTATTTATAATACTTTTGATGGATTCGGCGGTAACTTTGTGGAAGATCATTTTAATATAAATTAACTTAGATTATTCCACGTATAGTGCCACAAACTGTGACACCTGTTTCGCCTCTTTCAGAGGCACCCTAAGACAGACTTACTTTCACAAATGCTTGCTTAAGTACGAATGATTTTAATTTTACTATTCTGATATATTATAATAAAAATCAAATAAAAATGGGAAGCAAAGAGGAGGTGATAGAAAAACAAACAAACAATAATGGTAATACAAATGACATTCAAATTAAGAAATTATTAACTAATGAGTTGCATCAATTAGGAAGGGTTAATCCGTTGGAAAATAAATTTAGCAGCGACAAACCACCTGTTTTATTCAAGATATTATTCAATAATATTTCTTTATTGTTAATACAAATAAATGTTACACATGTTGTACAATTTAAAACAAAATTATATCAGCTACAGCTAATGCGTTAAATATTTTTAAATTGAAAGATTATACGAGATAGTTTGGATGAGATTTTTTTGCAATTCACTTGTGACCAACTTGAGATTCGACAACACAAATATCTACGTCTTAAATCTTAACATTTGAATAGAAAAATATCCAAATTTGACATTGAACTAACCCAGACCTGCCTTATCTACTTGATTAGACCGCAACGAGTAACTTAGTTGTAAAACCAAAGTTTCTATTTTTTTTTTGTTGAATAACTACTAATGCACTTTGATACGTTGTACTTTATCATCATTTTTTATTTTTTCTCCTCCTAGAAAGCATACAGATATTTTTTCGTAACTATTACGTTCAACAATGAATAAAATATTTTATTTTTTAGAATACTTTCGTAATAGAGGAAATATAAGTCATTCATATTCACGCGAATTGTTTAACATTGTTGAAAAAAAAATATTTATTAAATTTTACGTTTAAAGTTTTCACTGTAAATTTTTGTAATGGAAAGGGATTATATCAAATACATATTTCATATGTTGTACTATTTCAGACAATTAATTTTATTTTTGTTATAAGTAATAAAAAAATAAAAAAAATAAAAAATGGAATTATTGTGTAATACAAATAATTGAATCCTTTTTTACAACAATTTGTTATCAGTCCAGAACGTCAAATGAGTTAAGAATAACACTTATTAGTCAATTGAGTAAGCTAAAGGTTTAATTTTACAAAATCTAAATACAGTCAATCCTGTTTTTATGCGATTTCGAAGTTATGCGGTTTTTTAGAAATGTTAATGGTGAGATAACTCGTCTTGTCTCTGGCGTGTCGAGCACAAAAAAAAAATACGAGATATCTCGTCTGTGGCAGCCATCGAGTTAAATGTGATCCATACCTTTAGTCATAAATCGATTAAAATACCAATGTATGAAATTTTCGATTTAGGGACTCAAACCTGTGATCATCCAACCGAATATATGCCTAATAGTATAAGTCTATTCATCTGAAATGTGTTTTTTATTATTCAACTTATATTTGGCGCATTCGATAATCAGAACTTTTCCATTATTGTTTTTTTTTAAACTGTACGTTTATTGGTATGAATTATTTCTTCAAGAAACTTATCAATGGTGATACTAGTGCTAGTTTTCAACATTGCTTAAATTTAATTAATAAATAATCGTATCTTTATCAATATATACTGCGTATACGAGACTACGCTATTAGACAAAAACGACAGATGTCATCAAACTCTTTTTTTGAGTAGAATTTATTACCTAAAGAATGTTATTTTTTATTGCTTTTTATTATCATTTATAATCAACAAAAGCATTCAACTCAAATGGTGATGTCTTGCAAAAAAATATTGCTAATTATAGAGAAGAAATAACAGTGCTTCTAAAACGAAATAATATTTGCCAAAAAAAATATACCTAATCCTAATATTTATCTAATCATATACGTAGCTTAAAAATTCAAGGTATTTTAAAATGTACTTTACTGCCATTAATAATTTAATCAATCAATTAAATTTTGTATTCTAGATATAACTCCCTAATGCTTAGGTAAAACTGAGTAAAATTTAGTTCCACAAGAACGATATAATAGTCTAAATCAGTATTTCTCAAACTTTTGGCCCCGTGGCCCTTTTGTAAAGTGTCTTTATTTTTCTGTGCCCCTCATACCATTGTTTTTTCATTTCAACCATTTCAAAAACCCAGGAATTTCCCCAATTTACCAGCGTGAGACCAATTTTTTTAGCTCTTCCTAGAATTTCAAATCCAAAATCACAGAAATTTTGGGATTTCAGAAAATTTTCCCGTGGCTCCCTTAAGCTGTGCTATGGCTTACTTAAACAAAAATAAATCTCTGTGGCACCCTTGGAACACGCTGCTACAGAGCCACCCGTTGATAAACCCAGGTCTCAAAATTTATTTCGATTTCACGCCATCTATTTCAATTGCTTTAACTTCATTTATCATGTTTATACACTCGTTCTGTTTACATGTGTATTTTTCGTGATGTATCAGTTTGTAACATCCAGGAAAATGTTGCGCGTTTGAGCAATTTAATATCCTAAAACACAGAGAGAGCGTGTCGTGTGTAAGCGTTTTTCGATCAGTTTTTGGCTAGCAGCACAACCATTTTGAGTTTACTATTATTATTGTTAGTTAAGATGTTATTTCCAAATACACAGTGAAATATTTAAACTTTAATAATCAGCACACGCCTAAATAGGATAGCTATACGATTCGCAATTTATATGCATATCTCCAATTGCAATTTATTGTTAACATCATGCCAAGTGGTGTGACAAAATTGAGTTCCTACAAATATACACAAATTTTCAATGTATATTACACAAAACAAATGTCAAACTTTGCGTGGACTTTTCGAATACACTCAATGTGGAAAATTTCAACATTTGCATAAATTAGCAGTGAAAGATAACCTTCAAACGAAATTCTTCCAACATTCGATTTAGAAATCTCTCTTCGCGAATTTTTAATCCGTTTTTCTTGTCATTCACGTTACCACATGTCATTCATCGTCTGAAGAAATTGTCTCTGTGAGTTTCGGTATCATAGTGTTGTTTACCTGTTTCGGACCACCAAGGTCATCAGATGTATTTTACACCTGATTCGCTTACTTACAATTAATTTTGTTAGGTTCATACACACTGGCAAGGGATTAATCATTATCCCTTGACACCGCTTATAATTTAAGCCACAATTATAAAATTTATTGATTGAATTGTCATTTACTTGTTAGAACTCCATTGTAATACGGTAAAAAAATATCAAATTATTTAGTTCTACATTTTTTTTATCATTTCAGATGATAGCTATTAGATTATTTATTATTTATTTATTTAATTAACATTGCACAAGCTTGATAAATTATAATTTTAAAACTTTTACAATGAAGAAAAAACTATACAATTTAATATTAAAAGCAGCAGAAAAAAATGGCAAGGAAGTCAACTGAGTAAGCTCCGACGAACTCTACTTTAATGCATAATAAATGGAATTCGTCGGAACACACCCACGTCTACGTGGAATATGTCGACAACACGAACACCGTTAAAGCTCTCTCCAGTGGCATCCCCATTGGCGGGCTGGCTCTAAACATTAGGAAAACAAACAATTCATGTCCACGATTTCTCAAAAACCAATCAGGAACATTTAGATTCACATTCTCAAGAATGGTGAAATTTTCATTTTGGCTTCGGAATAAGTCGAAAGAAATATATAGAAATATATAAATAAGAAACATTTCTCTTCTAACGTTCAAACTATTAAAGTTAAGCATGCCTTAAAGAAAGTCAGATGGATAAAGCCATGGGTAATATCCATACACCCTCATATAGAGAAGTCTCAAAAATTTCTCCCATTCAAATCTGTAGGCATTCTCATGGGTTAATCCATTTCGCCAGCAATGGCTTTAAACTTGGTGAATAAACATTTATTTCTTGTATTATATAAACACGATTCATTCATTTATTAAACGTCAGTTCAAGTTCACCCGTGCGCTTGAACGCTTGAAGATGTTGAAAGGCGGGGTCGTTAGTGACAAAACTTGTGTGAATGTACATAATTTGAACGATTCAAATTGAATATTTTTTATATATGATTTTTTACATGTTATAGTGAATTCCGAAATCCCGGGAGTAGGGGATCGCCAAATTGGTCGGGGTTTTGATATAACAGGATCCTGTATCCTGGAATTGGATGCCTTAGTGGTAGTATGAGAGATGTACATTAATTTATTACTGTCTATATCTTAATACGTGAGAATTGCTCCGCAGGCATGTCACAAAAAAGTTATCATACATTTTTATTGTATATTTTATTGTATCTTTAAATAGATAATCGCGACCATATTTTATCGCCAGACATTACATAAAATTTACAAAAATGTATTTCTTATTTCACTTAACCTAACGTTGTTATATTGTACATATTGTTTTATTTTGCACCTACTAATTGTACAACTATTTTTGTGATGCATGTAAATATTTTAGTCAATAATCTACTTAAAAGAATACATAATTTAATATTTCTTATATTATGTATTTCATTTTTTTAAATTTCTTCACAGTTCATACAATTAAAAAAATATGCTAATCATTGCTAAGTGTAAAAAGTTTTTAGGCGATGAAATACGCTAACAATCATTTGTGGGCTATAAATTGTTTATACGACCAATTGACATGGTAATCAACTACTAACGATTATTTGATGGCGATAAATTCTGAATAGTAAATCTTCTTACTCATATTTTATGATAAAAAGTAAAATGAAAATGCCTTAATTAACTTGGTGGTAAAATTTTGGCGATGAATTGCCGATGATACATGTTCATAGACTCATATTGAATATTTAACTGTAGAATTTTAGAGTCAAAAGCAAAAGCAGGGTTATGGAGTGGTAGTCAGAAGTTATGGTGTCGTGGGTTTTCCCGAAGCCATGGTTGGTGTCGGAAAAACTGAGCGAAAATAATTTAAAGACATTAAAAATATATTAGTCTATCCATCGTATGGATTGGTAAAATCTACTAGAATTATTCTAGTATTTAGAATGATATGGTGGTATACAGATATGTTAGTTAAACGGAAATTTTTGAAAAAATAAATTCGGAGTTGTAGTCGTTTTATTTTATTTACATTCGGAGTTGGAATCGGAATCTTTTTTTTTACCCGACTCCAAAAACTTTCTAGGTGTTGAAACACGCTAACGACCATTTGTAGGCTATATACTGTTTATGCGATCAATCAACATGGCGATCAACTGCTTACGATTATTTTATAGCGGTAAATTGTCATGTGGTAAATTTTTCTATTACTGATATTTTATGATAAAAATAATGAAAGTGCTTTAATTGACTTGGCGGTAAAATTCTGGCGATGAATTACGGATGATACATTTTCCTAGACTTATATTGTATATTAAAATATAAAATTTGATGTACCTTTCTATGTATTTAAAGATCTTTTTAAGTATCTAAATCTAGTATCTATTTTCATCATTCTTATATCACAACTGTGCCTGCAAAATAAACTACGTTTTTCATCTCTATAAAACTAGACCACATAGAACAACTACCACAGAGATACGAAAAGCTTTATAAATAAAAAAAAAATGTTAATAATTATTATGGCAGTAAACAATTGGTTGGTCTATTATTTTGTTATAGTTTGCTAGAGAAATAACAGAGGTCAATGAGCTGTCTTGATAGTTCGTTCGCTGATCTTCCTTTTCATGTCAATTTCATAAGCAACCTTCAGCTATTTTATATTATTCATTCATTTTCTTCACTCCATAATCACCTGATTGACACAAATTATTCTATATTAGCATACAGCAGAGATTTTCAACGCCTCGTATTTTAATCAAAATAGTCATGGTACAATAATCATAGAACACAGATTTATAAAACTCCGTATAGAATCATCACGCAAATTTTCATTTGATTAAAAAATAAAACGTCTTTTCTAACAAAAATCATTTATAATAGATCAGGACCGGTTACGTGGTTATTTATACAAAATTTAGTAAGACTATTATAAACAATGTATGGAAAATAATTGGTAAACGAAATAAAAGTGATTTTTTTTTAAATATTAAATGTCTTTCTAACAAGAAAAATCTTCAGGTGCAGAGCTTTGCAAGGAAAAATATTTTTTAAGGACTGTCATATCACAAGATTTTTTTACCAAACACATTGATGACAACAAAACAATATTAATTGTGTGAAATATTATGAAAACATAAAATAGAAATTTAAATTTTACATATTTTTGAGATTTAAAATAGCAAAAAACGAGACTGATATAATTTATAAAAACGAATCTTTTTTCTAATAATTTTATAAAATAAATATTTAGCCGCCTGTGTGGTCGAGTGGTCAACGTCTTTGGCTTCGGTTACAAAAGGCACGGGTTCAAATCCTAGTGCGGACAGTTTTATAAATTGATTTTGCGATCGATTTATGAATTTCTGTTCGTAGGTATGGATGTATGTGATGTCTTCAATTCCCCACTCCCACCCATCCTATCCTATGAACGGGCGTATCGAGAGCGATTAGCTTACCACTAGTCCTGTCCTAGCCCTATCCTTCTATCCTTACTCTCTTTGAAAAAAGAGAGGTTGAGCAACTGAGTAACAAGCAGTTCTCGTAGAAACACTTCTGTTGAGATAAACTCCATTAGGAGTCCATATGCTCTACATTAGGAGCGGACATAGTTAATAAAAATAGAATTTTCTAAAAAATAAATCAATATTACAAATATGACAAACTAGCAAATGCTTTAAAATAATTCACACATTTTATATAATTAAGAAGTGCAAGTTTTTCGTCTGAATTATGGAAACTGACAATTAAAATTAAGTGATTCGAAATAACAGATTAAATTTTGTTTTTATGAGGTTTAAATTCGTAAATTATTTATATACGATTACTTAACCTTTTCCACTAGATTATATTTTAATTTTTTATTACGCCCCGACATCACTGAATTAAACAAAGAAAGTTCGCATTTAAAAAAAGTGTTGAACAGCACTGAAACTCACTTAAAAAATATACCATATTTGTATATGAAAAAAATACATGCATAAATTATTTGATTTTGCAAATTTATCTGACGTATTATTATGTGTCATTTGCAACGAAGACCACTGTTAAAACAAGTTTCAGTTTTTTTTACTGAAATTTAAAAGGGCGAGTAGAACCGGGTTCAATTACTGGTTGGTCCAATTAACAGTACCAAAGTGAGGAAAACATGAATTCAACAGTTTTCGAAAAACAGAAGATAAGAGAGCTTTTACTTTCGTAAGGAAAATTTAAATTGATTCGTTATACAGTATTTGTATTGTCATTTCTATATAAATTAAATGTTTTTTTGTTAATAATCATACAAGTTGATTATTTAACCTTAGTTTGCACAGCATCAAGCGCTGGAACACTTGTCGCCTGAAAACTTTTCAACCAACCTAAATATTATTTTTTTAGTATTTAGTAATCAACGAAAGAGAAATATATGTATCTTTTTCTGTCATCTATTTTGCCAAAGCACAAAATAAAATATTTTAAAAAATGCTCAAAACCTATTAAAAAAATCTATCGCTTCACACTCGACGAAATAACGAAATAAAACATTTTTTATTTGAATATCTACAAGCCGACCGCGTAACTCATCGAAGGCATATATAATTTTAGTTGTATCATTACGATTTTTATGGTAAGACGAATTGTTATAAGCTTATAGTATAAAATATATATAGGGCCACCTGTGTGGTCGAGTGGTCAGCGTTGTTGGCTTCGGCTACGGAAGGCACGGGTTCAAATCCCTGTACGGACAGTTTTATAAATTGATTTTTCAATCGATTTATGAATTTCTGTTCAAAGGCATGGATGTAGGTGATGTCTTGAATTCCCCCCTCCCACCTATCCTATCTTATGAGCGGGGCGTATCGAGAGCGATTAGCTAACCACTAGTCTTGTCCTAGCCCTATCCTTCTATCCCTACTCTCTTTGGAAAAAGAGAGGTTGAGCAACTGAGTAACAAGCAGTTCTCGTACAAACACTTCTGTTGAGATAAACTCCATTAAGAGTCCATATGCTCCACATTGGGAGTGGACATGGTAAAAAAAAATTAATACACTTTTTATTCAGTAAAATGTATTAAATTTCTTAAAATTAAAAAAAGTCTTTTTACGACCCCTGTGTTATATAAGGATAATAAGCACTTGTATTAAATTTACAATAATTTTTTGGTAAAAATACTTTTACGAAAATAAAACACTATCTACATACTACAGTAATTATTATACAAATATATTATGTAATATCATCGCTGATCTGCCAGAAAACGTTTAACCAAAAAACCTTGTTTTGAGATAATTGACTTTTTAAATATCTTGAAGCGAACTGCAATGTTGCGAGGCGGTAGACAATAAGACAAACAAATAAACAACAATTATCCAAATCTTAATAGCTCAAAAAGAATTTAGTCGGCTAATTGTCTTTGGGTAGCTGTAGAAATAAAAAATCTGTACAGCTAAAAAGCGTCGAGTTATATTTAAGTTTCTACCAGTAATAACTGCCAACGAAATATACTTAGTTTGTATTAGTTCTTTAAAAATTGAAACAAATAAATGTTATATAAGTCAGGTTGCTTTTTGAGACTAAAAAGTGTGTTTAAATCTATCAATCTACTACATTCATAACTCAAAACACCCAATTTTTGACTTAAGGTTTTCTGGCAGTATACTGACGATATTATGTGAGGGCTCAGGAAACAATGGTGAGAGTTTTTATAATCCTATTTTTTTTTCAAATCAATTAATGAAATAAAACGTCTAAAAAAATCTCGCATTATAATATAATTAAAAAAAACCGCTTTCTTTAAAAACTTGATTTTAATTTTTGAAACGTGTTAAAAACATTTTTTTTAATCAATTTACTACTTGTATGTGAAAATGCCAGCTCTACTCAATAACATATACATATAGACTACTTTCGAAAAAACATGGAGAGTGCCGTCTTTGTTTCCATGGCTTTCATATGATTGAGCATTTTCAGTCTACCGGTTGGTTGAAAATGCTCCCCAGCCAAACAAAAACCGACCATGATTATGATATAAGATTGTGGCTTACAAGTTTTATATTTTTTAAATTTTATTTTTAAGCCGAGTGGTTTTGCCGGACCTCACGCGTTTGAATCCCAGTATAAACTGTTGAGTCCATGCCACAGTAGTCAACGTTGTAGGCTTTCACACCAAACTTCACGGGATCTAATCCCAGTACGAACAGCATTTTTTAAATCGAAAACGTTGATGTTTGTTATTTCTTAAAACTCCCCTCTCCACCATTCAAATCCTAAAATAACAGTGTGAAGCGAAAGTGATAAGCCAACCACTTTTCCTGTCCTGTCCTGTCCTATCCTTTTCTATCACTACTATTTTCTTTTTTAAAAAAGATTGCGCGACTGATCAATAAAACTTATAATAAACATACGTATATTGAGATACAATTAGGAGGTCATGTGTTCAACATTGGGAGCGGGCATGGATAAAAAAGAGGTAAATGTGCCATTTAACTATTTGGTAGTTAATTCGTTATTGATAGTGGCCATATTAAAGATAACCTTTATTTTTGTTTTGTTATTATATTCTTTTAAAATTCAAATGTAATGTTGGAGAACGAATAATAAATATATCTTACTTATATCGATTTTTTATTATTTAAGTTCAAAGCACATTTTATGGTCCATTGATATTTTATTGATGCTTTGACGTATTTTTCCAAAATATTGTTATCGTATATTGTTATTTATCTGGCTAATTTAATATCAAGCATTAACTGTCGCATAATATCATAAAAAAATATTTTATTTTCATTTTTAGACTACGCTTACAACAGTAATGGTATACTTGTTTTAAAAACTGTCAACTGTACAAGAAATTATCAAAATAATCAACTTTTTTTATAAGCTGACGACTTTAAAACTTTTCTTACGGTGCTAAAAATACTTCCGATATATTGTTGGCCTTTTAGAAACCAAGTAAAAAACATGTTTTTTTATATTTAAATATACGTCCTGGGCTTTTATCGTTCATCAAAGGGTGGTAAGTGTTAAAACGTGTTTTTTAACTTGGTTCTTTTATGACCAGCTACATATCGGTAGTATTTTTTAACACTGTAGGGGAAGTGTTAAAATGTGCTCTGTCAATTCTTGCCGAAAATCCATTGAATAAAAGGAAACACTTTTGTTTGTATTCTTCATTATTTATTTGAGATCAAAACCGGTTTCGCCCAGGGTTAACATTATCATCTCATGAAAAAATGTAAAAAAAGTACCGGATAATTAATGCTTGAAAATAATCAAAACCGGATCTGATCTAAAATTACTTATGTAGAATAATTGTTTTATTTTTTAGTCAAATGTACCTTTTTAATGGGGTAAAAATATCAATGTATTTCAGTTTTACATTTTTTTTATATTTTATGCGTTGATAGCTATTTCGGCTTTCACCATTGTCAGAACTATGCTTAAACGTAAATTTTCTCAGCTTATACTGGTTAAGAAGAGATACACAATGCATCATATTATTCACTCTAACATACTAATTCAAATTATAATTACAATATTGCACTTATTAAATGTGATTTTAGTGTTTCAAAG
Organism: Himalopsyche anomala; assembly: GCA_031772345.1. Taxonomy (NCBI): domain Eukaryota; kingdom Metazoa; phylum Arthropoda; class Insecta; order Trichoptera; family Rhyacophilidae; genus Himalopsyche; species Himalopsyche anomala. Next base: position 2,284,872 of record CM062825.1, read on the forward strand.
AACGATAAGCAGTCTGGGGTTTTTAAAACATTAATTAGTATAATTTAAACTGACATTTATTATTAATTATGCTACATTAAATTTATTAACTATGGCTTTAGTGTTTCGAAAAACAATAAGCAATATGGGATTTTTCAAGGTAAATTAGGAAAAATTATATTATTTTTAATTTTTCAGAGATGATTTTGTTTGATTGTACATCACTTATTTTGGAATATTAATTAGTTTGAAGTAATAATTCCAATTGAATATTTTTAAACCAACATTATAATTTGTGTTCACTTGTCTGAGATTTTCTTCGTATGTGAAGGTATTACTTGCAACGATTTATTCCAAAGCTTTTGAAACATGAACTATGAATGTAATAATGTAAATTTTGAAAGTATTTTTAGAAATCAGTCTCAAACATGGCTTGACAACATCCAAGATATTTTTAAAATGTACATTGCTTTTCAAAATAAAATTCAAGTTTCATTTTTAACCATGTTGGAATAAGTCGTGTTTGCAAGTAAAACCCTCGTGTGATATATACCATTTTTCCTATTAGACGTCATTGTTTGATCTCAGTGATACTTGGATTACAGTCTCGAATGGAAATTTCTTAGAATTCTTAAAAATAATTGTGCAAAGAATAGTATGTAATACGAAGTAATGCGTATTTACTTGTCCACCAGCTAGCTAACCATCGGGCAAAATCGCCTCTCGCGTACTGCAGTGCTCTCGAACAGTCGTACTCGGTTCCCCTCACGGTAAAGTCGTCAGTTTCGCCGTCGACGGCCAAGTATTGCGACAGCCAACGGAGCCTGCCCATCGCGCACTTTTTTTTCGCGGACGTGCACTTGTATGTCGACACGGGCGCGCGGGAAACTCCGGAAAATTCCACCCCTTGTAAAACAGCAGTGAACGTTTATTTTAACTTGTGATATTTCTACGAACAAAAACTTTAGATTCGAATTTCAATTATATTAATTAAGATAGTTTATTATACTATTTTCGAAAATATATGTGTAATTTTCTGTGGAAGAAATATTGTGACAGAATTTTATAAAGTGAAGTTTTTGTTTTGGATACCCTTACAAAAAGGCAAGGATTTTTTTTTAATTTCTTTGTTTTGTTTTTTTTAAGGAATGCTGTAGACTTTGGTATTGTGAATTTTTCGTAAATTACATCTGACTTAAAATCTAAACAAAATGCTTCTTTATAAACAAATATTTAATTAAAAAAAAACTTTTTGACTTTTACTATTCCACATATATAGTCCCCGCTGTGGTCTAGTTGGTAAGAGCTTGCTCTACCGATCAGGTGGGTCTGGGTTCGATTCCCAGTAAGGTCAGTTCGAATTGGATTTTTTCAATTTTAATTTGAAGTCTAAGACATAAGTGTTTGTGAAGTCAATTCTCGTTGAGTTAATCTCAGGTGACTTTCAAAAATTTTCATCGAGTATATCTCGTATAATCGATCTTTCAACTTCAAAATATTTGACGCATTGGCGTAAGCTAAAAATGAAAATAAGTTATTTTAAATCAGAACCGGTCTCGTTTTTTTAAAAATACATTTGTATCCAAGTCCACTCCGATGTGGAGCATATGTCTTCTTAATAGAGGTATCTAACAGAAGTTTTTTTCTACAACAACTGCTTTTGATTCAGTAACATAAACTCTTTTTTTTAGTATTATTTCATTATAATGGTCGTTTTTTGTTATATTAATTACAACGAGTTCTTGATCTTCTTATTTGAGCAGACGCAACAAATTTGATTTAAATTAAAAACCGAACATCAGTTTTTTTACCTATTAACATTGAAGGTTAGGTACATCACGCATATTCCAATTATTTAATTGTATTCAACTACTGTTGAAGGGCAGAATTAATTAGAAACTACATACAAATGCTTTATCATGCATATAATAGCTGATTATTAAAGAAGGTAGTTTATCATAATTTAAAAGTGTTTTAAATGCGATGCTAGTTAACGGTTGACTATGAAAATGTCTTGTACAAATGTGAAACATATAGCTTTTCTACGACAACTGCATCTTACTGAGTTGCTAACATGTATAATAAGAACTGGTTAGTTAGAAGGACTAGTGGTTAGCATTTTAAATCGATAAACGATTTAAAAATGCAGTTTGGAATGGTACTTGAACCTGTGAGGTCTGTCTCGAAAGCCAATGACGTTAGCCTCTACACCACGGTCTCGATCTTTTATATTTACTATAATAGGACACATATTATATCCAATTACGTGTTGTCCATTCGTTCGTAAAACATGTGTTTTAAAGTTACGCAACTTAGTGTGACCCAAATGAATATTGAAACAATATTCGCCGAGTACAACAAAATCATATATTATATTTAATTATGCAAAGGTATTTGAGATGAAGCACTTTCTTGGTAAAAGAATACATTTAAATGACACGAACAAAAAAGTGCCTAGTGGTATTGTAGGAAGTTAAAACGTCGTTATTAGATATCTCCGATTCACACCACTTAATTGTTTTAGAATATTAAATTTTGCCACCTTAATTTTAAACGTATTAGCTTTTTTACGCTATGGATATTATACATATATACCATAGCATTTCAAACGAAAATTGTCAAGTTTACGGTATTTATTTTTGACGTCCATCGTTGGGAAAAACAGATATTTAAGGTCACTACTGTACTTTAAAATTCTTAGTGAAAAAGCAGTATATTTAACATGATAAAAGAATACTTTTCTACTAATTCCACGTTATAACAAAATTCGATGGTGTTTTGATTTATGAATGCAGATCGATAGTCTTAAACACGCTCAACCGTATGAAAAATCAAGCTCACTCATATTATATTTATTTATTTTGATTTTTAAAGAAGTAATACGAACTAATTTAGCTGTCATAACTGGCAAAAATCTACAAATAATATAACGCTTTTTAGCTGTACATATTTCTTATTTATACAGCTACCTTAAAACGATTAGACAACTAAACGTTTTTGAGCTGTAAACATTTTAGTCTATTGTTGTTTATTAACTTCTCTTGTTTCTATGAGCGAGCTATATTTGATATTCGAAAAAGTTGATTATCTTAAAACAACGTTTTTTGACTTAACGTTTTCTGGTAGTATAATGATGATGAATAATCTAATATGAAAATTTTAGCTTTTTTTTAAGTTGTGAACAAAATTAACGCTAGTACACCTAATGTGAAATGAAAAAAACTCTACTTGTATTAACTGTTCTACAACTTTGAATTAAATTATACATTGTTATATCGGCAATCAAAAATTAGACCTAATTTACTGATGTATATTTTGTTTTTTTAATAAACTTTTGACAGAAATATTTTAGTATTTTCAATCTTTTTTAAGATTATTTTTGCTTCCTGTGTGCAGCATATAAACTTTTACTGTAGTTTTCTCATCAGATGTTTTTCTACAAAAACTGATTGTTACCGAGTCTTTTCCGAATAATGAAAGAGCTATTTTTATTAAATGTTTAGTCTTGGATAGGAGGTTGGAAATAATTTAAGACAAGCCATCGAACAAAAATCTATAAATCATTTTTTTTTTCGTACTGGGATTCGAGCTCGTAATCTTCGCAACTTAAGCCAACAACAACAATGACCTGAAAAAAAAAACGAAGCAATGGATGACACTTTTGAGAAAACTCAAATAAAATATTTAAAATTAACACTTTTTAACGTCAGCTTTAGAAAAAAGTATACGTTTAAAGTTTAACACTTAAATATTTAACAATAGCCATTAGAACTGACCGTAATTGACTACAGATTTTAAGTATGTCATAAGCAAAAGTTTTCATTGAATGCAAAAGCGGATGGTGAAAATTTTGCAATTAAATATTGCCAGGTATATGGCATTGGTATATGGTTATATTTACACTAGTAAGAAGCTAATCAACTACCGTATTGAATAACACTCCAACTCAAAAAATGTAAACTTATCAGAGGCTCAAAAAAGACTTTAAAATTGTCAAGCAAAAACAGAAGCAGAGTCAATATACGCACGTATATCATTACTTTATAAATCATTACACTAATTCGTATTATTTTTTAAAAAAAAACAACAACATTTTTTGGACAGCATTGTGTATATTTCGATAAAAAATAATACGTGCAATTTAATTATAATAAAAGCGTAAATGAAAAAATGAACGTTATTTCACACGAGCAATTCATGACATGATAATTGATCACGAGAATATAGGCTTTTTTTTCATCGATGTCCGCTCTCACATGGCATCTTAGTAATGAGTGAATGGTATAAATGTTATGTTTGAATATTATTTCATGAAATATGACCACTCCTGCATATACAAGGGGTGCATTGATACAATGCCACATTGACCGACCGCCACTGGTAATCAATATTAATTTTAATATTTTAATATACACGTTTCAAGCTGAAAAAATCTTGACCTAACAAAATATGGCACACGCTTCTCTGACTTAGTGGGTTATTCCATGTGGCAATCCATACATCGCATGTCAAAATAAAATCATAAGAAATTATTGGTAAACGTGGAAATATATTTAAATTTTACAAACACTCTTCAATATTTGCAAAATTACATATTCAATATTATTAAACAGGTAAAGATATTCTATTCATTGACAAACTATGGCGGAATAAATTGATCATGATCTTAGTCGTGTGAAACTCTTTTATATTTACATATTAAATATTTCAAGAGTTAGACCAAGAAGTCTTTTGTAATACGTAAAAAATACACAAAGATATTCTGTATAAACAACTCCGGTTTTGTCCATTCTTAGTTTGAAATATTCTATTATTATTTTATAATTTAAGATTTTGACTGAAGGTGCTTGGTGCAATTTCATTATTAAATTTGAATCAAATTATGCACATTCACACAAATTTTATCACTATGTTTATTTTGTTGTTTATTCTTAAAACTACTCACCATTCAAATCTGTGTGCATTCCTATGGGCTAATCCTTTTCGCCAGCAATGGCTTTAAGCTCAATCAGTACCGGTGTGAGGTTATTTGGCGCCCTAGGCAGCGTATATTGGCGCCCCCTTTTTCACAAACTGTGAAATATTTTTTTATATGCATGTCTGTGTATATGTATGTATCTCAACAGAAGTTTTTTACGAGAACTGTTTGTTACTCAATCGCGCAACCTCTATTTTTCCAAGTATATAGAATAAGATACATAATTATAACGAACAGATACAAGCATTAAAAACCGTACTATTATTTGTTATTAGATTATAAAAAAATAATTTGATTACTAAATTTTTTGCGCCCTCTACTGATTTGCGCCCTAGGCGATTGCCTATTTCGCCTGTATGGTAGCGCCGGCCCTGAGCTCAATGATACATTTATTTATTATATAAACATGACACATCTATGTACGTTCAGGTTAATCCATGCACTTGAACGCTTGAAGATTCCGAAAGGCGGAACCCGGGTCGTTAGTGATAAAATTTGTGTGAATGAACATAGTTTGAACGATTCAAATTTAACTCTTATTATTTTTTTATATTCAACTTTAATCCAATCAAATTTTGCACATTTCCACTGTCATATAATATTACTTACAACTACTTTCGGAATTTTCAATCATTCAAGTGCACAGATTAACTCGAGATTGTCAATTTGTCAGTCAGCTTGTTTGTCAAAGTCCATCAGTTTCTTCTTCTTTTTTTAGCAATACATTTCTACGAAAACTGTGCAAAACAACAATTATTTTAAAACTCAAATTAACCAAGTTCGTCTTTTAGTCACTTTGCAAAGAGCATCACAATATACTTATTTACACAATGTTGTTACAAAATGCATTAAAACGAATCACGAATTATTTTTTTACATCAACCTTTTAACTAACAACATATATATAATTGCAGCCTGCTTCAATTTTAGTCATTCGCGACTAAAAGTATTTAATAGGAGATTCCGAAATATGGCTAAGAATTAAATGAACTTTCGTTTAGATAATTTGCACTTATAGTGTAGCTCCCTATATAACTCTATTTGTCACTTTTAGGGTGTCCACTGTCAACACTTGGTGGAAAGGCATTATATTAATAAAAACACAATATTCCTTTGTACTTTACCGGTTTCGCTCATTGCGAGCATTATCAGTTGACAATGCTCTCAATGAGCGAAATCGGTCCTGACCTATTGAATAAAGTGGAATAAAATACAAAAGAATATCATGTTTTTATTACAATAACTCTATTTGGCTATAATATTTTATTTTTGAATTAAAATAAAATATATGCACGGATGGTAGTGATAACAAATTTAAAATATACATTGAATATGTATTTTGTTGTATTTTCAACAAAATCAAAGATCAAATTCACTTGTACCAGTGAAGACCATCCAATTCCATAAGTGTAATTATTTTTAATCCTTATATTATATATTCGTGCGGTATTGCAATTCCTTGTCGTGTCAGGGAATTGGTAATTTTGATTCAAATTAAATACACCTTAACTTCTTACTAGGGATTCTGAAGTCTCGGGGTTTTCAAAGTCCCGGGACTTGAGGCGTGATAAAGTCAAAGTGCCGGAACATCCTGGGACTCGAGACTCTTCTTCAATAAAATTATAATTTTATTCAAATTAAATATTTGCATGTATGTATGTATGTATTTATGTATTACATACACTCGGCGCCGTTTGAAAGAACGCACTATCTAATAAAAATCGCATTTTTTTAATACAACGTTCAATAATTCCGCCGTCAGGAGTAAATTTATGACCGTAACTTCACAATACAGCTTTTAGACCTTTTTTGTCCTATTGAGACACTGGTATCTTTGTAAAATAGTAAAAAAACATTTGTATATAGAACAACATCAAGTATGAACATTTAATTTTAATATTTTGTAATTTTCTTTTGCTACAGTTATATTACAATATTTAAATTTATGGTATTTGAAACTTCTATGAAATTATAAATCAGATTCCTTTTATACATGCACACTTAATTTTGTTAAAACCCCGGGTAAGTGTCACGTCCCGACCATATCGTGTCCGTTTTTCTTGGGGCTCTCCTCTTATACTTGCTTTCAATCAATACACATCAGTCTTTTTGAGGGCTTCTTAACCACGAAAATTGTTTTTTTCAAAATTAAAATGTACATGTTATTAGCCCATTATAAATGAGTCACAATTCCCGGGAAATTTTCCAAAAAAGTCCCGGGACTTAAGACAGTAAAAAACTCGACAAATCCCGGGACGTCTCGACACAGAATCCCTACTTCTAACTAATTCGATGAGAACAAATTGTTGTTAAACTATATTATTAAATTGCTTTTAGTCGCGGATGACTAAAATTGAAGCAGGCTGTAATTAATTATGTAATACTATTTGACAGTAATAGTTGGCATGGTTTTATGCGACCAAATTGCAAAACTCAACATTTCTCGAATCTTGAACCGTTGCAAAATTATAAAAAAACGTAGTTTAATTTGATTATCTCAATTTTTTTTTTACCAAGGTTTTGTTAAATCAATAGTAATTTCGGGTCCTATGGCGCAGCGGTTAGCGTTGTGCGCTTCCGTGGCAGACCTCACGGGTTCGAGTCCCAGTATTGATTTAGATTGATTTATCGATTTCTGTTCGAAGGCATTAGTGTTTGTGATGTCCCCTCATCATTTCCGATTCTTTAACAACCGAGCATAGCGATTAGTTAACCACTAGTCCTGTTCTAGCCTTATCTTTCTATCCCTACTACTCTCTTTGAAAAAGAGACGATGAGCGAATGAATAACGATCAGTTTTTGTAGAAATCACTTATGTTGAGATAAAGGAGCGGAAATGGTAAAAAAAACTTACATAATACAGTGGAACCCCCAATTACACTATCCCGAATTACGCGTTGGCTTGAATTATTCGCCGCATATCCTCCAATTGCACTGTCGCATTCCATTGTCGTTGCTACGAGACGGTCGTCTGTGCGGCGCATACAGTCAAATGTTTGCTAGCGTCTGTATATTAAGCACGTGCCAGGCTATACACGTATAGCTGGGCGACTGTCTATGTGTTGGGTTTCGGCGCGCTTTGCATTTTATCACTTAGTAACTACATATTTCGTCCATATTATTTTTTTTTTCAAAACTAAGTGAAATCTTAGTTTTGCATTTTTGCGGAAAAAGAAAATCGCTAATTTTGTATGAGATTCACTCCCCCAATTACACTACCCCGAATAACACTGTCCCGACTTTAGCGTAAATGGGGGTTTACCTGTATTATATAATTATCAAGTAAACGATTATTTACCTTTTTATACAAAAAATACACACACGTCTATTAAAATGATAGGAATTTTTAAGGCCAGTTTAATTATAAGATATATTACAAGATCATACCATTATTACGTTACACCGAGTTTAAGAGAGATCGTAAGAGACTTGATTTATATTACTAAGGTCTTGACCCTATGCAAATCCAATAATCTATTACTTTATACGCACGATAATTATAATTGTTTTGCTTATATCCATAAACGCGTCTCTTACAAAAAAAATGTTAACTTGTTCAGGTAGAGTCTAACAACGTGTCACCGTTCTATGAGTGACTGGTCAAAAACAGTATAACAGTAAAACACAATATAAACATTACTTACATTACAAAATTGTAAAACTCTTAACTACCTAGTCAATTATTTACAATTTGATTTTTTTTCAACTGAAGACAGTATTTTACAAATAGCTTTTTTACTTCAATTTTTTTAAGGGCTGTCTGTTATTTGAAATTTGTCTACAGCGACATCTATTTATTATGACTTATTTTTAAACATTTTTGTTATTGATACAATCTACCTAAAAAGTATTTTAAAAATGTCTCAGTTAAATAAGACATTCAACAATAATGTTATGTATAAAATGAATAGGGAGGCAGTGGCAACCTTTAGCAATGACCTATCATTTTTTTTAATAAAAATAATTTTAAAAAATCGATTTATTTTATTCAAATATAGGAAACACTAACGATAAGTAATAAATAAATATCACCACACAATTTTTGTTATTTCTTTAAGTTGTAAATATGATTTTCTAAAATAAATTAGTAATAAAGGAAGGAGGTGGATGTATACGAATTATATCGCTACACCAAAGAAATAAAAAAGTGGAAAAAATCTAAAATACTAGTTTCGAAATAGATAAAGTGTTATTATTTAAATAGTTATATTTGTTTTATTTATTTTCTTTTACGGTTTATGATAATTGGTTTTTTGTAAACTATAATTTGTATCTAATTATTTATTCTACTCAACTTGCTGATGCTTTGAAGTTACATGGCAATATCGATTTTTTTATTCTCTCACTGTTGCTTTACGGTAGCGATATTTTTGATTTTAAATCTATTCTATCAACAATCTTTTGTACAACTAAGGTTTGGCGTATTTGGCAACTCATCTATTCAGAAGCAACAAATCAGAGACTCAGTCAATAGTTGACATTTCAATTAAAATTTACTTCCTATTTATGGTTTAAGTAGCCGTTTACAGATATCATGCAATCGGTTATATAATAATTATCAACTGCACACATAATACTTTCGATAGAATGTAACCAAAATGTACCTCAGTGGTCAACTGGACATAAATACCTTTAAAACAAAGATTTCGACATCGCATAACTTTGAAAATATGACCGACGGCCAAGAGACGTGTTAATTAATCGGTCGAGAGATGGCTTTGCTTCATACTTCATCTGCTCAATTCATTTGAATGCTAAAAAGTAATTTTAACGCTTGACTAGTAAGCATTTAAGCAAACACAATGATTTCGGTTTAATTTTTTCCTCATTATATCCGAAGGGCATTTGCAAATTACATAGCTAAAATTATCTTCAATAAGTCATAATAAAAAAAACTAAAATATTTCGCAAGACTGGATTCCACAAGTAGACTCGTCAGACTCGTGTTAGTTATCTAGTTAGCATTATTAACCGATATAATACAATATGTTTTATATTACAAAAATAAACAAATGTATTTTTATATTAAAGTCAATATTTTTGTACATCGATAGTTATTCAAATAAATTATAAACTTTTTCGTACCTATTCCACATTTTTGAATAATTATCAGGACCAGTTTCACTGTGCGTACATACTGAAAATGAAATATATTTTTGTTGTTTTATTTTATTAATTATGTGTTAGAAAATTTGATATAACCTTTTAATTTGTATACAGATAACGTGTATTAAAAGTTTGAATATTTTTTAAAACTCAGTTTTTTTGCAAATGATTCAAATTTTCGAAACTAGATAGGAAGAATTTGAAGGACTCACATACAAAGGTCAGGATCGGTTCAATTGATAATGTTCGTGGTATAAAAACTGGTCTTGATATTTTAAATAAAATAATGTAAAATTGTCACCTGCTGCAGCCCAGTTGGTTAGAGCTTGCTCTACCGATCACGCAGGTCTGGGTTCGATTCCCGGTAAGATCACAGTGAAATTGAGATTTATTCAATCCAAAGTTGTGGTCAAAGGCTGGGTGTTTGTGATGTAAATCCACACTATTTCCTCTCCTCCCATCCTTCTGATTCTTTTATAACTGGGTGTAGCGATAGCAATTAGTCAACCACAAATCCGGTTCTAGCCTTATCCTTTTTTACCTACTACTCACTTTGAAAAAAAAAGTGAGGTTGAGAAACTGAGTAACAAACAGTTCTCATAGAAAAAACTTCTGTTGGGATACCTGCATTAAGAGGCCATATGCTCCACATTCGGAGCGGACATGGATACAAATTGGATGTGGCTAAGTCATGGACACGGCCGTGTGTTGTACGTGAATACGTCTTGTAATAGGTGATATTACGCCCCATTTTAACGTTCCTGGCACTGCTTGACTTGGTCATATGGTGTTTTAATGGTACCATTCGATTGCTCTTAAGAAGCCCTTTCCGACTGTATACAATCTATGTATTTCGATTTGGCTTTTTGACGCGTATAGCCTGATATTTTTTTTTTATATATTTTAACAGCTAATTATATTCACAATATTACACTAATTTTGTATCTATAATCAATAGATTTTGTCAAGAGCTAACGATTGAAACTTGAACGAACATCGTAACTTTTTCGAGTCAAAAGTTATAGTAAATAGAAATCTCGATACGTAGCAAAATTACCTCAAAATGGCGGTGCTTCCCCTCCGCCCCGCGCAATGTATCACAGTCCTTTCATAGCACAATAAATTCTTTGATTTTTTAGCTATCTAGTGGTGCAATTGAATTTTGAATAGCGATGATATATATGAAGCTGCAGCACTAAACTGTATCCCCGATTTCGTTATCATTCGTTTTTTCGAATTGTCTCCCTATAGAAGCAATTTTAAAGACGTATTCACGTCAAAAAATATTATTGTATAAAAAGAGTTTTATTTTTAATTTTACACCTTGCCATAGAAAATTCACTGTTGATAACTTAAAAGGAATTATTTCAGAAAGGTAAAATGAACATTTTATTTACAAGATTAGACCGACAATTTGGGATGTAGATATTTTAGTTACTTGTCATTATGTGTCTTCAAATATTACAATCGGTTTCTGTGATGTTTTCATAATGTTCCTCTCGTCTTATAAACAATCATAAAAGTGACAAAGACATATGTTATATTTACTCACTATGTAGTCGATTCATAATCTTTAATAACTAAAATTAGAATCATTCTATTGTTCCATTCTGATACTCCCAAGAAAAACGTTCATAAGGTGTAATGTGTAATTCAAAATCAAAGAACATTAATATAAGTTTAATAATTATTAATTATCAATATAAAAATAAAAAATACGTATAAAAAATAATCAATAACGTTTAATATTCATTTCATCTATCAGAACAATGATTGAGGTCAATTTTTTGTTTATTTTTAACCTTTATCCGCTCGCGAGCTGTGCGCAAAAAGAGTAGCACACTGCCCGAGCATTTTTTTGCGAAATATTCGCGACAAGCGCATCCGTTAAAAAAATATATCTCTAAAACTAGTCATCCTGGTTGAGTAAAAAAAAAGCATTATCAAAATAAAAGATTGTTTATTATTTACAAAAGCTTTATTGGTGTCCGAACTGATTTATTACGGTCTGTCTAAAATTACAAAACGGACATACTATTTCTTAAGAGTCGTACCTTATAACGCAGATGTTTATATTACTCGTATGACAAAAATATTTATCGAAACCGAAAATAAAATTATGGATCAGTATTTCAAAAACATTATTTATGTAACTTAGTATTCATATCTTGAATAATATTATCATAAATCAGTGTAATCCGATAGCGAAATGAACCATAATCAACGGTCCCGTACAGGACCGCTGAGCAATGAACGACGCTAATCCGTGGTCCCGTAAGGGACCGCTGGGCGTATAAAGGTTAAGTTCTAATCATAAAATACAAATATATATTTTTTTATTATTAAAAATATTCTTCGCACCAGATTTCGTATAAACAAATCATTAGCAAGTGGATGAACATTTTTTTTCTTATAACGTCGGCATCCTGACAGAAAGCGATAAATAAAACAATCGGCTGTTTTGAGCTATGAATGCAGATATATAGCTTGAAACACGTTGTATCGTTTTTAAAGACAAATTCAGCCATATTTAGTGTATTTTTACATATACACAATTGTGGTAAAAGCTATTTTTGATATCAAAAAAACTATAAATTACTTAAAACGTTTGAATATATGAATCGAATTCGTTGATCAATATCGAATTTTATGTAGTTTTTACATCGATGAGTAATAATAGTATACTGCATAAATACAGATTTTAAGATTTCATGACTATCAAAAATTACGATTGTCTCAATACAAGGTTTTTCGATTTATCGCCTTCTGCAAGTATACCAACGATATGTACCATTATTTAAATGAGTACGTTAGTATTTTATTTTGCACTTTTTTGGCAAATAAAATGCAACGAATTTTTGTCAGTAAAGAACTCCTGTACCAAACTTTTGAGTGAAAATAATACCCCTACGTTTGTCAATATTAAATTAGTATGTTAAAACAAGGATGGTTGAACCCAGGGCACGTGTCCTCAAGTTGTCACGTTCAAAAAATTTGCTGAAACGTGCACGATTTACAAATTTCATTGTCTGCAGAAAAAATAATATCTTTTTTAAAGGATTTTCTGCAATTATTTTATAAATAAATATCTTGTTTTCTTGAATAAAATAAATACAATTCAGGACTTCAGGGCTATCTCAGCACATAAAAAGTTGTTTAATATTATTAATACAAATTTTGACAAGCGCACGTAAAAAGGTTCGCCACCACTCTGCTAGAACATACATTGTATGTATACCGAACACAACGTTCAAAGTATATAATTAATTTTCTTCGACCCACTCGGTTACGGCTCAAATCACTGAATGAAAACATTCATTCGTCAAGTTTTCATTTTCATAATGCATTGTTATCCAAAGGCATTTATGTCTGTGATATTGTCATTTTTTGCATGCAGCAACTTGAGCGTGATATATTATAATCACGTGACTGCCTCTCTTAATGGTTGTATACTCTCTTTTCTCGCGAGTCAACTAATAATGACCTACTGTTTGAGTTCATTCATATATTTTTTATATATATAATTATATAATAACACATTCAATAGTAAAGCTTTATGAAGTAAGTGGCTCTCTCTTCAAGAATGACGATTTTTTTGGATCATCCGATACATTGCAATGTTTATTTATATATCATTTTTTTAGAGGTAAAAATTAAAAAATATTACTTGAAAAAAAATTACACAGATGAAACTTTTTTTCAATTTACCTAATTACATATTATACACAGAAAGCTATTTATTACACACGTCAAAATCTGTCAACTTAGTTTGCCACGTTATTTACAATATAGACAAAAACGTATGTGTAATTGTTTTGAAATAATAATTGCTAGATTGCAACGCAGAAAAAAACAACAATCATTTTTTTTTTTATATCGACGTTTTTTTAAATATTTTCTTCTTAACCATTTAAATGCGTCGGGTGGCAATACAACTCCCATACTATGTTGTTCGTCTTCACATAAAAATAAATAATCACATTTTATATGTTATACCACAATTACAATACCCCGAATTACGCGCTGGCTCGAAATATTCGCCGCAAATCCCCCAATTGCACTGCCGCATTCCATTGTCGTTGCTACGAGACGGTCGTCTGTGCGGCGCATACAGTCAAATTTTGGCTAGCGTCTGTGTATTCAACACGTGCCAGGCTATACACATATAGCCGGGCGGCTGTCTATGTGTAGGATTTTGCCTTTTATTACTTAGTTACTAAATATTTCGTCCATTTTTAAATAATTGTTAAAATAACTTTTACTACAAATTTTTGATTTTTTATCATCAAAACTTTGTAGTAAAAGTTAATTAAAAAAAAAACCATTACAATTTGTAATTTAAAATGATTTCTGTTTGTAATTAATTTTTGTAGTATTTACGTACACTAAAATACTATATTCTATTTCCGAAAAGATTTTTTTTTCATTAAAGTCAATTTCTCTGGGAAAAAAATTATACTGTATATTGAAGGTAAGATCACTTGGTGATTTTTCCTTGACCATCCTTTATATAAACTCTTTTTTAAGGGACAGAGGACTTTTATTCCGATAATGTTTATAAATAAGGACAAAGTGAAGATTTTGTCTGTAAAAGTTCAGTGATCTTCTTCTTCTTCTTCTTTTTCTTTGGCCATGTTCGCTCTCATGTGGAGCATATGGCCGCCACGCGGCACCTCCATGTTTCCCTGTCTCCCGCCAATTGCTTTGTTTCCTCTCATGACATGCCAGCATCCCTCAGTTCCGCCGAGTACATCCTATGGATAGTACCCGACGGACGTCCGGGATGCCGGAATCCCACCGGTCGAAAGAAAAGGCAGGCAGGATTGATCAGCGATCTTCACATAATTTTAAATATTATACAGAAAAAATATTCATTTGCTTTTATGATTTTTATGTAACGTGATTTTTTTAACAAGAAAAATAATGCAAATATTAGTAAAACTGTATATAACGTTACATTTGCTTAATTTATTGGTTCTGCTAGCAGTAAAACGGTCAACAGATGTAATTGCAACATATCGCAAAGCAAGCGTAAAAATAAACATCGTGCAATATTGCGTATAACACGGCGATGACACTTACACAATGAAAAAGAATTAAACACACACAATCTCAAAATTCTGCAATTCTTTAAAGTCAACATTATGTCCGCCATTACTTGCATTTTTCCGTGAATCAAACGTTAACCCTGAAATATCCAAGACCATTAATAATAGTCATTATGTGGTTGAGCCACCACCACTGACGACAACGAACACTTTTACATGCTATTACCTGATGTCGAATGCAGTTATGATATCGATGGCTTAGAGTTAAAATAGTATATCTCTGTAAATCATAATATTATGAAAACTAAATGTGAAAGTTTTCAAATCGAATTTAAATCGCTGGATAAATCTATTTTTTTGTATTCCGCTGGCAAAGAAAACATTGTATATGTTGAAAATAAAATATTTTAACATTTGACTTTCGTGTAGCAAAAAGATATTTTATATAAACATATATATTTTTATCAATATCCGCACCCAATATGGAGTATATGGCCTTCTAATGAAGGTATTTCAACAAAAGTTTTTCTAACAGAACTGTTAAGTCGCTCAATCTCTCTTTTTCAAAGAGAGTAGTAGGGATAGAAGAATAAGGCTATAACAGGACTTGTGGTTAACTAATCGCTCTCGCTACACCCAGTTATTGAAGGATCAGAAAGGATGGGAAGGAATTTTTAGATATCATAAGCACCCTTGCTTTCGAACCGAGATCAATAGATGGATCGAAAAAATGTTGTTCGTAATAGGACTCGAACCCGTGAAGTCTGGCATGGAAACCCACAACGTTGTGCCATAGGACCCGCCATATCCGTAACAATATACATATTATATATTGTTAAGGATATACAGTATTTGCGCCTATAAAAAAATTCTGGAGGATTACTAATAAATATATTGTATATAATCTTTAAAAAAGAAGGTTTGGACATGCAATGTTTTAACACATACAAATATGGTATATGTTTGGTCCATTTCAGTACATAACTTATTTTAGACCAAAATGGAAGATACAATATTTTAGATCTAAGCTGAGCCATTAATATCTAACTTATTTCAAAGTAACTGAATCCATAAACGGTCAGTTACTAAGTATAACCATCCTCTAGTTGGCTTTCCTTGCCGACCCCTGATCTAATGAGTGGTTCGAAGTCTTCAAAATGTTATGTGTTGAGTAAACATATGTCTTTATTGTATTATTGGCTTTTATTTGGTAAATAATATCCATTTTATTTTAGTAAAAATGTTTTTGGTATTACAGCTAATGCCAATGCGCAAAATATATTTTTACTCGATGAAATTTTTTTGTAAGTCACTCGAGATCGATTCGAGTATTTCACACACACCCACGCTTTTAGTCTCGTATTGTAATTTAAAAAATCTAAATTTGATGTTGATTGTTTCTTAAACGTCTTAAATAATTTTGAATACCGAAATTCTACAATAATCTCAAACAATGAATGATCAATCCTGAAATCCCGCAATCCCGGGATCACAAAAAGAGTGCTAGGATTGAATACCCTACTTCCTACCTCCCATTCGATCTTTGACCGATTTAACGATTAATTCAACACTAGTCTTGTTCTACCTTTAGATCCGTCTACATCTATTCTGTTAGATAAAGAGATTTTGGGCAACATGTTTGGTAATTAGTAGTTCTTTTGGAAAACTTATGCTAAGATAAACATACATTAGAAAGCCATATACTACTTTTAGGGTGTTCACTGTCAATACTTGGTGGAAAGGTATTATATTAGTAAAAACACATTATTCCTTTGTACTTCATTCCACTTTATTTAATATGTCAGGACCGGTTTTTGCTCATTTGAGCGAAATGAGCGAAACCGGTCCTGACATATTAAATAAAGTGGAATGAAGTACAAAAGAATATTGTGTTTTTACTAAAGCCATATACATCACAAATTGATTTTATCAATGTTGTCGACGAATACATCGGAATAAAATAATTCAATACTATTTTTTCCTTTTCAAAACAGCGAAAATAATCTTTCATGCTTCAAATTCATTATTAAGCATTCAAATAATATTAAAATGTTTTATATAATATATGAACAATTAAACAACAAAAAAATCTTAGTGTTACAAAGTATAAAAGACACTCAAGTTGTCGTTTTTCTGCTTAATTTTCTATGGCTAAATAGTTACACTAATCACACGATTCATCCGACAACAAACAACACTAAATGTTTAAAAATACTACGCCTTCAATAAATAATTATATAATCATATAAGTGTCGGGAAATGCATTACGTAGATGCAATATTTCCCATAAGGCAACATGATACTGAAAACAAATAAAGTATTGTCGTTACCGTGGGTCCAACAACCCAATGTGGCTATACGTATCCAAAAACTATTAATTTGTATGATTTAGATCAGTGTCTGACAAACTTTTTTACTTCACGGAACACTGGTGAATGGGACTTGTACCGCGGCACATCAAATAAAAATGCTTTTTTTTTTACCATGTCCGCTCCCAATGTGGAGCATATGGACTCCTAATGGAGTTTATCTCAACAGAAGTGTTTCTACGAGAACTGCTTGTTACTCAGTTGCTCAACCTCTCTTTTTCCAAAGAGAGTAGGGATAGAAGGATAGGGCTAGGACAGGACTAATGGTTAGCTAATCGCTCTCGATACGCCCCGTTCATAGGATAGGATGGGTGGGAGGGGGGAATTCAAGACATCACATACATCCATGCCTCTGAACAGAAATTCATAAATCGATTGAAAAATCAATTTATAAAACTGCCCGTACTGGGATTCGAACCCGTGACCTCCGTAGCGGTGTCCAACGACGTTGACCACTCGACCACACAGGCGGCAAAAAATGCTTTAAAAAAGAAAATGTGTTGCGTTGACCACTATGTATGAACGTGACAAATATTTGTTTGACTGTGTAGGTGTTGAATTTATTTAAAATTGAATCAAATTTAAATGAATAATCATTATTTAAATTGAACATTTTTAAGGCTTCTTTTACCGCGGCACACCCGAGACTTCTTCCGGCACACAGTTTGGCAGACACTGATCTAGATTAAGGATTAAAATACACTTTTAAAATAGTCTTTGTGAAATGGCATTATATTTAAAAAATAAAACACTAATTTGTATTTATTCCACGTCTCGCTCATGAAAAGCATTGTCAAGTATTGTCTCTCTTGGTAATCTTTACCCGTTGATAATGCTACACATGAAAAAACTTGCAAAAAAATTGCAAAAAGAACAAATGAGTGTTTTTAAAAGATTAAAATACAGCTCTGGTATTTGGTATTAAATACCGGTTTTACAAAAATAGATAAGCGAAGGTGCGCCGTGCCAGCCAAATCGGAAAAACAGCATGCACCCTTAAACTTCTAGTGATCCAGGGAACACAAAAGCCTTAGTTGCAACAGGCTTTTTATCAGTACCAATCTCGCCGAGCCACGCACCTGGACATGAGCGTGCAACGAAAGCACTCCAGTGTGTATCGATATTTTTTCAGTGGGGTTAGTTTATAAATGTTAATATTTGACAATCTTGATCGAATATTCGTGAAAATAAGTCCACTTACATACAAAGCCTACATCAGTCAGCGCTCATTTGATAAACGATTTTAAACAATTGTTACGCTGAAATAACAGTATTTTGCATCTTAAACCGATATTTTAAATTATAATAACATTGGGGATATTCTGATCTAGCTTTCAGTAATATCAGTATTATAATCCTCTGTCGACACGAACTTGTAGCCAACGAGCTGGTTCAACTGATTGCAGGACATTACTTTAATATCTCAGGTGTATATAAACCTGCCCGTGCACTCTTATTACCTTGAACTGCGTAGGCATTGTCGTAGAACCTGTACACCTCAGCGAAGAATATACACTCATAGTAGTTCTTTAAACATAAATGCTTGGAATATCAATTTCGTATGCTGGGTAGTAAGCTTTGTATATGCTTAGTTTTCCTTCGATAATATGCACACTTTTTTAATGCTTATGTTACAAATTCTCGATTGTCCAACGTTAAAGTGATTAAAAGCTCTCCAACGCGTAAATGTACGCTTGAAGTAGCTTTTTTCCCCCCACCTTGTCAAATCTAATCCGCCTTTAAATTTGTCAAAATAAAATCAAGATGAAAATTTATTTAGTTCTACTAGAATTTTAATTAGAGAGTAAATAATTATTTCGGCTTCAGGATATCGCCAAAAAATGTTTTGAACATTATTTAACTAATTTAAGATTTCCACTGAAGGTGCTTGGTGGAATTTCAATATTAAATTTGAATCTTTCAAATTATGTACACTCCCACAGATTTTGTCACTAACGGCGAACTGACAGTTCAAGTTCATCCGTGCACTTGAACGCCTGAAGATGCCGAAAGGCGAAACCCGGGTCGTTAGTGACAAAATCTGTGGGAGTGTACATAATTTGAACGATTCAAATTTAATTATTTAACTAATATAAAATTAAATTTGATATCTTTGTTATTCCACCTGTTGTGCTATAAAATGTGATACGTGTTATGCTCTGATAGTGATTTTCAAAGAATCGAAACACGTGGCATAATATGTTACACAACAAATGGAATAACAAAGTTATCAAAACAAAATTTATATTAAAAATAAATTTCAACAAAGTTACCGCCGAATCTAGATATTTATTTAGCTAAGCTATATTTGTTGGCTTGTAAGTTTATCTACTCTGAAAGTATTAAATGCAAGACTGCGGAGTCGTAAATAACTAAAACGACTTTTTTTTTTTTTAAAGTAAATTAAAATAGAAAAAGAAAGGTTGAGCAACTGAGTAACAAGCAGTTCTCGTATAAACACTTCTGTTGAGATAAACTCCATTAGGAGTCCATATGCTCCACATTGGGAGCGGACATGGTTAAAAAAATTAAAATACTCAAAGTTTGACATTTTTTATATAAAATTTTGTATCTTTTTTTATATTGGAGTCGGAGTCAAATCATTTGTAAATATCGTAGTCACAATGGGTGTTGCTAGTTTTTTCATCTCTTCAGCTCTGATTAAATGTATTGATATCGCTTTGAGTCAAAACGTCTTGCAACTACCTAATATAATTCGTATTGCATTAAATACATTGTAATTTTTATCTTATTATAATAAAATTCTGCTAAGTCTATATATTTTAATATGGTCACCATGATTTTGTTAATTATAAGCGACGAATAAATACTGCTGAAAAAAAATCTACTCAAGTGCAAATTTTTCCGTAATACGTCATTAAATGAAGCACAGTTATAAGATTACATCATTAATTTGCATTATCATAATCATCATCACAAAATGTATTCATTAACCGTTTATAATTGTTAAATTATCATTATTTTGACACCTCGATCGCGTGATTTTTTTTTGCACGATTTTAAATAATAAAATGACATTGAAAATTTTGAGTTTTTTTGTCTAAAAATAAATTTATTTAGCTGCAAGTGATTTTATGAAAAATACTCTTTGTTAGTACTCTATCCTTATTTGGAAACGAAACAATTCATTCATCAAAGAAAACTAGTGGACAATAAAATATTAACAATACATCGATAATGATGCAGATATTTGTATTGCTTAAATACTTGGTATGATGACACAGCTTTTAACAATATAACAAATAAAATAAACTAAATATGCATCAACTTTACCAGCAAAAACTTTAAAACTTCACGAACATGCTTTTTTCTCTGAATTTTATGTTACAATCAAATTATTCACTTAGTCAACGTGTGTTTTGTTCATTTAGACCAGGCACGGGCAAACCGTGGCCCGCCGCGTATTTTCTGCGGCCCGCAAAGAGTATTATATTTTTGAAAAAAAACAGGTTTTTATCTTTTAACGCCTTTTTAAAAATTGAATTGATTGAAAATAAATATAATAATCGTTATTTTTGGGTCAACGTGTTTTGAAAACATTTTCAATCACTAACCTCTTTAAGATCAAACATCACCGATGAACATCAACAAGAAGTTTTAAGAATCTCATCTACAAAATTAGCACGTGAATTTGATTAAAAGGCTAAAAGACGTAAGACAGTCCATTCCTTTCATGAGATTCTTTTTTTTAATGATAATAAATGGTGTACATATAAAAATGGTATTTTACTTGCGGCCCGCCGCTCATTTTGAATTCCTGAATTTGGCCCATCATACGAAAAGTTTGCCCCCCCCCCTGATTTAGACAGTAATAGTATAGACGAGAGAAAAAAACAAACACTGTAACTAGTCAATATGCGCAGATGCTACACAGACATAAAAATAACTTCGAGTGCACTCATAGAGCTGCCAGCCACTCTCTACTGATGTACGCACGCAACCATTCAGTAGTTATTTTTACTGTCATCTGAAAATTCACATAAGCTCAAAAATTTCAACGTGTTGTTATTCTTTCTTTTCTTTCTATGTAACATATTTATTTTATCGTTACCGTTGTCGTTATTTAGTTTCTACTTTGACAAGCGCATTTCAATATACTAAAATATTAATAAAAACAACAATAATCCTTTGGTACTTCATAATTCCACTTTA
This sequence comes from Himalopsyche anomala, assembly GCA_031772345.1. Classification (NCBI taxonomy): domain Eukaryota; kingdom Metazoa; phylum Arthropoda; class Insecta; order Trichoptera; family Rhyacophilidae; genus Himalopsyche; species Himalopsyche anomala. The sequence goes on from CM062825.1 coordinate 2,306,525, forward strand.
TTTAATATGTCAGGACCGGTTTCGCTCATTACGAGCATCGTCCACTGATAAGAAATATAATTTAACAGTGCTATTTTATACAAAAATGAACAGTTATAAGACAACAATGCATGAAAGAAAATACCAATTACATTAAAAGTGATTCTAAATAGCACAAAATAAAATGTTTAACACTTCTAACATATAATTAAAAAGACCATCTCAGATAATAAATTTAGAATGGAATTGAAAGTAATTACAAACATATTAAAATTTGGAATTCTTTGACAAAGTGAATACAATAAAAATAAGACATTAATAATGACAAAAATATAGTGAATAGGCTAATGATATTAAGAAAATTTCCCCCTTCCAAGTAGTTGTAAGTGTACATACTTAACAAAATCAAGCGACAGCCAGGAAGATCTGAAAAAGAAATTTTTCAAAGACAATATCAATTCTAACAAAGAAATATATATATTTAAATAGTTATAAATTATATAAAAAGAATATTAACAAGGCGAATGCAATGGATAAAGTAAACGGGTGAACGAGCATGATATTATTGATCGTTAAAAGATCTGAATCATAAAAATTTAATCTATTGATTTCTTAGGATTTCCTGATTGTCTAGTTGACAGCCTTGTTTTTAAATTAGAACTTTAAAATTTCTACTAATATCGAAAGTATATTATTTTTGAATCAGATGTTTCCCAAATGAGACTGTTCATCCCCTTTCTTAGCACAACTCAAATGCTCTTTGATTCTAATATTAAACGATCTACCTGTTTGACCATATATTTTGGCTTACAGGAATCGCAGTTGAGTAAATATATACCCTTTGGTCAAAAAGTTTAACTTATCTTAGAATTAACTAAAACACGACTCAATTGAGTGGTTATAAAAGGTTACATTTAAATTTATTTCTATCAAATTTTCCTAGCGCTTTTTTCTGTAACTCTACCCTAGTAATTTAATTAACCCACTGTTATATAACATCAGGTTTATCCCAGCCAACACCTAGGCCAAGCTAACAATTAAAAGAGCAAGTTTTTTAGTTTTATTAAATAAAAGAGACGATCTAACTATATCCGTACATAACCATTGTTAAACTGCTATTTGTTTAATGTTTCTAATTCTAAATCAAAATTTGCTTTAGGTCATCGGAATCATTAGAATGTCGATGAATAAACAATGTAAGGTAGCCTAATTTATGCGAAAATGATGCTAGAATAACTAACTAATAATATAGTCCGCTGTAAGTCGTTTTTCTAAAATTTGAAAAGTATGACGATTATTTACTATTCAATAGTTAACTCTAAAAATTGATTTGAAGTTACACCCAACTCCATGGTAATTGATATATTTGATTAACGTTATTGATATTATTAAACTGAGACGATGTCCTTATTCTTTAATATAATTTAAAATATATAAAATATAATATATCCTTTGTTAGAATTGATATGGTCCCTTTGAAAAATTTACTTTTTCAGAACTGCCGTCGTCATTTTGTTTTAAGTATGTACACTTACCAACTACTTGGAAGAGGGGAAATTTTCTTACATCATTAAGCAAATTCACTATATTATTGTCAGTATTAATGTCATTATTTTTTAATTGTATCACTTTGTCAAAGAATCCCCAAATTTTATTATGTTTGTAATTACTTCAATCTTCCCATTCTAAATTATTAATCTGAGATGACTTTTTAATTATATTTTAGATGTTAACATTTTAAATTTGTGCTATTTTAGAATCACTTTTAATGTAATTGGTATTTTCTTTCAATGCCAATTGTTGTTTATAACTGTTCAATTTTGTATAAATACACTGTTAAATAAATTTCTTATCAGTTACGATGCTCGTAATGAGCGAAACAGGTCCTGACATATTAATAAAGTGGAATGAAGTACAAACGATTATGTGTTTTTATTAATATAATGCTTTCCCACCAATATTGACAGTGAACAACCCTAAAAAGTGATACTACACTAAACCTAAACAGTAAAGTTATTTCTAGTCTGTTTATTGCTTATCAATTAGTTTATGCACTTATTAGTTAATTCATACATTTACTAGTCAAATCATATTGGGTGTGACTGCTACGGTATAAACTTTAACCAAAACTGCATCGGCGAGATTTCACACTTTAACGGTGACATCTACTTAAAATTCATGTTTGATAAATATCAAATATGTTTAAAAACTGTTTTATTATGAGTGTCTTAAAAAGTTCAGTTGATAACGTTAAAGCAAGGATATTCTGAATATAATATAAAGCTCAAATGGACTTGTTTTGCCACTTTGATAAGCATCGTCAAACTGATCACAGATGATAAGCTCAACTATCAACCCAACCAGTTAGACAGATAATTTATTAATTTTATGTTCATAATAAAGGTCCTATGTCGGGTTCTATAGCGCAGTGGTTAATGTTGTTGGCTTCCATGCCGGATCTCACGGGCTCGAGTCCTAGTACGAAAAGCATTATTTCGATCGATTTATCGATTTATGTTTAAAGGCATGGGTGCTTGTGATGTCTTGATTTTCCTCCCACATTTCTCATCCTTCAATATCTAGACGTATCGAGAGCGATTAGCTAGAAGGAAGATTAAGCGACTGACTAACAAGCAGTTCTCGTAGAAAAACATCTGTTGAGATACTGCTATTAAGAGGATGGATAGCAAATTATTCTAAAACTTAAAATATGAATTAGTACTTTTCAAAAAATATTGATTGGTTTGTTTTAACTGGTAATTCTATGAAATGAAACAATTGATAAAATATTTAAAATAAATAATAATAACCGTTAAATAGCTGTAAATTTAATGAAATAATATAATAAAATTACTTAAATAACTGTAAATTTAGTGATATCAATCACCGTTTTTAAGTTATTTTCTTTGTCGTTAACTGTCCTTCAATCAAAATATTTAATTTCATGACTAGTGCGTCATGAAATAGTTTATGACTAAACGACATCGCTGAATATGCCCAATAATATAGGCTACGCATTGCATGCATACCACTAACGTCTTATATGACCGATTTGAAGACCAATTTTTAAGGAAAAAATATCATGGCGTCGGGCATTTATAGTATGTAATCTCACCTTCTCAAGTACTTCAGAATTTCCAACAAAACTCACAAGAAGTGTTTGCCGGCGTAATACGTTTTTCATTTATTATTATCATCGAATATTATAACCGAATAACTATTTTTCAATATCTTTCAAGACTTCATTTCATATTACACAGATTTTCCAGTAATATTGTATTAACTGTAGTCATAATTGTCAATACGCATTAGTGTTTTAAGTACATGAATGTTTTTTTTCTTCTGAAAAAGCATATAAACAAAAATATACCAAGATATTACATTGTATATCTGTTCAAAACATTATATTACACGATAATTGATATTGGTATCAATACATATGGTTTGGTCAGTATTTTTAAGTAAATATTTTAATTACATAATAATTTTAATTTTGAAGTAAACATTAAAATTGCACTTAATATAATTGGCCAATCTTGCAGTTAACTCGTTCATGCACTATTCCATCGTGTGAAGAACCAAAAGTGAATGAGCACAGTGAAAGAAATCGAGTTTTTAAATGGTTCACTCTGCCCTACAATAACCCTACATACGTAATTATTGAATTTTTGCACGTACAGCTGTAAAATTGATCTGAAGATGGAAAGAGAAAAACGGTTTATATATAATATATATATACAACTTAATAATGTACAGCTGAACTTTAAATATTGTTCATTTTTAAATGAAACAGCGCCATTTCTACTATCCTACAAGACTAATAAGAGTGTAACAAACAATTGCATCTAAAAATATAGATAATGAAACAAAATATAAATGTGTCACTATTCTGACTAGAACCCCCAATTAAACTATCCCGAATAACGCGCTGGCTTGAGATATGAGCCGCAAATCCCCCAATTGCACGGTCGCATTCCATTGTCGTTACTACGAGACGGTCGTCTGTGCCACGCATACAGTCAAATATTGGCTAGCGTCTGTATATTTAACACGTGCCAGGCTATACACGCATAGCTGGGCGTCTGTCTGTGTGCGGGATATTTACTACTACAAAAACTAAATATTTCGTTCATATTTTTTTTTCGCAAAACTAAGGTAAATCTTAGTTTCGCATTTTCCGCGGAAAAAAATCAAATCTCTAATTTTGTATGAGATTCACACCTCTAATTACACTACCCCCAATTACACGGTCCCGACTATAGTGTAAATGGGGGTTTTACTTTATTCATATTTTATATATTTTTTTATAAATTCTTTTTATATTTCTATAACAAAAAAGTGTGTGTTACACCCTTATTAGTCTCATTTGGTTTTCTATGATTAAGAACATTGAATCAATACAATTTTATTTATTTAAATGATCATGATTGACTTAACCAGGCTTGATGTAGAATTGGTTTTAAAAAAATGTATTTATTGCGTTTTAATATACTAATTTTTCACCAAGTATTGACAGTGAACACCCTACAAATGTTTAAGAATATGTCGTCGGTATTTTGCCAGAAGAAGATAATTCAAGAACCAGCTGTTTTGAGTTATGAATGCACATAGATTGCTTGGAACACGCTATATCTTTTTAAAAAACAAGCCATATTTAATGTTTTTTAACATTATTTGAACATAATATACATAAAGATACATTTGTTGGCAAGAAAAAAACTATAAATAACTCAATTAGTTTTATCATGTAATTCGAATTTCATGAAGTTTTTACATCGATAAGTAGTAAAAACTAAAATGCATAAATATAGATGTTAAGATTTCGTAAATATCGAAAATGACGATTATCTTAATACAAGGTTATTCGACTTATTGCATTCTGTCAGTATACCGACGATATATCAGATGAATTTTCATGTTTGTGAAATAAAATGTTTTTTAATTATTATTACAATAAACAGCCAATACGATATTTCGTCGAGCCATTCACGAGTGTAATTTATCTGCTGTGGGAATACACTTATCATTCCATTTCGTTTTATATTAAAGATTCACTCATGTGTGAAGAACACGTGCAATTATTAAAACTCACATTTTACTTAGTTTAACGTAAGGTAGTCATTGAAAATATATTATTATAGTACGCGGGCATCAACGATATCATTAAACTCGTGATTCAAAGTGACATTACTACTTGTCATAAAAATTGATTGAGACATCACAGATGATTCAAGCCATGCAATTTATTTTAAAGTTAACGTTTTTTTTGTTCATATTTATTAAAAACGCAGCCAACAATAGTTAATTTATAACACCATAAAGTTTTTCAAATATTGTTAGTTTGATGCAAGTATTCATTAAAATGTGTTTCGTTAGAATAGCATAAGCTTGTTAATTATGTTTTTTTTCTGTTATGCTATGTGCATGAAATAAAAAATAATAATAATTGTAAGTGTACGTATATGCCATTGAACAATTTTAGTTGACGTTCGACACTTAGTGACTTTTGGGTTTATGTAAAATGAGAAATAAAAAGACTTGGCATTTACTTGGTAGAACTCCATTATAATAGGGAAAAAATAGCTACGTATTTAGTTCTACAGTTTTTTTATTTATTAGTTGATAGCTATTTTGGCTTTCGCCATCGTCATAACTATGATTAAACTTACATTTTTTTCTCAGCTATATATACTGGTTCCGAATAGATCATGTTATTCACTCTAACATCTTAATTCAAATTATGTAAATTTAATCATACTTCTGTCGATGGTGAAAGCCGAAATAGCTATCAACTAATAAATATAATAACTGTAGAACTAAATACGTTGCTATTTTTACTCTATTATTAGCTCAGTTTTGATTAAATTATCAATAAATGACTTCTTGCAGTAAACCAACGATATATTGTAACCATTCTCGATTATAATGTGATGATTATGAATAACTAACGGAGTTTATCCCTTAACAGTGGTTTTTTTAATGACAACTACTTTTAATTTGAATCGTAAAAATTTTGTACACTTCCACACGTTTAGTTATTGAACACTCTGTTACTGGCCCGGTATTCTTCACTTTTTTATTCTATGGAAACGTTAGATATTCAACAATTTATTTAACAATATTATGTTTTGTAAAAGGCCATGAAAATATATTATAATACAATAATTAATGTTTTAAATAATAATACCTACGTCAAACTTAATCAATAAATAGATTTTATAGTTATTGTATTGTATAACTAATTGATTTTATGTTTTTTAATTATAAACTATTATATTTTATATTATACATACAGCATTACATGCGATCATTCTATAAAGGATGTGAATCCTTCGATTGATTGTTTTTGTGTATTAAACGTTTTTTTTTTAAAGAGTAGGTTATAGAAATTGTGTGCTCACAAATCGTTTTCGTTGAGGGATTTATTTTTTGCACATTTAAATACATGCCATCAAGTTTTGGGCAGATGTTTCTAAGACACTCCGAATCAAAGGAAAAAAAACTGTAGATACATAGCGTCTGTGACGCCACTGGATACTGCCGCATACAATTGACGGATTGGAAAGCAGTGTAGGGAGAGGGTGGATCAAAACAAGCTTTTTTTAAACAAGATTAAATTTGTAAAATAATATATTTTAGGGATTAAAATGTTATTTCAGTATGACAACGCCTAATTCTGTTCCTCTTATTAAATAAATGAAAATATATTTCGCCATACAAATGAAAAATTTGCATCAGCCTGAATATAAGAAACATAAATGATTTATACAGTTTGAAAAATGAAACAAATAAAATGATTGATTTTATTTTAATATCATTATACATATAAGTTTTTAAATGCTCAACATTGTAATAAGTGACACTTAAGTGAGAATTGATCTCAGTTTTATCTAGTGCTAACAACAATGGTACAAGTAAGAAGTCTGGACAGAGCATCTTAGAGCCACAAAGTTGAATCATCATAAGACAAAAATTGGATGTTTTGAATTTTAATAGTGGATAGATTGAAAAACGCTCGACTGAAAAAATAAGCTTAGTCAAATTTCATTTATTTGTTTCAATATTTAAGAAAGTAATACAAACTAAGTCAACTGCGTTAGCAGTTATTACTGTCAGAAACTTTTAAATAACTTAACGCTTTTTAGTAGTACAGAATTTATGTTAATTATGATCCGTCTAGCTAACAATCGTAAAAAGAGAATACAAGTATACTTCCTGGATAAAATTTCAACAGATTTTTAAAAATAAAACGTGGTGGACTTTTTATAATCACACGAAATTTGTAATTAAAAAATTTACACTCCTATAAAATTCACTTTTAATTTGGATTACGTATCAGTGTAATATGTAATACATTGAACATTTTTTTAAATAGTGACATTCATATTATTTTGAAAGTAAAATTATTATATGATTTTTCGAGTATTGCAAATCCGCATTAAAATATGTTATGACTATCGTTCGAAAATATATTATAATAAACGATGTTGTGGCAAAAATAATTATTACCCGCCAAGCTAGCTGAAAATTTTTAGCACATCGTGCATTCTTGCACAATGATAATAATTAATGCATCATTCTGCATTAATTCATTCACGCTGCAGTTTTTTTTGATTCGTATTTATTCGTTTCTTATCGTTCATATTTTCACTGCCGAGTAAATAAAAGGCACATAAATTATTTAAAATTAACATGAGATGATGGGATGTCCCCAGGTTAAATGTCAAAATGACACATCAGTGATCTAATGTTGAGTCTGTTAATGATTTTGATCTTTGCTATAATGCTCAAAATAAAACGGAATTGTATTTTAAACATAAAACTATGTCAAATAAGTCAACATTCATTAATATCAGCATTAAACTATTTAATAATACAGTATCGTTCATATATCAGAGTTGTTGATACTTTTTGGCTTCCATCGGTCGCAGAGTGTCTGGATCAAATCCTCGATTTATGAATTTGTTTAATAACTCATGTACTTCTGTGATGATTTTTTTTCTCTCTACACACTCCCTATGCAATGTAGAAAATATAAGAAAATTCTCCTTTGTTTTTCTTTTTGATGGAATAAGCTAAAAGACTGATTTATAACCAGTTTTGTTCTAAAAAAATCTACGCCGATGCGGACAAATGAGATCAATCTGAACCAGGGTTGACGGATACAGAAAATCACAGTTATCATTCACACGGTCGAAAAACAATGAATCGGTCTTATTAAAGTATAATGTATTTAAATAATAATTTCAGTATTCATTCAGGTACAGAAACAAAAAATATAAAAACATTGATTATTCCAATAACAGGAATTACACTTTGCATCATTACAATATTAATGAAAGAAAATGTAAGCTTGAAGCTTGTTTAAAATTTGAGGTAAGTTTTCCATTCGTTTTCAGTGCCAATATTTTTATTATCAAGATTTTCGTATGCAATGTAAGATTCGGAGTTTATTGATTGAACTCGATACAGTTTCTCTCAAATCGATCGGAAGAGATCCCATTGTTTCCGTTCCCTAATTGTAGTATTCTAACTAACTTTTTATTTTGTTACTGGCATATAAATTTTTAAACAATGATAACGTTATCAGCCTACATGGGACAAATCATTTTTTTTGGATAGCAATCGAATGACAGAACCTTTCAAATATCCTCTTTCAATGATAAATAGGCTAGAATTTTAGTTGTAAGTATTTTCACCGGTAACGTGTTAGTGCTATTTTTGTCTTTTTACTTAAATTAGTTGATCGTTACACTAAATAGGACATTTTTAAATTTTATTTTCAATATAACTACACAGTATTTCCACAAAAAAAAAACATAGCGGCTAAATTAGTTATGATTAATGCCATACGTTAGTCCAAGATGTACAGTTCTATGTTTCATCTTGTTATCATAGAATTGAAAACATTTTTCTTTAGTTCAAGTGACAGTAAATTTAAAGAAAATTCATACAATTTAAAATTAGCTAAATTGAAGCAAGAAACGTTTTCTAAAGATGTTGAAATCAAGCAGCTTGTATGTTTTCATCTCCAACGCTGTAATTCGGTGTTTGTTTTATAAATCAGGAGAATATATCATCATAATTTATGTTCATTTAGTTAATAAATTAAAAAGAAAAACGATGAATATCCTTTGAGTTGTTTAAACAATATGCTGCCATATTTTAAATGCGCCTAAGAAAGTAAGTAACGGTTGTTGTTGAGTTTTTTCCAGTGATGATGTTTTCCTCCAGAAATTTGTTGGGTCCATTCTTATTCAATTGTGCAACCACATACGACCTTTTATGATTACTTAGCTATAAATAAAATTCAATGAGAAGTATTTCATTGATGGAAATTGACAGCAGTAAAACGTCGTTACCTCATAAATCTGGCTGGTTAAGATATAACAATTAGGTGGCAACTAAATTGATAGTGTTTTGTGCAGCAGGCGTGTACATTTTCAAATCAAAACAACCGCATATCGATATTATTGCATACAATTCGTTTCTCCGATGCAACAAACTGCAATGTGCAATTTATTTATACATGAAGGGTTGCCACACAACTTAGAAAAGAACATTTCAAGCATAATAATAATGAAAAGAAAACTTGTCTGATGGCCAATTAATTATTTACATTCTGAAACAAAAATGCGTTTTTTATTTATTCCACAATATTTGAGATGGCTGTGATCGATTTTTATTATGATAACGACGTTTCCTTACGTTTCCATTTTCTTTAAAGTTTCGTTATGTGTAGCTTTAGAATTGGTTGAAATATTTCACATTTTAAATATCGTTAGTTTGATATTGTTTTTTTAACGGCATACATAAACTTGTCTTAATTAACTGTCACGCTTTGTTTAATAGCAGTAAAAGAAACGAATACATTTCACTACAATGAAGTGTCAATGTAAACACATTTCAACATCACGTTTGACTTGACCAATTCTATATGAAGTATAAAATAATAAACCGTCCTCACTTTTACCAGCTTACCTTATTATTCTTAAAATGCATTTCTTTTGAAAATGTTGCGAAATATAAATTTCAAGCTTTTACGTAATCAGTTTATGTAATCATATTATCTACCAACAATAATTGCAAAGATTATTAATACATATAAGATTCGAATTCTTCCGTTTACATTTTATAATTATTTATTCTTCCGATGATTTTGAAATGTTACCAGTTTATTCTTCTGTCAAAAAAACGTTTGAATCTTCTTCTGCGAAATGACAATATTTATTATAACAACAGAAATCAGTTAACGTGCTCGATAATTAATACTTTTACTGAGTTCATACATCTTTAATTCCTTAAAAATTCTCATTCTGTAGAATTCCTCGTAGACCGCTATTATTGACAAGTTTAAGGACCTGAAATCCTTAGATTGTGTTTACATTAGACCTCTGGCAACTCGTAGTAGATGCCATAACCTATTTTTATATTTACACTTTTTTGATCGTCAATTAAATGACATATGAGACACTTTGAGACCGTTGCAACTTCTCAATTCACTTATTATATGTATAAACATCTGCAGTTACCCACTTTTCCTTTGTTTCAAGCTATAATTTTTACATTTCAATCCTGCTTGAATATATGCGAGTTTTTTTTACCGATATTTGAGTATATTATCTTCATAATATTATATACAGTATAGTTAAAGTTATTTGGCCATTAATAAAAATAATTTATACTTACGTAAATGTTAACAGTTTTTGTAAAGCTATTCTTTTAATCTAAGCTTTGCAGATTTTGAAATAAATCCAAAGATTGATACCTCTCTCACTATAAAAGGTTTAATTTGAATGTGACGTTTAGTGTATAAAAATTAAAACAATAAACAATCAGCATACTATTCGTCTTTTCTTCAACCCTATCCTTCTTTATATATCAACTTGTAAGATAGAGAGAGGTTCAACTACTAATGACGACCAATTATTTTAAAAAAAACTTCGGTAGAAATGCTTCATAATAAGTACAGTTCTACATTGGTACAGTTCAGGGCTATAAACAGAAAGCAATTTTTATTTTCTCAGTAGATAGTAAAATAATAAAACATTAATAATATCGAACAATCGCGAATTAAAATTTCATAATATTAAGCAGTTAATTTTAATTGACTTGTTCTACATTGTTTTATTATTGAAATAAGCTTTGGATAGACTAATATGTTGCTTGGCTCCATTTCCCCGATTACCTTGCCATTTTTCCTATCCCTGCAACAAACAGGCTGTCTGGTTTTCCATTTTGAACAACTCGCGAATACTTGGTCAAGGGAACATGGCATGGAACTACTGCAGCTAGTATGTAATAGGTAGGTGGCTGGCACCTTGCTGAGGCAGAGTTGTTTGGTTCGCGCGAATACTTGTCTTGCCCGATACTCGTTTGCTGACTGCATTCAACTACACAACACTCGACCACTTACCTACCTCTTTGAAATCGAGAGTTTGCTTGAAAGCGTTCGTATAAAAACAACAATCAAATAAAATTCTCAAAGATATTATCTCTTACATTTTCATAGTAAATAATAATTTAGAAGAACTATCGGAAAGCTTACTAGTCGGGAACAATACACATACTAGTAATTAATGAAATATTTGTTGTACTGTAACTTATAATTTGTCCAGTTTTGTTTTGCTTAGAAGTTAATAAGATAGACAATATTTAATAAAAAAAAAACATCATAATAATTATACTTAACTGTCAATCTGTAGCCTGTTTGTTGGTTTCTGTGGTCTAGTTGAAAAATCATTACCATAACAATCAGATCGGCTTGGGTTCAAGCGCCGGAAAAGTCAACATCATGTCAAACATGGATGTTTTTTCTCGAAGTAATAAATACATACATATTCAAAAATAATTTTTATTCATTAAATTTAAGCTTAATTTAGATATTTCAATGAAAGCAAAATCTAAATTAGTATTAATTTTATTCAGATCTAGATTATTAGTTTATTAAGCTATAAGATTTAAGCATATGTATTCCATTTCACGTAGAATTTTTGCATTTTTGTAAAGATAACCAATTGTTATTGATTTTTTTAACTTTCTTCTTTGGAGGTAGTCAAAAAAGAAGAACGACATTTATAAAGATTACTAACACTTTGGTTCACACATTCCAATAAAAAATCAACGTGTCCATGTTTCAATTTGGGGACAACTGAGTATACAAATCCCAAGAGCAATAACAGTTCGTCTCCAAAACCGGCTGTAGTAAAATCTAGTTTTATTACATCTATGGATGGAACTTAACAAGTTAAAGGCAGTCTGTCGACCATTGAAATGCAATATTTGCAACTTGTATGAGCGCAATGAAGCCTTTAAAAATAACTTATTATACATTACAAATAGGTACACACAAGAAACATTACATTAACTAAATAACAATAACATTGAATAGAGCTGCAGTCCTCGATTAATAAAGTAATATTCTTGGTTTGTTATGATTTAAGCATACTTTAAATGACGTATTTATCGTGTTATACAATATTAAATTATTCATGACATAACATGAGGTATTTGTATTTCATGTGCAGAGGTTGTATTGTACAGTTTGTTTAATGAAGAAAATAACAAATTATGACTATTTATTTGTTGTTTTTAAATGATTAAGAAGAACGTCGTATAAAGTAAGATTTAAACCATCTTTGTCGTTAGCATTACTTGTCCGTATGTAGGGTTGAACGATTGGTTGTAGAAAGCCGTGTTGTGGCTATCCCTGGAAAGTCTCAACCCTGCTAGACGCTCATTCCGATACGTTGTATTCCGACATTTTGAACTTAACATAGATAAAGTAGTCAGTGGAATGGAGGGATGCTTTTAAGTCATCTGAAGGGATTACAATACCGAACGAAAACATCAGTAGCAATATTTTAGTGTGTCATATTTAATAGCAAACTTATTGATATATTCAAAGTAATATAAGATAAGTCGACTTGATACGAGATTGATTTAATAGTTCATTTTTTTTTATTGAATTGAGTTCAAACAAACAAATTAATATGCAGGCAAATAAACGTTTGATTGATAGCTGATAATTTTGTTAATTTTGAAATCTTTTTTTTTTAATAATAAGTTATATTTATTGTAAAATAAAACATAGTGAAAGCAAGCTTTAAATATCCTTGAATACTTTATGTTATTAAGTATTTGATATTAATTAGCACGGTTGTATTTTTTACGTGTTAGATGTACTTGAAATATTTTTTAAACTTTGATGGAGCAATTTTCATAAAGATACACATTTTCTCAATATATATGGCTTGGAGTTTACACTATTTGGTATAAACAAAAATATTTGGCTTATCTATCACTTTATTCTAAAAAACACTATATAAGAAGGCATTTCATTCAATCTAAATATAATTAATTATGTTCAATACTTTCAGAGCAATTTAAATGCTATAGCTGACTCGAATAATTATTTCAGTAACCCAAAATTTGACGACGACTAATTTATATCAAAAAGATTGTTTAAAAAGTCTTCGATCGCATTTAGGAATAACGTGATATACTTTTTCAAATTAATATAGAATTAAACACAACCATTATTTTATTTGGGAACAAATTAAATGGTCAGTGTTCAAATCAATTTTCAAGTCAAGTCAAATTTTTATAACCATTTTGGTTAGGTTAGATTTTTTTAAAATTCCATTTAAATTACCACTATTAGATATTTACTCTGCCCTCTGTATACTGACCGATATATTATGACCATTTAATATAAATTCTGAGCAACGTAATATAAATTCAGACCAATGTGATAAAAATTATGAGTGAAACTGTTTTAAAATTCAGACTGGAAAAATAAGAGCCATTTTATTTCCATTGCAGTGCTTACACTTAACACAAAAGCTTATTTTAAAATGTCAACGTTTTTAATAGAAAATTGTATAAGTAGCCTTTTGTCCCATAACTTTTAAGCTGTTGTTTAAAATCTTATTAACCGTTAATCGAATTAAATAAAATGAATGATATGATCGGTGCGTTTGTTGTTATATTATTTCTCAGAAGACCTTGCCTTTTATTTTATTTCAAATAGTAATGTTACGACTGACCTTCGTGTCAAAATTGCACAATGATGATTGTATTAGAACCACTAAAATGAACGAAAAAAATACAAGACAAGAACTTTTCCTCGATATATCATTATTCATATTCGATCATTATAATTTAATGAACAGGTAACATAATCATAATGCATTACAATTATTCACACTTACAATTGATTACTTTTCAATAAAAGTTGCTTATTTCTAAATAATGTTGCATTATATTATCTTTATTATCAAAATAAATAAACGTTTCCCTTCTAATTTTACCTTCGTTGAAATTCTTCCACTTACCAAAACTTACATCAAGTTGAACTAATAGTACAATATGAATAATTTATTTAGTTAAATATCACTTTTCAATGAGTAAAACAATGTGACTCTCTGAGTGGAGAATCTGGACAAAAGTTATTATAAAAAGAAATGGATGTATTTCAGTCAATCAACTTTTTGTTTAATTTTTGATATGACGATGTGCTTCCTGTCTTTTCTTTATAATTTAATATCACTTATTGTATCAATTATTTGTCACTGTATCTTTTTATTCTTTGTTAGTAATATTTAATTCTATTTGACGTTCTATACATACATGCTGAGTCAATATTTCAACCATCTGAACTTTGATTGATTAGTCTCGAGTAAAACAAAAGCAAACAATTTCAAAAGGGCCACATGCAGCCCGGAGACCTTAGCCAATTGCAAAGTGGAAACTTTAACATATTCGTAGATTGTATACAATGCTAAACTTTTTTTTAGTCCATCCAAAATTTTAGGTCACCAGCCGCCACTGACTGTTTTGCAGAATGTGATTTAGATTAGAATAAATGCCAAAACACAGCGTGAATTCAAGAAATTTTGAGAAGAATTGCGCATGGTGAATTGTGAATGACGAAAAAGATAATTTACTCGTAGAGTTATTATGCATAGTGTGTTGCAATTTTTAAAAATTTACAAAGCTTTATTATAATTAAGCGACTCTTTTTAATCAATTAAAAGCTGGAATAAAACTCTCACTAACCTTAAGTGTGCCTACCCTTAGAATAGTAAATTAATGAGTAAATGAGTCAGTTTAAAAATATAGAAATGTATGCATTGTGTATGTATGTATGTATATCTAGCTACAAAAATCCAGTACAACAAAAAATAACAATTTGATAATTATAAGTGTAAAAAACTATGTAAATGGTAGGTTATCTTTACAACACTTCAGATTACTATATTTTTTACATATATAAAATATGTATAAACAACCAAAGCATTAATTTTAGCACAGACACGTCTTTGTTTTTTCTGTCATACTTTGTACATTTTATATAACATATTTTTTTACCTAAATTACGTACAATATAACTTAATGAAGAATTAATTTTGACATTGTTTCAATTACATACATGAAATAGATCATTAGTAAGATTTTTTCAAGCCCTAAGACGCAAATTCAATTATTTTTTTGTGGAAATAAAACAAGATAAGTTCATTGCTTTTGTAGCAAAAAATACTGTATTTATGATGAATATAAAATAAATACCAAATAATTTGCAGTAAGGACCAGTTTTAAAAATACAATATTGAATAATCGCAAATACATAAACGAATTTCGTTTTTAATACTATGATACCCAACCCAGCAATGTATTCAGTCGTGCAAATAAATAATAATAAATTATTTTACTTGTACAATTATGTAAAGTAATTATAAAAAATGACACACAAATTGGGTTTTTTTACCGTTTCAATAAAAACACTTTCACATAATTATGTGTTATAATTAATTCTGGCACTAACGTAAGCCACTTAAATTTATCATTAAACTCTTCATTTTTTGTCATAATAACCTTCATTCATGCTATTATAATAACCAGTAAATAACATTTTTTTCATAAAGTTGAAATTTTAATTTAGTTTTGCATGTATCGACTTATTGGTTATAAATTATTTTGAACTGCTTATTGCAAGAAAAAACTCAATATTACTTTACTTACTACCCCTCTACAATGTGAACCCCTCTGACACAGTTATTATAGATTTTACGAAAAATGGCTTATACAAACCTCAAACTACTTCTATAAATATATTTATATATGTATGAAATAGTATATAAAAACGAGTTTTCATACATTTTAGATAGAATGACAATACAGTTTTTGATGCTTTTTCAGAACATATTTCGTCACTCCAACTCGAAATTGCATAAGTGGCCTTTTATTTATAAGTCATCTTCGTTTAAAAAAAGTAAGTATATTCAGAATTAATTTTGACATTGTTTCAATTACATACATGAAATAGATCATTAGTAAGATTTTTTCAAGCCCTACGACGCAAATTCAATTATTTTTTTGTGGAAATAAAACAAGATAAGTTCATTGCTTTTGTAGCAAAAAAATACTGTATTTATGATGAATATAAAATAAATACCAAATAATTTGCAGTAAGGACCAGTTTTAAAAATACAATATTGAATAATCGCAAATACATAAACGAATTTCGTTTTTAATACTATGATACCCAACCCAGCAATGTATTCAGTCGTGCAAATAAATAATAATAAATTATTTTACTTATACAATTATGTAAAGTAATTATAAAAAATGACACACAAATTGGGTTTTTTTACCGTTTCAATAAAAACGCTTTCACATAATTATGTGTTATAATTAATTCTGGCACTAACGTAAGCCACTTAAATTTATCATTAAACTCTTCATTTTTTGTCATAATAACCTTCATTCATGCTATTATAATAACCAGTAAATAACATTTTTTTCATAAAGTTGAAATTTTAATTTAGTTTTGCATGTATCGACTTATTGGTTATAAATTATTTTAACTGCTTATTGCAAGAAAAAACTCAATGTTACTTTACTTACTACCCCTCTATAATGTGGACCTATCTGACACAGTTATTTTGGATTTTGCAAAAAATGGCTTATACAAACCTCAAACTACTTCTATAAACATATTTATATGTGTATTAAACAGTATATAAAAACGAGTTTTCATACATTTTAGATAGAATGACAATACAGTTTTTGATGCTTTTTCAGAACATATTTCGTCACTCCAACTCGAAATTGCATAAGTGGCCTTTTATTTATAAGTCATCGTTTAAAAAAAGTAAGTATATTCATTCATTTATTACCGTGTTTCAATGTAGATATTTATATAAACTATTTATAACGCGTTTCAGCAGAAATCTTGTGAGAATTGGTTGTTATTTCGTCACGAAATCTTTGTTTTTTTGAGAGGAAAAGGGTTAAAAGATAATGCTAGAAGTTATTCTAGCCATCTCACTATTCCCTGCTTAGGGTCAAGAGTTGGTAGTTGTAGTGAATAGAAGTAATACATATACCCACACTTTTAAACAGTAAATTTGTAAACCAATAAAAGAATTACTCGACTACAATACCGTAGTCAAATATTTGTTAAAACAGTAATGAAACATTGAACATAACAAAATTTCAGATATAACTGTTCCTTAGATTCACAAACAGAAAATTGAAGTAACTATTCGGAGTGAAAACTTCACATTCACATTCTTGTAGCTATAACATCAAAACGCAAGTGTAGTTTTAGTACGACCATGCAAAGCAAATACCTGAATCAGACCTGCCGGTCTTCTATAATCGATCTATAATTATATACCAACAGATTCAGACGCTCCGCAACAGTGCCTGAATTAAAAGTGCTCACATTTTCCACGTAGAAGCAAAAAACGTCGACGGAGAACTCTTATAGGTATTCCGAGAGATAATTAAATTCGTATTTGCCACCACCCACTGCATTTATTTAGCGAGACTCGTAATGTTATATGTTTTTTTCCGTTAGCTGCTACGAATTACGCACGACATGATTTATTTCATTTATAAGATTTAAATTTAAAACCATAGTTATTATATATGAATATATGTAAATGCAAATGTAAGGTGAAATAAGCTCGCCACAAATAGCATCCTGAATTCAATGTTATTCACCGTCGCGGCAAGTTTCGCTGGCGTGACTGATAATACTCCACTTGCCAAGGATTGATCTCTTTCGCAATTAAATCCTCCACCATCACCGTGGCACCATTAATTTTCAACAGTACGTTTGTCGTGGGGCTGATTATCCATCACTCAAACAGGTTTTGTGAGTAAATGCAAGTCATATATAAGTTCGCAATAATAATGTAATCTGCAAGAAGTCCAGCTTTGTTTGAGCCTAAATATTACCATTGCATTCGTTGTCGTTGGCCTCAACGCGTTGCTATATTGGCGAAAGTAGTTTGCACTTGAGGCCTGCGAGCCGTTTCAGTTCCAAAAATTTACGTATCTGCTACTTAACCATTCAACAAATCAGATTGAAATAATCAGTTCATCTATTTTGGTCAATGTGTATTTCTTGAGTGCCTATTTTTTGCAACAGTAAGTTGTTAGTCATTCATCAAAACGGTCAGCAAGTATTATCAAATTTCGTAATATTTTTTACCTATTTTTTTTTTTAAATTATGGTCCACGTACAGCTCTGCATCGTTACAATTGGTGAGTCAGCGACGTAACAGGTACCTTTTAATATGACAACTTCTACTGAAAAATATGTTTTGTATGTTGCCTTAACCATTCCGATATAATATATTCATTTGCTGGCCGTTTATAACATTTTACTGACCGCTTTTATGAAAAGTTACTTATCGAAAAAAACAAAATACTAAAAAAAAATACATATTGATTGTGGATAGGAAAAAGAACGAAGTCCACAGTTTTTCAAAACAGTTTTTTTTGGATAATGATAATGTATACAACTTGATACACATTCTATCAAAAGAATGTAAGCTGAAAATGCCGAATTACTATCTAAATGAAGCTTTTAAGTTTGAAAAAAGAAGGGCTTGTCTGTGGAAATTGTGATCAGGAAAAAGATTTTTTTTTTAAATATTAAATTCATGTCAGATAAAGTCAATTAAAAACCAATTTTCAGTCTCCATGCACTTCAAGGTATACTTCATAATTTACCGTTGGCCCAACCTCATCAAAAAGCGTTTTTTTGTGTCTCCTCTAAAATTTGTTATGTGTGAGTTACGTCCTTTTCTTTTCAACAGTCGATATGGATAACAAGCAGTTGTATTAAAGAAAACTTGTGTTGAGGTCATCTCCATTTAAATTCACATATATAACATATACATATATGAAATATGTTTCACATTGGGAGCAGATATACATAGCTATAAAAAATCTTTAATTTAATTATGTACAATATTAATACACATTACGCACAGTTTTTTTGTTTAAAATAAATTCCTTTTTTCTTACGCCTTTGAAATCGTTGTGATAAAAAATAAAATTAATGACAGCACTTACTTCAAATCTAACCAAACATTGCACGAACGTGTTAAAAGACTTCCACTTAGCTTACCCGTCCGACAATCAATAAGCCAACGGAGCCTATCTCAGCTATGGTTGTAGATGGCTGCATGTGATATCGCTTTCCATTTCACCGAGGCGTCATTATTTTACAATGAAGGTCGTCTTCTCTCGCAATAATCCGGGATCTCGGGTTATACGGCCTCACTTTGTCATCCCGTGCGCCATTCAGCTCAAGGATATCTTCATGTTGCAATTTTTATCGACGTATCTTTCTGGATTGTCCGCAATATTTTTCATCGACGTCGTAATGAAGCTGAAAATACCATTTATTAATTAAGTATTAATATTAATTTTATCATTCGTTGAAACGTGCAATCAAAACTCGTATTATAACAGCGATGACAAAACGTGGCACGAAAAAAACACCACAGACGCCAAAGAAATAGAGAAAAAATACAAAACTATGTTAATGTATTTAATAAGACGAAAGTGGATAGTTGATACAACGGTCTACCGATTTCCAACACTCTATTAAAAAAAATGTGGCATGGTTTGCCATTTAGTTGAATTAATGTTGAGTATCCAGTGTATCCGTAAACTGAGAAGCTTATGAGGAATCAAGAATATTCGAAAATGATGCTGCAAGTTTACCATGAAAATATCAAATTAGTATAATGATTTCATGTATATTTCAAACATTTAATTAAAAATCAAGCCGGATTGTCAGGATAATGAAGATCATTTGCTAATTAGGTTGATCAACTGACTATTTTCTTCTTTAGTTTATAATTATATTATCATGTTTTTAAATAATAAAAAAAATACAATTATTATACAACCTCTATCTGTCTGTCGCGTAATAAAAAATGATTATCGAACAGCAGATCAGAAGCCAGTCTTTAATAGATATGAATATATTAATTTTTCAGTTAGGTCCTTCGGTAATTCACATACTACACTCTCAACTACATACATATATAATATGATGACAAAAAACGTCTCTTCAAATATCTTTGCGCTGTTCATTAAATCTCATTTAGGCGAAATTTTTAATTTTTTTTAATAGTCGATTTCTTATTGAAAACAGAATTACATGACAAAGTGAGTAGTTTTAATTTCTTTGTACCTTTTCAGGTAGATATCAGAAATTAATGATTTATATAAAAAGTAAATTTTGTAATAAAATATCTAATTCCATATTTATCAATGATAATCTAGGCAACATATTACAAAAAAAGACAAAAATATGGGGTTTTTTTTACCATGTTGTCCATTTTTTACCATCCAATGTGATAAAAATGTATTCTCAGTGAAGCTTATCTCAACAAAAGTTGTTTCCGATAGCTACTTGTTCAATTACTAATATCTGAAGAAGGTAAGAATATAAAAATATTGCTAGGGAAGGAATAGTGATAAGCTAATTGCAAGTGTCTTAGAATCAAACATTAAATTAATATACATTTGAAAAAAAAATCTACGCCTTCGAAAACAGCGATGATTGCTTAACCACAGGTTTTATCTATATCTCTTATATATACAAGTCCGGCTTATATGAACAATATTAAAAATAAAAATCACTATTTTTACTAATTTGACATAATTTTTTAAATATCACGATTGATATCGCTTACGTTATGCCTTTCTACCAAATAAATGACCTTTAAAGTAATATGAATAATACAATACATACACCCCAATGGTAATAATAAATAGTAGTAAAATTATATTTTATGTTTGGTATAAAGAAACACGTATTATCACAAGTGAAACTTGCATATTTAAAGTTTTTTGACGTTATCCAAATGCTTGATAAATAAGTGACTTTGGTCCCATCAGTACCGTTAAGGAAAATAAAGGTTTTTGCACTGTCATGACCGAAGTGCTTGTACCGAATATTGGAACGAAAAAAGAATTATGTCCTAGTTAGCAACAAGCCTACATTCTTCTGTTTTTCGGTTGAATGATTTCATTCTGCCAGCTATGGCCTGAGAAACATTTTTTCATCGTTTTTCCGGAAAATACTCAATACTTATATAATGGCCGAATTAGATACAAAGCGGATTGAAAAAATACATTTTAGACGCTTCACTACATTGCCAAGTCGGTCAATTCAATGATTTATTCGCCTATTAGATCCAGTGGCAAGTCTGATTATTTAGACAAAATCGCGTGACAATTTTTTTTAAATCAGTCGTAGTAATGAATAAAGTATTAAATTATCACGTAAAAAATCAATGAATGAATACGGTTTTTGATCAGTTTTCAATTAAATGATAAAATGTATGTTTTTTTATTATCGGCTGAGGTACTTCAACATTCTAACGTGTTCATAGCCACCGATGTACACTTTAATTCATTGTACATTGACATTACTCGTAATTTATTTTTGATCGAGTTTCATTTAGTGTAAGAAATTTCTACTTTTGTTCACGATGTTATACCCAAGAAATCCCCACTAATAAAAGTCATTAAGACCAATAACAGTTTGAATGAATGTGACGTAAAACAGGCAGGTAGAATTAAATAAAAACCATCGCTCTAGTGTTACGAAAACGTTTATTTAGGAATTTACAATCATCAAAGATTAATCACATACAATATTTAACAAAAAATATTTTGAATTTACAATACACAATAACTATTATAATACCTAGCTTGCTCACACGATTTTATAAAAGTTAAGAAAATTACAGCTAAACTGTGCGCGGAGACAAAATGAATTTAATTTCCGTCGAGATGGAAAAATATCAGTTCTTTCATCTCGGACGAAAAACCACCAAAGAAAAAAAAACTGCAAGTGAATTTACAACTAAAGGTCTCTGGAAGCAAGTTCTAGGACCGGGAAGTGTCCCCCCACACACGTTTTCTTCATTTCGTGTCCCAAAAAGCAAGAAAGAAAGAAACAAAAATCGAAAAACAATGTTGCCATTTAAGACCATGAACAATAAAACAATTGATATTACGGGTTACCTGATAACAAAAATTTAAACACAATTGATTTAGCTACACATTTTAAATGTCTGCCAGTTTTCATCACAAAAGTGATAGTAGGTGCGGGTGACTATAAATCATACCGTGTCAACATATTATCGAGATCAAGTCGAAAAAAATTGCCAAAAAAAAGGCATTAATATACAATATGTTTTTATTAGAAGGCATAGCATTTTATGTTTCAGTACAGGATCCGTGTCCAGGTGAAGCAATTTTTGTGTACATTATATTAGGAAATCGAATCGAAGTCAAAAAAAGTCACAATTACATTATGAAAAATTACTGACAAGAAATAACATTTTTTTTTATTTATAAATAAAAAAAAACATTTTTCGAAAGTAAATCATCAGTTTCTTAAGAACTCGCAATTTGTAAGGAGTTATTTTCATTCAAAATAACCATTATCCTAACTTTGACAGTACACTGTTTATAATACACGCATGAAAGGTTTAAAAAAGATTTATTTGTACAGTAGGTTAAATTAAAACTGACAGTCTGCTTCGAAACTTTAGATCGTTTTGATGTAAAGATAGAAAATATGTTTTGAATAATGTAAACATACATTACCAGCTTTAGCTTAGTGAGTATTTTAAGCAACAATTAAATCTACGCAAAAACTAGTGGCAAACCAAATTCATCGTTAAGATCAAATTGAACGTATTTTGACATAGAACTTCACTTGTTTTGTTTTGTTTTTATTTTTCGAAATAGGAACGAATTATTACTGTATTCATTGTAACCAACTTTTTAAATCGTTCGGTAATTTTTAATACAATATTTTTCATTTAATTTCAATAAGATGAAGTGTGTGCTAAAGAAGTAGTAAAAAACAATGACAACAGTCATACGTTTACGTAGCACTAAGTGCTTATAAAAACTTGACATTTTACCGTGTACATTTTTTACGGACGATGTTAGATCGAGTTGGTTAGATAAACATCTATTATCATCAACAGAAAATTTTGTCTATAATAGTTAAAATTTATTTACGGTTAAATTTATATTTACAGTTAACTTGCAACTATGCTATGACAACAATTATTTAACAGTGTGATCCCGGAGTCAGAAAATCCGCTACCCGGATTTAATGGCGCGGAAAATATACGAATTAGATGTTGGCCAATCGCGTGACTCCTCAATTTACATTTTTTTCTGCATTGACAACATTTTTTGTAATCTTAGATAGATAATCTATTTTTTTTTTGTTATACCGAATACATCTGTCCTGATTCCAATTATTCTAGATGGTCTGTTGCGACTTCTGAGTTTAACTGTTTACATCTAGGTAGTAAAGACCCTTAGGCCCTAAAAATTAATATACACAATCAAGCATAAGACTGGAGAGATTATAAGACATTTTTTGTTGTTGTTTTTGATAACGTTACTTTACATTTTTGTCTACATTATGTCAAACAACAATAGATTTTATTTTTTAGTTTCTTTTTAAATCATCTGTAAAGTTAAACGATTAGCGTTGTGGGCTTCCGTGCCGGATCTCACCGGTTTGAGTCCCAGTACGAACAGCATCTTTTCGATCGATTTATCAATTTATTTTCGAAAGTATGAGTTTTTGTAATGTTTAAAAAATCACTCCCACTTTTTCCGATATCTTAAAAAAACTAGGCGTAGCGAGAGCGATTAGTTTATCACTAGTCCTGTTCTAGCCTTATTCTTCTATCCCTACTACTCTCTTTTAAAAAGAGAAATTGAACGTTTGAGTAACAAAAATATTTCGTAGAAAAACTTATGTTGAGATACCTCCAGTAGAAGGCCATATTTTCCACATTGAGAGCGGAAATGGATAAAAAAAAGTTTTGCGATGACCACAGATTGACTTGTCTAATATTTTTTAAAGACCATACCTGAAAATTTCAGCATCACCACAAGTGAAGTTCACTTACACTTTATAATAAATATGATCATAATATGGCATAAAACAAACATCTCTTTTCTTATGTTACGAAAATATAAAAAAAACGTCCTTTAGGCTACTTGTAAAGTTACACTTTTGTAGATAGCGTTCAAAATTATTTTTTCATATTGTGAGTCTAATAGGGAAGTAATTTCTTTTATTTTGGTCAAATTTAAATATGCACATTGCACTTATTAATAATAAAAAAAACAGCAAACCAAATGGCACACATTTTGTGAGGCGTTAACATTCGGACGGTTACATAATTATTTTTTTCTGCTTCCTTGTGCAGTGTTATTATTTTTTTTTAATCAAATTATTTATGCAATGCATAACTGCCCCAAATATCAAATTTGTTACGTTTTCAGAAACACTTCTTTCTGAAACAGTTTCTAAAACATTTAAACATTTTTATCAATTAAAAAAAGTATGATTTCTTACACATAACGACATAAATTTCCGAATATGCTTACGAATATATATTAAAATGCATGGTCATAATTTCACCATCTGATTTTCATATATTTTTTTCAGTCAACATTCTCCGTAAAACGATTCTTCTGAAGACGATTTTCAGGTACACAGAATATTTCGTACATTTTAATATTTTCAATTATCGAGACTATACATATTGTTTAAACAAGGGTATGGAAAATATAAGTATACATATTATTTAATCCTGTTTCTTCGCAACCTGAAAAACATATTCGACATTCGTGATCTAAGTTCTAGAATCTAGGGTATTAACATCCAATTGAAATAACATTTTTCATATGACTTTTTTTAAATGTTCAGAAAATTCTGTGTTCGGAGTTTTTTGTGTACGGTAGTTTCTGTGTACGGAAGAATTTGAAAATTTCTGTACAGATTTTTCTTGTACGTAGAATTTATTCTTTTACGGATTGTTCTGTACATTATTTGTTCCACATTACTTATTATGTAAATTGAAACATTTGTATTTGATACAAAGCAGCAAAAAAGTTATTGTAAGTAATTAAATTTATTTTATGTACAAAATTACTACAAAAAGATGGGGTGTCGCTATGTGATGGACACGGCCGTGTGTTGTACGTGAATACGTCTCGTAATAGGTGATATTACGCCCCATTTTTACGTTCCCGGCACTCTTGACTCGGTCATATGGTGTTTTAATGGTACCATTCGATTGCTCTTGAGAAGCCCTTTCCAACCGTATACGATCTCTGTATTTCGATTTGGCATTATATATTTTTTATATTTTAACACCTAATTATAGTCACAGTTACAACATTACACTAATGTTTTATCTATAATCGATAGATTTTGTTGAGAGCTAACGATTGAAATTTGAACGAACATCGTAACTTTTCCGAGTCAAAAGTTATAGTAAATAGAAATCTCGATACGCAGCAAAATTACCTAAAAATGGCGGCGCTTCCCTCTTCACCCCGCGCGATGAATCACAGTCCTTATATAGCGCAATAATTGTATTTATTTTTTAGCTATCCAGTGGTGCAATTTAATTTTGGATAACGGTGATAAATATAAAGCTGCAACACCAAACTATATCCTCCGATTTCGTTATCATTCGTTTTTTTAGATTGCTTCCCTATGGAAGACCCTAAAGACGTATTCACGCCAAAAAGTATTTATGTACAATTCTACAACAAATTACCTTATCAGCAGATCAACTTTCACATTATTGTTATTTCACAATTGTGTCACAGATCCACATTCCAAAAATACAAAAAAAAATGTCTTAATCATATATTCATTTTAAATTTGAAAAATATTAATTACGTTAATTTTTAATTAAATAAACCAGTGCGTATAAAACCAGGTAACTGTGTTTCTTATAAATCAACCCATCAAGCACGAGTATGGCGGTAAAACTATCGGCCCGTTACATTGCTTCACAGCATCAAAAAAAAATAGAATACATAAAAAAAAATAGTCGGCCGACTTGCAACGATTACAGAAGTAACCAACGAACAACTCGCGAAAAGTATAACTGACATATAATGTTATCTAGATTGCTATTAACGTCAGCTGGTCATCAATCATATTCAACATAATTATTATAAAAATTTATTTTATTTCAAAATATTTTTTATAGATTTCATTGAAAGGCGTTGGGTTATAAATTTTACGAAAATAATTATTATTGTAAAGATATACTAACTTCAACGTTAAAAATTCTGTTGTTCATGAATTCATATTATGGTATATTATAGACCTTTTTAATCGTATGTTTGACTGCCTGTTTGTTTGAGAAGACTTATACCATATAAGTTTTAAAAAAAAACGAATATATGTCAATAAAGTGAATTGGCATTATTTCCGTGTGCGTTTCCAATGTGAAGCAAGTTTATCTCAACAGAAGTGTTTGTTACTCAGTTGCTCAACCTCTCTTTTTTCAAAGAGAGTAGGTATAGAAGGATAGGGCTAGGGCAGGACTAGTGGTAAGCTAATCGCTCTCGATACGCCCCGTTAATAGGATAGGATGATTGAGAAGGGGGGAATTCAAGTCATCACATACATCCGTGCCTTTGAACAGATATCCATAAATCAATTTAAAAATCAATTTATAATACTGTCCGTACTTTTATTCGAACCTGTAATCTCTGTCATCAAAACCAACAACGTTGCCCATTATAATAAGGTGAACAGATATCGATGTATTTTGTATTTACATTTTTGTTGAACGTTTAGTAGGTTTAAGGTAGGAATTAAGTAGGTTTATCACATTCCATGAACCGAAGGCAAAAAAAAAGATATGTCATTTTTGTATTAATTTAAAACAATCAGAGTTAAACCGATTCCATTTGTTTCCATAGACCGTGTTATTTCAAAAACCAGTTAAAACTTAAAATTAAAGCCTCCAGAGCGCAAATGTGGATATGTTGAATACCACTGCTGGATTGCATTTGACTTAATCTTGATGTATAGAGCACAGCACTATACATATGACGAAGATTACCTCACGTTAAAAAATGAATATATTTTTTAGACAACCTCTTTTTAGATTACGTTAAACTTAACGTAGTATATATGTAATCTACTTTTACGATGCAGTAAAAAATGACGTAATCAAATACAGTATTGCTATTTGATAATATTGTTATTGGAGGCTCAAACGTTAGTTAACACGTCTGTTATGTTATTTTACCGAGCAATAAAATATGGTGCATCACGATTTATACCAATGTTAAGTTTTTGTTTTATATTAACGTGGTAATTCCGCGACTGATTGATTTATTCCATTCATCGTGTTTTTTTCATTAAAAATCACTCTTTTTTTATTAAATAATTTTAGCACAATTTAAAGTGTTTTTTACACAATGTTACAGTTTGATCAAAAGTCAAGTTCATATTCTCTCAGTTTAACATGCATTCAAGTAATTATTTCCGTGAATCATACAGCAAGAAGACATTTTTTTAATGAATATCGCTGAAATTATTTTCTGTGAGTTTGTAGACTTGAGGAGCAAAAATTCAAAAAGTGATTTGTCGCAAATTTTGAAAAATGACGTTTAATATCAGTTCTGATAGTCCATAATAAAATCTTTGAATGGAAATCACAATTAGTGTTCAAAAAAGGTTTTTTTCAATAAAAATCAAATAATAAAGTTGACATATTCAAGCAAACTGTGATTTCTCCAACACTCAAATCATCATTTCCCAAGCTCTGTATTTTTGTGACAAATCGCATTTTGAATGTTTGCTCTTCACTAATGTTAACTATCATTTATTTTTCAATAACTACACTCACAGCATGGACTAATGTAAAAATAATATTCATTTTGCTTTTTAATCCATGTCTGCTCCCAATGTGAAGCATATAGCCTCCTAATGGAGATATATCGACTTTTATTTTTTTCTACGAGAATTGCTCGTTGATCAGTTTCTCAACCTCTCTTCTTCAAAGGGATTAAGAATATAAGTTTATGGACTAGAACAGTTGCTCTCGCAACGCTCAGTTATTGGAGGATGGGAAAGGTGAGAGGTAAATAAAGACATCACAAACGCCCATGCCTTTGAACAGAAATCGATAAATAAATCGAAAAAATACTTTTCGTACTGGGAACCCGTGAGGTCCGACACGGAAGCCCACAACGCTAACCGCTGTGCCATATGACCCGACAACTTCATACTAACATCAATGAAATCAACTTATTTTACTTAAATTTTCCTTCATAATACTTTTTTCAGACTAAGATACGTGTTTTTAATTAATTCGACAATAGAATTGCTAATTGCTGAAAGATTCCTGTTAATGACTTTGTTCCTCAGCCATAACATTACATCACATACCATAGACATGACGAGGTCATAAGGATGCTGATTATTTGTTTACTATCGAGCCGTGATTGATTTTTCCATATTTGTTCTTCATCGTTTGAAAGTAGGCAGTTGCCACTGGCCTAGCCTGTGAAGCCTTGCGAAATAGTATACAACAAATAGTGTAGTTAATACATAATATAATCAACAGGTTGTATATTACCAGAGGCGTGCTGTTCTCAAAAGCAAAACATGCTTGCTTATATTTATAATGTCATGAGAATTCAACAGAAGAAAGCTTTATTCAGTAGTCCAATACTGAACGCTCTCGCTGATTATTTTTTTTGGTCATATTTAACCAGTCAGAATTTCAATTCAGTTTCGGTCATAATTCTTAATACATCCGTCAGAATTTATATTAAATAGTCATAGTTTAAATAAAATTAAAAAAAAAATAACTTAATACCAGAATGGTTATAAAAATCTGACCGTATAACATTTTTACTCTGACCAAACATTTTAATTTTATTCAGACCAAAAGTTTATTTGAATTCTAACCAAAAATTTATTTAAACTCTGACCATTTATTTTGTTGTCATTTTTTTGTTGCTTTTGTAAATGTAATCATTTGTAGGTTGATTTTTTAATCGAAAGATTCGATCGTGATGTATTTACCTTAAAAAATAAAACACTCTTCTATACTATTACTGATTAAAGCTATATTGATACTAGTTTGATTTTTGACAAAACCAATTTTGATTAATAAGAGTGTGGGAGAGGTGTTTAAAAAAACTTATGCTTATCAAAAATAATTCTGTACCCTTATATTTTAATTGATATTTTTGATTTTGTATATTGTTAAAATTTCTGTTGAGAAACCTTAATACTCTCAGTTATTCTTATTTGTGTTACATTTTTCAATAAATCATGTACTAAAAAGAATGGCTATTTGCTTTTGTCTAGTTGGTTTGAGCTTGCTCTACCAGCCAGGTAGGCTTGGGTTAGATTCCCGGCAAGGTCAGTGTCAAATTTAAACTTTTCAATCAAAATTTGAGACCTAACACATGGGTGTTTGTGATGTCAATTTACCTCGAGTTTCAATAAATTCTCATCAAGTTTTTCTCGTATGATTTTTCAACTTTAAAATATATATTTTTTAATTAATATATAATGTAAATATTAAAGTTAGTTAATCAATTGGTTTATACTTGATTGTGAATTCAACAAATAGTTAACTCATTACTGTTCAAAACATAATAATATTACTGTATAGTTTGGCCAGACAACCATTTTTATACAAACCAAAATGCAGAATATCATTCATCAATGATGTACTTTCATAATCGTTTTAACGTTTGTCGCTTCTGGAAATTAAACTATGTACCACCAAATACGTTAAAAATATATGTTTTTTTAAATGAGTATATTAATCATTGCTTATTTTTACTTGATTCTTTTAGTAGAACCCAAATTGAACGCCGCTGTTTCACATAAATAAATTATTGAATTAGTTAATAATCACTTCTGTGTACAGGTTATTACGCGTTTGTTTGCATTTTGCGGACAGACATGGCTCACGTAATCGACGAAATAAATTCTTGCGGTTTGGAGAGAATTAATGAACGATCTTCTTTTACAAATTAATCGGTCACAATTATAATATTTAAATCGAACAAACGTAGATTTATTACCTTATAGATGATATTAAAATTCACAACAATTGATAATTCATATATAACTTACTTTTGTTTTATATGTTTTGTAAACATAAAACTTAGCTAAAGTGTACTCTTCATTACCTTGGTGTGAATTATTCGTACGTAAAATAAATTTATTATTTTTTAATGAGAATACGCGTCTGTTTTCAAACAGTGCGATGTTTTGTGTTTTTGACGGATATTTTAAACACGTAACACAGTTTTGTTAATAAATAATACATCTTCTCATTCAAATAAAACCATAATGAATAAAAAATGACGGTCTTATGAATTTTTCTAAAATTTGAATTTTAATCGTATATTTTTTAAAGTTTCATTCAACTCTGTATGGTGGCGTATCATCAACGAAACTACTCTTCAGTGCTGGTCTTCTCGTAACTCTTGCTGATAAAGATGACGATTTAATTAATTTCGGGAAAATATTTGTGTTTTGGATGCTGTACTCACAATAGAAAAATCTTAGCTGTAAGTAAAATCAATAACGCTGTTTCCATCATGGTGAAAAGTTTTTCCTTGCTAGGATAGCTATAAAATATTGATCTGACTGTGAAGAAGTTACGGCATCTAAATATGTAGAAAAATGTAAAATTTAACATAACTTGCAAAAATTGAAGAGTGGTTCGATGGAGTACGTATCTTAATTTAGCTTTTAAGTTAAAAAAAAAATAAGGGCCTGTGAAAATTGTGATCATGAAAAAAGTTTTTTTTTATCTTTTAAATTAATATTAGATTAAATCAATAAACAAACAATGTATCAGTCTCCGTGTACTTCAAGGGTGTGTATATTTCTTAATTTGTCTTTGGCTCAAAATCATCAAAAAACGTTTTTTGTGTCTCCTGTAAAATTGGTTAAGTGTGGGTTACGTCCTTTTTCCTTTCCACAGTCGATATATTTGTTTTATTTTATCTCATTATTGTCTTTTGATAAAAAAATACAGAAAATATATTGATTGAAGCAGAATTTAATTGTGGTCAAACTATTAAAATTAGACAAAAAGCATTTAACTACACAACATTGTATAACTAAATACCCTATTTCTATTAAATATTATTTTATGTATATTGATATGAGAGTGCTTGATGTAGTCTCGATATCAAATAAGGAATCGTTTGAATTGAAAACGAACCGCGTTTGGCAATTCGGCATCAATGCCAATTTGAGTTCATTCGTGCATTTGAATACCTAAAAATGCCGAAAATCTTAGGCTTTTTTGACAAAACTTATACAAGTGTACAACATTTAAACGATTCAATTGATTGATTAAAATCATTGTTAATTAAATTGTTTTCAGCCTTGCGTCATCCAAAATTACTTCGGTAAACAAACAGAGTGTCGTTTATTTATTATTTTCAACATTCAAAATTATTGAACATTAACCATCAAACTTATTTGTGTTCATGTTCAACTGATGACGTCAATCATCAATATTTTAAATACATTTCTTACATTAACACAATTACGCTATATTTTGAACTAAGTGTCGCTTTGTAAAGCGTATGAGGGGTTTTTCCCCATCTTGTACAGTTCATTTGAACATTTGAACATTTTTTGCTAGTATTAAATAATGATTGAACATACAAAAAAACCAACCAAACGTTTCAGGCTTAGAAAATATGTACTATTTTATTTTTTCTAATAATATATGTTATATATCATTGCTGTAGATGAACAGATAGCGTATGTTATGATGTTGTCATTGGAGATTAAAAATAAACTTGACTATAATTTATGGATATAAATAAATTTAGTAAAAATGAGAAGAGAATAAAACAAAATATTGTAGAATTAATTATGTTGTCATTCTACTAAAGGCAGGAAATAAGATGTCATTATCAATTCTAGATTTTGATTAGAGGTGTTTCAAAGAATTTAAATATTAAATTTGTACATTTCCACACTTTTTTTTTCAAATTTAATTCAAATTCATTCGTACACTTGAATGTTTGAAGATTTCAAAAGGCGAAACCCTGGTCTTTAGTCACAAAACGTGAATAAATGTACGAAATTTGCATGTTGTAAACTTAATGATGTGCTTACAGGCTAATAATCTGTTTGTTAATTCTATAATACCTTTTTTGAGCAGAAAACAATGAAGATTACAATTAGTTTATTTTATGCATTTCTTATATTTACCCTAACGAAAAAGATCTTATTCTATTGTATTTCACTTTATGCAATAATGATTAGCTTTCAAAATTAACATGGAGTGTAACATTAAATTCATCTTCCAAAATAAAAGCTTTTTTATTTCAACTGTATTTCATAAAGTATGAAATACTATAAATTTTGAAATACGTTGAAACTAATAACACTTTGTGCTAATTCTACAAGTTTATATAATGATCTGGATCGGTTGCATTCATCGATAGCATTTTCTGTTAATAAGAATCACAAAAAAGAGTTACTTATTACCACTGATAGTTTGAAATTTAAATAATAATCAAAGATTTGTAACAACATGTTTAATCAATAATTACTGTACAAATGTGAAAACTTTATAAAATCATCATTGATTATCACTGTATACAATATATGGTAGAAATGTTATTTGGAAGTCGTCGTGTGATGATTAGTGGCGGATATCTCTGCGTTCGAGTCAGTGACCTGCTGCATATAATCCGTGAGGGTACCCTGGCTCAATTATTTTCCAATATCAGAGATTGCCAACATTATATGAACACTGGCCACACGTTACATTTAGATTGAAAGAGCGTGTTAGAGACAAATTTCATTAAGTTTCTTTCTATGTTGATGTTTTGGTTATTTTCATATTTTTTTCATCGTTGAAAAGTCGTGATCGTTTCAGAGGTGAGCAATCCATAGTGCGGCCAGCTCACATGGACAATATATGCATGCATTAGATTCGATTTATCACCCATATATGTACTCAACCATATATACACATACAATACATAAAAAGTATTTTTTTATGATGCTTAGGGTCATATTTTTTTTTCAAAGGAAAATTAAATCTACGAAGGGTCCTCGAGCTCGATTTTAATCTATTGTCTCGTCATAATTATGAAAGTAAGAGTTCGTTGGGTTATTAAGTTTTTCTACTTCGCTGTGAAACTTTTGAGAGATTTTAAGAACGAACTCGGGATGGTAGTTATTTTTAAATCTCTACTAAGCAGCGATCGCGCACGTACCACGTGGCGAAACATATCTGTTCATTTTTTTTTTAGGATTAATATGTGATTTTATTGTAGGTCTGAATTAGGATATTCAATCCCTGGATCAAAAATCCCGAAATCTCGAGATCCCGATCAGTTTGGCAATACTGTAATCACAATATTGTCTGAATACACCGTTCCAATGATTTCAGAATCCACTATAACATGTAAAAAATCATAAAATCTGAATTCTTCCCGATTCACTACCATATATTTTAATAATAAAACAATTTCCGACAGTGTACCTTCTTTTGTTAGTATACATAGATACTAAATAAATGAATTGTTATCTTACTCTCTTTCATATGCTGTAATAATGGTAGACAGGAACAAGCAGTTTTTTTTGTAATTTTATACAATATTCAATTGTAATCATTTTTTTAGGGCGGTAATTTTTTTTTCAATTATTCTCTGAAACCTTGTTCACGGTTGTTTGTGATATATTTTCTATTCGAATCGATGTTAAGGAACTTAAATTTAAAAATAAAAATCTATCGTCTTGGCCGATAGCTGTAATGCTAGTTATATTTTTTGTATGCAAGTAAGGGATATCTAAAAATAATATATTATTATATACTATTGTTTAATTGTATACTTTAACTGTTATGTAAAATATATATATATATATATATATATATATACAAAACGATTCAATTAATAATAATTGATGCAATGTAAATCTTTATTACAAAATAAAGATGCATATATTTTTCCGACAACGTTGTATTTTTTGATCTGATCAAAACATTGAGAAAGAATGAAGAATTTACTTTCAATTAGTGTATGTGTATCATTCTTACTGGTATTTCTGACAACATTGCATTATTTTTTAAAACGAGCATCTTCTAATACTTTACCATGGTATGTAGTTAGGTAATTAATATATATAATCAATATATTACGTACGGGCAAGGTCATCTGCTAAATATTCAATCCGTGATTTCTAACGCACGTTTAAGTGGTTTGGTACACATATTTTTCGGTTAAATATTCATATATGATGTATTATACTTGCGTACTCGAATACGTAATATTTATCAATTTTTATTCAGATGTGTGACGAAACATACGTAAGGCTCTGAACCGAACCACTTGCAGAGCTATAAATAATTATTTATGTCATCGTAATCATTGAATATGTTCGTTGGCAGATAAGGTTGTATTAAGAATTCTAAAGGGTTGCAATCATGAGATACAGCACCTGAAATTGTATGTAGAAAAATATATTAATGAGTTTTATGTTCGATTTTCATTAAGTATTCAGAATGGTATTATCATCCTAACAAGCTGTATTTTTTGCTTTTGTGTACCAGTATTGATATTTGCAATACCGTTATCTACGGTATTGCAATCTCCAGTCATAACTTTACTTTTTTATACCTAAGTTCTTCTAATTAAATCGCAATTATTATTTTTTACCATTTCCGCTCCCAATGTGCAGCATATGGACTCCTAATAGAGTTTACTTCAACAAAAGTGTTTCTACGAGAACTGCTTGTTACTCAGTCGGTGGGATGGTGGAATTCAAGACATCACATACATCTATGCCTTCGAACAGAAATTCATAAATCGATTGAAAAATCAATTTAAAAAACTGTTCGTACTCGGATTCGAATCCGTGACAGTGATTCGAATCAGTGGTCAACATCGTTGGCTTTGGTTACGGAACCAAAGCCAACGATGTTGACCACTCGACCACACAGGAAGCAAAATTAGCTTAAAAAATAGCTTGACAATATTTTTTCTTGCCACGATAAACACATAGAACTAATATTTTAACTACATATGTATATCCACCAAGTGGTTTGCGTTGCTTTTCGAAAATATGAACAAACATACGCAAGTACGTCAAATAAAAAAAAAATACATAATGATACTAATATTATAAGTATTAATCAACCTTTAATAAAACGAAATGCCTTCGGCTTAAATTGAGCTCGTTAAATGTTTAATTTAATAATTAAAACTTCAATGTGATAAAAACATTTGAACTTTTAAAAGCCATTATATATCCAAATACTTTAGTATCATTTAACATATTAAACTAATCGTTTTACGCATAAAAAATATTATAGTTTAATTATTTGTATCATTTGAATTATTAATAATACACTACAATATAATATGTAGATAAAATAGGAAACAAATCATATATTCTAAATTAATTCTAATGTGTGAAGATATAAGTGAATTTTAATAAAACAATAAATTAAAAGGGTACATAAAAATAAAAATTTAATGGGTTGTGCGCATAAAAAATATTTATTATTTTTTAATTACCGTATTGAAAAAATTATGTCAAATCCATGGTCGAGTGGTTTGGTTGCGGTTCTCACAGGCTAGAGAATTCCAGTACAGTTTCATAAATCAGATTTTCAATCGCTTTATTGATTTTTCTATTGTTTGTCGCCTGTGTGGTCGAGTGGTCAACGTCGTTGGCTTTGGTTAAGGAGGTCACGGGTTCGAATCGTTTTTGAATTGATTTTTCAATCGATTTATGAATTTCTGTTCGAAGGCATGGATGTATGTATGTGGCCTTGGATTATCCCTACCACCAGTTCTATCCTATGAACGGGGCGTATCGAGAGCGATAAGCTAACCACTGGTCCTGTCCTAGCCCTATCTTTCTATTCCTACTCTCTTTGGAAAAAGAGAGGTTGGACAACTGAGTAACAAGCAGTTCTCTGTTTAGATAAACTCTATTAGGAGTCCATATGCTCCACATTGGGAGCGGTCATAGAAAAAACAAACATTGTTGTCTGTGATGTTTAATCCATACAATTCTAAAAATTTGGCATAGTGAAAGCAATTTCTAGTACTTCCATATCCCAATTCTACCATACTGTATTTTAAAAAAAATAGATTATGCAACTAAATACCATGCAGTTTTCGTAGCAGAACTTCTGTTACAATAAATTCCGTTTGGAGTAGGTACGGTATAAAAAAAAACAATAGATGACTTTGATAATATATTCTTAATGAATTCTCAAATCTGAAGACATAAATCAATTATATTTAAACACTCAATTATTAAAGAGCTTAATTTGTCAGTTTTCAATTTCCTAATACGTAGCAATTAAAATCAACATTAAATGTATGCTAATCATATCATAAATATTTGATCTTCGTTCGCGAAATATAATTATGATATTATATCGTTAGCACGATGATAAAAATAAACAACAAAATCTGTAGATGTATCATTTTTAGTAGCTGCACAATCATTTAAGATTAACAAGAAATGTTTCCGTCCATGTTGGTCAATTTTCGAGGTTAATTCTTGGACCTAATAAGTTCTTTTTTTTTTTGTTTGACTATGTCCGCTCCCAATGTGGATCATATGGTTTCCAATGAAGGTGTTTCAACAGAAGTTTTTCTACGAGAAATATTTGTTACTCAGTCACTCAACCTCTCTTTTTCAAATGGAATTATAGGGATTGAAGGATTAGGCTAGAACAGGACTAGGGGTCAACTAATCACTCTCTCTCCGCCTGTTTATAAAAATATTGGAAAGCGTGCTAGGGACATTTTTTTAGACAACACCCATGTCTTCGGACAGAAATTGATTCATTGATCGAAAAAATATCTATTCGTATTGGTACTTGAACCCGTCAGATCCGGCACGGAAGCACACACCGCTAACCATTGCGCCATTGAACCCGGCAATAACTTTTTATCGTGCCAATATTTGATATATGTACACCCATACCTCAATTTTTGGAATTAGTATAAGCCGAAGCATATCATTGGTAATTTTCTACAGCCTCGTATCTCGAAAAAAAGTTTTCAGTAGATACATAAATGTACTTTATTCTACTGCTATCGTTATTGCATTTACTTCTAGAAAAGAAAAATTGAGCGAATTTATAATATAACTGTCATTTATCTATCAAATGCTTAATATAAGAAGCGGGCATAATTGAAGATAACTATTTATTCTTAACTTTTTACTGTACTGGCAAAAATGGTAAGAAAAAAAATCTTAAAAATGAGCTAAGTACGCAAAAAAATCTTGAATTGAATCAATTCTTTATCTATACTACCTATTTATCTATGTACCAGTTTGTCAAAAATAGCATTTTAAAATATCGGTAATTCATATTAATGGCAGGTTATTGTCCGTGACCGTCGATTTTTAGCTTGCTATGTGTTCAATTGGCCTAAATCCATCTGTAATTAAATATTTTAATTATCTTTGTAACATAAAAAATTGAGGCTATAACCCTCAAACTTTTATTCTCTTGTGTATTCAGAACTATCAATTTGTTTCTTCTAACTTTTGCTAGTACGGTGTTGATATATTATACAAGATAAGAGATTAAGTTTATATCAAGACGTAAAAAAAAAAAACCGTTTGGTAAGATGTCTTAAATTCTCTCAAATCTTTCCAATCATAAGCCAACGAGAAAGAGAGAGCGATTAGCTAAACAATAGTCCTTTTTTAGCACTTCCTTTTCTTTTCTTACTCTTTTAAACTATGTATAATATCATCATTTAATTCTTAATTTTAGTAATGAATCATTTTAGATCATTTTATATCAATATCATCAATATCGTTTTGCGGTTTTGTCATGTTACAATAAATTTGAATTGAATTATGATAAATGACTAAATTATTCACAAAAAAGATCTTTTTTTACAAGTCAGTTTAGATGCGTCAAACTTAGATCTTAGATATCTCAAAACTACAAGCTATTGTCTTGGGAGAGCTTTAAAAAAACGAATAAACTAAGACATAATTCAAAAACAGTTTTTTTTCGATAATCACAATGTAACCAACTTTATGCACGTTCCATCGAAAGGATGTAAGCTGCAAATGCCGAATTAGTATCTAAATTTAGCTTTTAAGTTTGAAAAAAAATGGGCTTGTGAAAATTGAAACCGAGAAAAAAGACTGAATGAAAGATTTTTTCTAGACAATTCTTTGAATAAATAATAGATTATGTCAATTAAACACCAGTTTAGGAGTCTTCGTACACTTCAAGGTTGTGTTTATTTCACAATTTTCATATGGCCGAAAATCTTTTAAACACGTTTTATGTGCCTCCTGTAAAGTTTGGTATGTGTGGGTTACGTCCTTTTTCCTTTACACAGTCAACATGTTAAATCAAACAATCGGGCAAACTAAGTACTAAAAGCAAATTCTGAAATGTTTTGAAACAATCTAAAAGCATCAAAATATAAAAACAAAATATTTCATAAACTAATTCCATATTGTTTTCTGTAGGCTTATTTAAGAAAGATCCATGTACGACGCGAATATATTGACAATCGACATAACTTATTTTGCAAATAATAAGTAATTATTATTCACCTTTGAAAAATTAGGCTTTTAGGATCACAGTTAAGCTCCGTTTTGGCAATGAATCATGTTTATCAGTGACATAAAGCTTTATCTTTAACATATAACCGTGTATAAGGTATGGTTATGTCTATTTACAAATGAAATTACAATACCAATACAGTTTACTATCTTATACTAAATCTTTTTGTAGATAGAAGCTATAACTCGTGATTATAAGCCTTTGAAATAGTTGAATATTTCTCAATATTAAACAGCTTTCCGGCATTTCATATGTGAATATCTAAACCACTTTATGTTTGTTTACACAACAATGAGTAAAATTAATGAATGATGCATCTTTCCATATCGACATACTCACAACATGCACGGATATTATGATTTAGTAATAAAAGCGCTCAATTTATCTTTAATTTCTTATTTTTTTCTCGAAAATATTAAATTGATAACAAAACAAAAAATGACTTATCTTATAAAAACAAATTTTCAATAAAATATTTCTCCGAGTCTTACGAGATGTTGCAACGACGATTCACGGTGCATTTTTTCTTTCATATAAAAATTAGCACTTTATTTATTTGGTTTACAGCTTTAAGCAGACAGCACATTCAAATATTTGTTCGGTTCAGGGCCACGAGTCACATCAGTCAAAAATTGTCGTGATGAGCGAAACCGGTCTTGATCTTTTTAATTAATGTATAATTAGTACACATGAGTGTTTTATTTTTTGTTTAGAAATTCCGATTTATGTTCCACTGCTATTCGAGGCGGATCAAGTCCTCATTAGTTAAATTTCACTACAATCTCAATTAATTCAACATCTTATATTTTACTTTAAATTGGTTCTTCCAGAATTCCAAATTTAAGCATGGGAATGTTTGAGAAAGGCACATTGCACATTTTTTTGTTTAAAATAATCAATTATGTTTGTTACGCCATTTGAGGTTTGTTTCTGGTAGTTGACTTCTCAATATACTAATTATATGAAAGTGATTGTCTTTTCATGTGATCTAGTCATATGAATTTTTAGCATGCTGATTATACAGCTTTGCTTTCAATCTCTGCCAAAATTAATATTTAAATAAGATTTCTTTTCTCTTTCATTTCATCTTAAATATTCTCATAGTATTTATAACTACAGTGGCAATCAGTCTATTTTTTATTAAAACGCATATGTAAAATAAATAAAATTTGTTTGATTCATTTTCTTATTAAATATGTTTGCTGAGTTGTACACGTATCTTCTCGACTCGCAACGGCTTGAGTGCCTTAGTTTTTCTACCACTGACGTATTAGAATAATATATATTTTTAAATATATTATTTTCAATACTTCTGCCGCCTGTGTGGTCGAGTGGTCAACGTCGTTGGCTACCGCTACGGAGGGCATGGGTTCAAATCCCATTACGGGCAGTTTTATAAATTGATTTTTCAATCGATTAATGAATTTCTGTTCAAAGGCAGGGATGTATGTGATGTCTTGAATTCCCCCCTCCCACCCATCCTATCCTATGAACGGGGCGTATCGAGAGCGATTAGCTAACCACTAGTCCTGTCCTAGCCCTTTCCTTATATTCCTACTATCTTTGGAAATAGAGAGGTTGAGCAACTGAGTAACAATCAGTTCTCGCAGAAACACTTCTGTTGAGATAAACTTCATTAGGAGTCCATATGCTCCACATTTGGGAGCGGAAATGGTAAAAAAAATAAAACTTCTCAATATTAAATGAGTTATTTTTATTTATATGCGAGTATTTTCAAATAGACTTAATAATTGTTATAAATTTCAACGATTTCTTTAATAAAGTAAATTAAATTTGAATATAATTTTCGATCATTAGTAGCGTACGCATGTTTTCCTATAGGGAAGCGTTCATCATTTAAAATATTTATTGAGTTGATTTTTTTATAATTGTATACATTTTAATTTAAAATATTTCCATACGTCCTTAATTGTATATTATCAAGAATAAAATTTACACTCGCACGCGTGAGTAAATATTATTGTTTAAATATTATGCATATAAACAAGTTATTTATTTTTGCATTTTAAGTGATCATTTTGTGGTCAGTGATTGTTTTTCATAATAAAAACAAATTAATTCTCACGTGATGAATACGTCTTTACAAGAATGATACAGTACCTGTTACAGGTATACAAATTAGAGTAATCATGTACGTTATTATAACAATCGATATTACATTTTTTAAATCCCACCATGGATTTTTTTTTGCATATCCAATATGATCTCATACTTCAGCCTGAACTATTGCAGCTTCTAAAAATATATGTAGGTGTATTTCTCGGTTTCGTCTTGGTTGTATTAATTTTTTAAACTTGGACATCTGAAGTAAATTTATTTACGTCTGCGTTATTTATTTTTTAACTAACAATAAAAAATTTCAACACCACTGTGGACTGTATTAATTACAACATTAAAAGTAAAACGTTGAAAATAGCACAGTTACATTAAATGCCTATAAATGCCAGTTATAGTGACATCTGCAAAGTTTTTCTTGCTACTACTGTTCACTGTTTGAGAATAATTTTCGTAGCAGACAGAAAGTCACATTCTTATTGTATACATTGTATTTATGAGCTAATATTTGGGTGAATTTTTTGAATTTTCTTAGAATTAATTCCAATAAGGAACAATAAATCTGGCGTATTTTTAGTTTACTGCAATGCTATGAATTAACATATGTCACGTAGAATTTCCAGGCTCATTTCATGACTAGCTCAATACCTATATATTAATAGTCGATAATGTTCGTATGATTGTAAAAATGTCTCCGATTTCCTTAAATATATTTAACCAACAGTTTCTTCAAAAAAGGTTTGTTTTTAAATACATACACCTTAATACACGTTTTATCAAAAGAATATAAGCTGCAAATGCCAAATTAGTATCTGAATTTAGCTTTTAAGCTTGAAAAAGAAGGGCCTGTGAATATTGCGACCAGGAATAAGAACGTGTCGTAAACAATTTAATAATTGCTAAATTGTTAAAACAACGGTTTATCATTGTGTGTAATTCAAGGACATGTAAATTTTTATATTATGTATTTGGCCTAAAAACTTTTCATGTGTCTCCTGTAAAAATAATTATGCGTAAGCTACGTTTTTATGCCTTTTGAAAGTTGAATAAATATTTTAGTCAGCAAATTTTTCACCAATAATGTAAGTAAGGTGGCATAAAATATTGACGTTTAATTGAAACTGGTCAGTTATATTTTTTTTTAAAAATGCGTTAAAATTCAGTATGATGAGTCTCGCAAAACTACAAAATAATTACCCAAATAGTTTATTGATTTTATTAGCACACATTCCATCGTAATAAGGTAAACAATTATAAAGAATTTTAAATCTCTAAATCTCATTTTACAAATTATAGTTGAAAATTATAGATCTAAAATGCATTGATATTTTTTCATCTCATTGTGAAAATAGTATAATAGTACAAAAAGTGCGTAATTTTTGTTATTTAAATCGATTTTATTTCAGCCTTATTTAAATGCATAGTTATGCAAATGCATTTATTAAAAATTTTATGTCACCTTGAATAAATTAAAAAAGGCGTCACATATGTATGTAGCGGAAATATATTCTTTTTTTTTAATTTGTTTATTATTATACAGTTACGTGCATTTGACAGATATAATTTGATACTCTTACCATAACAGAACATAGCATAATGTTTGCATTTTTTTCAATACGTATTTTCGACTGGTAAATATTTGTCTATTTAACATATTGAACCATTTCAGTGTCTGAATTTGAGCAGTACTTTAGTAAATAGTTTTTGTTGTTTGTGTGTAATCCCAATACGAAAAGCATTTTTTTCAATTGATTTATCGAGTTCTGTTAGAAGGCATGGGTGTTTGTAATGTCTACAAAATTTAATAACTGGGCCTAGCGAGAGCGATTAGTTAACAACTAGTTATATTCTAACCTTACCTTTCTATCCCTTCTATTAACAAACAGTTCTTGTAGAAAAACTTTTGTTGAGATACTTCCATTAAGAGGTCATAAAGAAATTAAAAGTTATGTTTCTAATTACTTTCTTAATTCACCTTTGTGTTATCCTTAATAATATGAAACTAAGCATCAAATCAACTTCATCCAGGCACTGAAATGCCAAAGGGAAAATCTCGGGTCGTTAGTGACAAAGCGTATAAAAAAATACTTAATTCAATGTTAAAATTTGATAACAAAATTAGATAAAGGAACTTTAGTCAAAGTCCTAATAGAATAATTTTATACTGCATTTTGTTGTATTAGACTAGTATAATCAATCTATATTTTAATTGCTGTCAATTTTAATTTCGTTTTTAAATTGGTTTTTTTTTGTTTAGATTACTTTTTCATTAATGTTTTTAGCATGTACAATTCTAACAACAATTATTGTATATTTAACTTCTGAAGGTATGACACTCGCATTCTTTACCATATCTCTTATTCTACTCTCAGGGCCATGCAATTTTTCATTTAAATTGATGAATTGTAAAAAAACATATAATACTGGTGTTGCAGTTTTACTAAACTTGTTAAAACACATAATTTCTTTCATAGACAACGCAATTTTTTGTATATTTAACTACTGCAGTCACTGAAGTCATAAAAGCTCTGGATAATATGTATTTCAATGAGAACACGACATTTATAACTCGATTGACAAGCATTTCAATACATCTTGGACACAATTTAATACTATGTATGTTACCAGCTAAACATATTTGTATATTCTGTGTCAAACTCGTGAATAATAAATAAGTCTATTTTTTTCAATTTCAGATGATGCTGTAAAAGCAACACCTTACAAATTGGATACATTATTCTACACACATATTGGGTAAATATTTTTTTAACAATACTTAATTGGTCATAATAATTTAGTTTTAGTAATATATTTCGTGGATTAAAGACAGTGTATTTAAGCAATACTCTAATAATCTTTCAGAAGGTTCTTAGTCCTGGCAAGGATTTTTTTTTAATAAATTGTTGGAAATAATTTATTTGTCATATATTTTTTCGCCTTTTAATAAAATGTCGTAGTGTTTCTACATTATTCTTATGATTATAGAAACTGTTTTTCAG
This sequence comes from Himalopsyche anomala, assembly GCA_031772345.1. Classification (NCBI taxonomy): domain Eukaryota; kingdom Metazoa; phylum Arthropoda; class Insecta; order Trichoptera; family Rhyacophilidae; genus Himalopsyche; species Himalopsyche anomala. Next base: position 2,350,338 of record CM062825.1, read on the forward strand.
CAACACTCGGCTCACCTTTCAGAAGATTCTTATTTCTGCCAAAATATTTCGTTTACTAAATACTGATTTTCATTATTATAATGTTTCATGATTTGTTTTTTTCGTTTGGTTTTCATAAACAATTAATTTATTATTACAAAATGTTAAGCAACTGGTGTTTTAAGATATTGTAAGTGAACCAAAAAAAAATTCTCATAAAATATAGTAAAAAAATAGAAAAGAATTATTTCGTTCGATAAAATGAATGTTATAGTTTTTATACAATGTTATTATGTATATGAAAGTGGAGTGATATTAAAGTGGGTATTGACCAGCATGTATAATAATGCATATGGAACTTAAAAAACATAGCTTTTTCCCATTTGAATAATTACATTTTTTAATCCATGTCCATTCCCAATGAGAAACATATGAACTCTTAATGAAGCTATTTCAACAGAATTGGTTGTTATTCAGTTGCCCAGTCTTAAAGTAAAGTAAAGATAGAAGGACAGGCCTAGTGGTTAGCTAACTACTCTCGCTACGCCCGTTTTTAGGATAGGATGGGTAGTAAGGAATTCAAAACATTTCATTGTCTTTGGAGAAAAATCCATAAAACCTGCAACCTCCGTAGCCGAAGCCAACGATTTAGACCACTGGACTACGTAACCTGCAATTACATTAAACAATCTTTCATTGAAATAATAAATTCATAAAATGCATTTACTTGCAATATAACATTCGTTTAAGATTATTTATCGTATAATAAATAATTCATATCATCTTTCTGAAAATATAATAATTCTTGAGAAGAGATTGTGCTCTGAATGACAAACGACTTGTAAATGAAGCATTCATTGTACATCTGTGCATCTAGAATAATTACTCCGCTTACTGCAATATTTGCAAGTGATTCTGTTTATTTTCGTTCCGTAAGCTCTGCAACAAAGACTTATTCCACAGAAATTTCCTTTCACTCGACCTAATAGATTTGAAGTGTTTGTTGTGCTGAATAATAAAGTCTTGAATGTATAGTAGCATCTGATACTGATATTCGCTAAGTAAAGGCTTGCGGAAAATGCCAATGAAAGTTATCAAGCTTCTGCTTTTTATTCAATAGTAAATGCATAAACTGTAGATAAAAGAAAGAAGCTATGATACTATTCATATCTAGTGTTATTACACCAGGTGAGAATGCCGCTTGTTAACATTTTATTGGTGTGGCAGCAGAGATAGTGAGAGAGTGTATGTGTTTTTGTAACTGCATTACAGATAGACGTATAAATTTCGAAAAAAAATAAGTTTAATCACGTTTGATATGAAGGAATCGATGCATCATACAACAGCTATTTTACTATAGGTCGAAATCAAATCAAATTGATATTGCTTTACTTTTAAGGTGTTCAATGTCAATTCTTGGTTTAAGGTATAATAACACTTTTTGGTATTATTTCTACAATTATTTAATAATGTCAAGACTGGTTTCGCACATCTCTAGAGTTATTTTAATTTGCTTACCAAAGTCGAAATTTTCTATTTTCTATTCGAAAATGCTAAAACCCTCCTCACACAAAGAGTGCCGCCCAAAACGGTGCACCCCTTCCACTACCTTTTTACTTTACCATGTCACTATATATATTATGAATTTCAATAAAAACATTTTTTTTAATCCATGACCGCTCCCAATGTGAAGCATATGGTCTCCTAATGGAGGTATCTCAACAGAAGTTTTTCTACAAGAACTGTTTGTTACTCAGTCGCTCAACCTCACTTTTTTTCAAAGTGAGTAGTAGGGAATGAAGGAAAAGGCTAGAACAGGACTAGCGGTTGGCCAATCGCTATTGCTACACCCAGTTATTAAAGGATCAGAAGAATGGGAGGAGAGGAGACGATGTGAATTGACATCACAAACACCCAGTCTTCGATCACAACATTGAATTGAATAATTCTCAAATTCACTGTGATCTGACCGGAAATCGAACCTAGACCTGCGTGATCGGTAGGGCAAGCTCTAACCAACTGCAACCACTGCAGGCGATAATTTAGTTTCAATAAAAACAATATTGAAAATGCAGATCTTATTTTAACCACAAGAAAGTTGGCTACATTTTTTAAGTTTAATGAGAGGAACTGCATCTATATTTCTTTGTCATCACATTATCGAACTATTATGTCGTCCGGCCAAAATTAACAGTAAATACCGTTTAAGTGATTTGCCACAGATATTTTAACAGTAGCGATTAGTAATGCTTTTTTAGTTTTATTTAAAGAAAAGAATTATTGTGAATACTTCCGCGATCGACCACAAATAGTGTTGCGATCAACCTGTAGGCCGGCCCCGACGCACATCGTACACTTTCGTAGTCTTTTAAAACATTGTGTCAATGTTTATAGTTGTATTAATTAAGAAATGAATTACGTATTAAAATTAATAATAATATTTTAGTATCGACCATAATTGATTTTAACTATCTTAGCTTTCCCCACATAATTGTGAAAACGTAATAAAAACTTCATTTACCTTATAAATCGCAATATATCTTAAGAAATTATAGTTAGAATGAGCATTTTGGTTCAATATATAATGTTTTTATATATTTAGCAGGAATGCTAAATAGAATTTCATAGATGTACCAAAATATAATAAAACTTCTATATATTATACAGGTGAATGAAAAGTAAATACATACATTAAAATAAAAAACAAAAATATTTTACTTTGTTGTTAGAAATCAGAGCTGTGGAGTCGGAGTCGTATTCGTGGATCCAGACTATTTTAACTAGAGTCGTGCTCGAAAAAAACTAATAACTTCAAATCCTTCCAAAAAAATGGTGTATTCAAATTGTTAGGGTCAAAAGTGGTCGTGTTTTAAGTTGCGGTCTGAGACGGAGTCGTCTTATTTTTTAATGACTCCACAGCACTCTTAAAAACTTTTTGCTTCATATTGCTTCCGAGAATTTGTTTAGTTGGTATGTTGGTAAATCTTTTTACGTTAATATATTTTTTTAAAAATTGCTTATTTCGCATTATTTTGATTTTGCCGATTATATTTTTATTATTATAATAATGTTTTACCTCCGATTATTTAGATTAAAAGTTCAGTTTACAATGCTATTGATAAGTGAAACCGGAATGCATAATTTGGAATCAGTATAAAAAATGTTTTTTTATTTTATTTTTGATACAGAATTGAAAATGAACACTTTAAAATTGACATGTTCTTTGAATTGGCCAGTAATACAAAACTTTTGCGAGAAAAAGTGGAAAAGAAATTTATTAGCAAAGAGATCGACTCACTTAAGATGTTAATATTAAAAAATGTAACTTTTATGATTATTTTTAAATGTTTGCACCTTTCTCTTAGTGGTCCGTGATTTTCAAAGTTGACGGCCGCTATTCTAGAAGATTGTATGCATTTTGCTTATCGATTTCTATGCAACAAAATATTTTGTAGGCACGACAGTATTTTGAATACATATGATCATTGAAAGTAGGTTTTCCATCAAGGTGAAAAGTCTCCACAATTTTATTGGTTTTCAAATGGTTTTAATAAATATATTTTACTACTGCTATATAATTTATTTTTATCAGCCGTCGAACACTGGCAATGTACAGTGTTTTGATGTAGTAGCGTTTATTTTACTATTAGATTGACGACAAGTGAGCTATTGGAATAACTTAATTAATTTAAAACAATAATAGATATTAAATATTGACTGATGCAGTTAAGCAGAACGGATCAATCTGTTTCTATTTTAAAATATATTTAAAAACCATCTCATTTATTTTAAATAATGAAATGATTATTTGATTGAATCGGCATTATCTTGGTAAGATTTTTTTAACCAGCCTGATCATTAATTCTTGTAACCATGGATTGAAGCACAAAAAAAAAGGTTTTTTTGTTAAATTTCTATTAAATGTTAATTGTTCAGTTTTTGTAAATTTCCGCGCGTTTTGTCACTAACGACTTATTCAGTTCAATTTTACATATGCACCTAAAAGATGCTGAAAGGCGACCCCAGTACATTATTCAAAAAACGTGTGGAATTGCTTAAAATTTGAAAAAGCAGTCAAAATTTTTTTTATGTTAAATTTAGTCTTATCTTTTCACCACACTAATTTTGAACAGGAAATTATTACAACAGGTATTACTTCGTTATGGCAATAAGTAAGGCAACTAGCCAAATTTTTAACAAAATATATATTTTATAAAACTTAAGATACTAATAGAACAACATCATATCAAAACTCTGGAACAACACAGCCACAATTCCAAATGTCATGTTCCGAGTAAATCATATTTTAAATGTAACAGTATTGTTCCAGATATTTTGAAAATATTTGAGATTGCAACATATTCTTAATTTTTATGCTAGTCTTACATTATCATGAAAGCTAACAGTTGCTTAAAACTGGCATTTTTCATTTTATAGCGATGGTGTCTTAAGAGTTTTATAATATATGTAAGAAAAATATGTCATTAATAATAACATTGAATAACTCATCTTTGGTAACAAGAGTTTTATTATTGTGGCCGCAAATAGTGCATAAATCCGCTCATCGAAAAACTAGAATTTTGCTTAGCTAGGCTTTCACGGCAAGAATTATTACTATCATTTCTTAATATAATGAAATAATATTACATTCATAAATAGTTTTAAATTGCTTTGTTATTGTTGCTTCTCAATACCGCTCAGTCAGTACTTAATATTTTAATTTGTTTCAGTAGTAAATAATAAATAGTAGTTTGCGGTAATAGTAAATATTGTTGGTATTAAACTGAGTAGATTTGAATCAAACACAAATGCGTTCAGTTACAAAAAGCGATATATGCACACTGTCAAAATCGAGAAACAAATATTTCCGTATTCTACGCACAGTTTTACACAGTGATAGAAAGTTTATATTTATGTCTCAAAACTCAGTATTAAAGCATACAAAAAAATATATTTCAACGCTTAATTAGTGAAATATTCGTTGGTCAGAGTATTTCAAAATATCAAATTATTTTTATGGTTTATTAACCAATAAAAGCTGCTATTTTTTATTAAAAGGTAGAATTTAATAGATTTTTTTTTTCTTCAAATGAATATTTTTTGCTTGAAACTTAAAAATAATGTTTGCGATAAATATTGAAATGTATAAATATCGCTTTCTCTAACTTGAAGCTTCAATTATAGTAAGTTACCACTGAGTATAGAAAAAATAAAATCATTATCATCCATAACATCAATCTTAACTACATTTTTAATATGCATACAATATAAATTTATTTCATTTTTGAAAATCAACACCCCATTAAAACAGTCTTTATACAAAAGTTGATAGTACCATAAAGATTTAAGTTCGTATCCAACAAAGTTACAGTCTACTTTGCTAATTTTTAAAGTAAACACATATTTATCTTGCAATTTTTATTTGTTGTAGATTATTTCCGACATTTAATAAGGACTCAAGTCAAAAAATTAGTTAAGTTATTTACTTTCAAAATATTGAACAATCAAAAGCACGGACTGAGTAGATTCGGAAGTTATATTGAAGTCAGGGACTTCCCTTCATGGAATTTTACATAAATTATTTCAAACCGTCATTCGTTCATAATAAAATCATTTAATTTTTGCTTTACAATATTTGAGCACTTTAATTGCCAAGCCAACACTAAAACACAGTTTTAATTGCACTTGTATTATTTTTCAAATACATAATATATTTTATTTAGTCCATTGGTTTTTCTTGAAACGATTTTTATTTTTCTTTTCCGATATGATAAGTTGTCTCAGAAGTCTTTGCGTATCTTTAATACATGCACAAAATTCTTTTTTCTTTTAAAATTGAATCTATTTTTAGTATTCTTTTGATATCTAGTGACAACAATTGTTTTTTTTATTTTTACATGAATCATAATATAGTTTTTTCTTTGTTTAACCTTATACAAAAAATTGAAAGTGAGATAAATAAGAAACTGTTTTGGTACATTATATTGTTTAAATTAAAACATGGACATAACATAACGGAAGTATGAATTTAAAAAAACAAATGTTTCGCAATAGACAAGTAAGTGATGCGCAGTCAAATTTTAAAAAAACACATCTTTTTAATTTGATCTAGAATTAGAGTAGTAGGCATCAAGTGACTAAAAATGAAGATATTTGTGTTATTATTCATTTTTTATCTACCGTTAATTGTATAATATATACACAGTTTTGGTAAAGCAACAAATATACATGACAGATGCCTATCTTTTAGCACACGCTTGTAATAAATTTATAGCAATTTAGCCAGTATGTTGACATCGATCTTTTTTGCCGAAGAATCGTAAGTTTCTTTTATTAATTGTAGTTAATAAAGCTGAGAGAGATATAGGAAAGCGTCACGTTTTGTATTTTAAAACATGCCCTTAGACATTAAAAACAGTTCTCAACAACAAACAAACTCAATACCGATAAAATGCAATAGTAATTTGACGGATGTGTGTTAAATACACTTTCATACAAATTTCCTCAATTTTAAATTATTACAATAGTTAAACATTAGAAATTTATTTATTTTTGCACCTTCAATCGTGAGAAGGCACTTGAAATTTGACAGTTGAAAAGAGAAATGTTTAGACTTTGTTAATAACAATAAAATAATAATATGCTAGGTTGATACTTGACCTATTTATCTCTTAAAGCTTACGCGTGAATTGACATTCATTGCTTGAACGACAACATTGATATTTTAACACATCGATTCCGGTTACCGGTGAGCTTTTATTCTATTCCAAAAAGCTTTTTTTAATTGAATCAAAACATTAACAAATCATTTATTATTTAGTTAAACTAAGTCGATAGCTCTAACGATCTCGTGAAACCGTAATAACTGTCAACTATAATATATCTCATACTTTAGTTAGTACTCGTGGAACTTAAATTTGAATCGTTTATATTATGTACATTCACACAAGTTTTGTCACTAACTAACCGGGTTTCGTCATCTTCAGGCATCTTCAGGCGTTCAAGTGCACGGATGGACTAGAACTGATGTTAATTAAATAAGTGTATCGTGTTTATACTAACAACACGAAACTTTAACACTAATTTACAATAGAGTTCTGTCAATTTTGCTGCACTATCAATATTGGTATCGTTTAAGATTTCAACTGAAGTTGCTTGATTGCTTGAACGCTTAAAGATGGCAAAAAGCGAAACCCGGGTCGTTAGTGATAAACCTTGTGTAAATGTACATAATTTGAAAGATTCAAATTCAATATTGAAATTCTACCAAGAACCTTCATTCAAAATGTTAAATCGTAGAACTTAATGTTTTAATTGTATATATTTTTTTAAAAAATGTGTCATTTAATGATAAAATAATTTAGACTATATAATACAAAATTTGGTGTGGTCAACGCTGTTATCGCTAATGCTTAATCATTATATTGCTTTTATTACACATTTTTCGAGAGATTCGTTATAATTTCTTTCGAAAAATTAAACATTGTGTCAATAATATTATGGCTTATATTCCTAACTAGTATCTGTCACACATGCGGTACATTAGTCATATGGTATATTGTTAAATAAATGAAATATATATATATATATTTTTTACTGTCTTTCGAAATCTATAAAGGTTCTCGAGGTATAAGGATTCTAGAACTATATTTATATTGAATGAATAAAATTTAATTTATACAAATAACATTTAAAAATTATCATGTTTCAACTGTCAAAGCTCCTTAATTCAAATACTCTGGGAAACGAAAATTTCAAAAAGAACTTCCCGGTTTTTCGGGAATTTATTATCGGGTTGTCTCAACATAGAATACCAAATACATTAAATTTTGCTTGAAAAACTGTATTCCATATAACATCATTGCAATATTCAAAAATAGGATGGAGCTTAAAGTGTTAAGATACTTTTTGTCACTAAACGGACATGCTTGTCAACTATAACTGTCATTTTAAAGTGTATATAACCATTTTTGGAGTTCAGTTAAGCAAAACGTATTCACTTCAAAAATGTAAATAAATAAATACTATGAAAGAAATAAATTAATACAACACACTAAAATCTGTTTGGAATACGTTAACGCCTTGTGGAATTTGTTGAGACTTGCAAATCTCGAAAAAATTATAGCATATATTTAAAGGATTTTTGAAATTGGAAATGAAATAATTAAAAATTTTGACACCAAAACTTTTCTCAAATTATACACGATTTTACGTTGAGTGCCCAATCCCAGGATTGGATACCTTAATCTACATGTTTAGCTGTCCTCAAATCGAACTATTGATCATTCAGTTATCAGCGGAACTCGTTGCTGCTTACGTATTATGATTTTGTTATTAATCTATCATAGTTACATTTACGAAGCTACAAACATTGTCCGCTATTATGGATATAAAAAATAAACAACGATAATACGTAAATTTGTTTTCAGCTCGTAGATATGCCACATGGTTTTTAATTATGTTGTATATTTTATTTTTACTTTTACATTACTCAAAAACGAAGTAATGTTTAAGCCACATGACTCGTTATTAAATCTTGAAAGTATGCAATTAGTGTCATAAAAATCTTTAAATCTTCTCTTTATTCTTTCGGACAATAAGTGAAATGGTCAGCTCGAAAATTAAACTCTTAATGGCTCCTAAGTAGGGCGAGTCTTTCAATTATTTTATTTTACTCATAACAGTCGGACAGAAAAATAAAATTAAAATAGTTTCCCAAAAATCAACGAAGGAAATTAAATGCATTGGCATACAATTTTCGAGACTGTGTTTCTGGGTTACATGGCCTATTCGTAAATGACTTGACAGTTTTGTTTTGTAGAGAAAAATTAGAATTTCACCGTTCAGTCATTGACAATATGGATCTGTAATTATCTTCAACGTTAAATTATTTTTTTGATAGCAAATGATCTTTTTACTAAACTGACTGCCAGGTCATTTTTTACGACTAGTGCATTTTACTTAACCGTTTTTTCATCTGGCACAGTTTACACATTTATATTACAATAATTGCGACTGCAGCACTTCAATTGATTTCGCCTCTTTTACACGACAACTAATAATAAACTAATGTTCACGAATATTTTAAACTAATAGTCAGTTGAAAATATGCTTTATTATTATTTAGTTTTTGTGTTTGTTTTCCGGCACTGTTATATAATTACATAAAGTATATCTATAGTTCAATCTTTTATTCAAAGTTTTTAAGCTTCGTTAACCGGCAAATTGCTGAAATAGATTTCCGGTTAGTTAAAGTTTCGGTTGTTTTAGATATTTTATTTGATTCGACATTACATTTGAAATGCGAGCAATTTTTTTGACTTCGTTTCTTCTCAAATCGATGAAAACTTTCTGTAAGTATTTACTATGTGTTAAATTATTAAATAAATTTTGCGTATTATGATTCGGTAATAAAAAAAAAATTAAATGATCTTCTTATTTATTTTATTGTAATAACTCATCTTCATTTCAACTCTTTACGTAAACACAGCGTGAGGGCTCGAATTTTTAATAATATTATAATATTTGACCACAATTTTTGTTTTGCAGACTTTTACTTATAAATGTGTCTAATAATAACTATTTTCTCTTAATTTGAAAATTATTATGGTATGTTAATAAACCTAGAATTTAATGACCAGTTGCCTTAAAAATAAGAAAATTTTATATCTTTAAAGCACACCTTTAAAAATCTTGCTTTGAGGGTCAGATGTGGTGAATTGAATCCCGAACATCACGTATCGTTACATCAATACAGCATTCGGACAAACGAAAAAAAATAGTGACAGCTTAGTGTTTCGCAAAATCTCATAAAACAGTTATAGAAAAGTGGTGTTAATTTCTGACTGAACAAATAGACTGTATTTTACCATTAAAATAAAAGCAATATAATATGTTTGTATCAATTATAGGTTTTTGTGATACATTTGCATTAGTAATTTATTGATATTTTTTTCTGATTGTGACTGAGAGAAGGTATCTGTTTCTGCCGTAATTTAAAAATTACAAAGTATCCTACTATTGCATATGATTGATTATTATATTTTTCCTATACTTAATGGTATTCATAACTCAAAACATGTTATAAAGCGATATGTTTTTACCAATATCACAAACATCCGTAGATAATAAACTTATAAATCGATAGAAACAATCAATGTATAAAAGTGCCCCGTTAGGGATTCAAACTCTTGATCGTGCTACTGTATAACCGCTAACGATTCATTGCATTTGTCTTATAACTTTTAATTTCAATCGACTATTGCATTCTTAATAATGATAGTATCGATTCATACATTTTTTTTATTCGGTCCACTGCACATCGCGAGAGAAAATTGTCATGTTTTCACTGACTTACAAACGGACATTAATAGCGTTTAATAGAAAACGTGCAAAGATTTACGTAGATTATCTTCAGGCATAAATGTTTGAAAGCATAATATTCAATGCGTTACTTTTGCGAATAATAAAAGCGTACCTCTTTGCACGTCTCTCATCTTCCAAATACATAATAAAAGTAAACCATTTCGATCTCATTGAATTGCGTGTTATTTCAAATGATGTTTTTCGAAATATTGAGAAAGCAAAATGCTTTGTATATCGTCTTTTTCAAAGTATGTCACTATTTTTCATCAATCTTCGTCGTCTTTGCTAAATATACGCTTCACAATTAGCGTTTGTATTATTTTACAGTCATGAAGCATTACGGCTTCCGTCATATAGAGAATAGAGGGCTACTTTCATTCAATTTCGAGCCAATGCCGAACTAAAATTGTTTTTATCTTGATAGATATATGATATAAAATCTCTTTTAGATTCTTTGAATAAAATTTAATGTTAAGAAACATTTATTAAGTGGCGGATCGATCAAATAGAACGTAATTGAATTATAAAATCGATTTTCATTTGTATTTAGTTTTATTTAAAGATAATTTTCCTTTGCTTTCACTAAATAAGATTATTACAAGCGTGAGCTCAAAAAATAAAAACGACTATTACCTATTTTCTACAATCTTTTAAAAACGGACAAAGACCTCAATGCAATATTTTACAAAGAAACAAATAAAGTTAAATAAGTTATATTATTTTATGCATTTTATTTATATGGAATAATTCGCGATGGGTGACTAAGTGGAAAATATAATTTACCGCCTTATCAAATATTAGATTACCTTTTCTGCCACTTCAAGATTTTTTTACTATTTATGTAAATAATACAAAAAAATGCTTCATATATTCATAATTATTTAAGAAAAGCTCAACAAAAAAAAAATAACTAAAGAAAATGATTGAACATCGAAAACACCTGTGCTCAGAATCTCAAAATGTCTTAATTTGAAAAAAAAATAATTACAAATTTCAATAGTAACCGTTCGATTATAAAGAGGAGTATAAACCAATATGCTACCGAGACTGAAAAAATAGGTTAATGATTTCAATGTTAGTCAATATTTTTTGGGATGTTGCTCCTGAGACACTCCCAAGTACAAAAACAGTAGTTTTAACTTATGGTTTGTTTGTTAAAATTACATGAAATACTTACTATGTGGATGGATTAAGGCTACGCTGAATCAATGAACTCATCTTAAATTGTGCCATTTTTGACGATCAATTAATTGTGATTTTTGAATAAACACCTAAGTGACAGCTGAGGCTAGCCCAGTTTTCACTTGGAACTTTCTATCTATATTAGGTGATCTATCGAAAATACATACCAACCTTAAGGCGGCACGATAACTTATACTTTTTCAATGGATGCATCATTATCTCTGTAAAAAAACTATTCGAATCACTCGCTCATTACGGAGCTGTCACACCTCGACAATGGGACATGACGATCGCTCGCTTGTGATAAGTGTGCCACATCTTTAAGAAAATTATTTTATTTGTTATGACTTATTTTGTTTATTTTACTGAGCTGCGACCTACATTGAGATGAGCAAAATAAAGAAAGAGACAATTGCTTGGAAGTGAAAGGGATTCTTTGATGTCGGAAAGAGATGACTGTAACGATCAGGGATGGAAACTTACCGAAAGTCACTTCGATATTCTATTCAATTATATAATTTAAACTCAATTACCAGTATACTTTTTTGCTGTTAGCACTGTTACATTAAAACTATTATGATATATGTAAAACTAATCCTAACATAAGCTTTTTCTACGAGACCTTTTTGTTACTCAGTTGCTCAACCTCTCTTTTTCGTTGATAGAAGTAGGGATAGAAGGATAGGGCTAGAACATGACTACTGGTAAACTAATCGCTGTTGCTACGCCTAATTATTTAAGAATCGGAAGGATGGGAGGGAATTTTTTGACATCACAAACACACATGCCTTCGAACAGAAATCGTTAAATCGAATGAAAAAATGCTGTTCATACTAGGACTCGATCCCGTGAGATCCAAGACGGAAGCCCACAACTCTAACCGCTGCGCCATAGGACCCGACAACTAGCTCATGTTATTTTTTTTAAAATTATCTCATAATGATTAATAATGCAAGAAGTTTGGCCAGAAATTATTGGATAATAGAAGATAAAGAATATTTTCATGGATTATAAACAAACTTGTATCTATAATAGTTCGCAAATAATTTTAACTGTTGTTATGTATACTCGACATCATGTCATAGAGTACTATGTTAATACTCTATGACATACTATAATTGCAACAATAACCTTTCAACGCCCAAAACCGATATCCTACTCCTTCCCAGTCAGTTCAAATCGAACGGTCGTCAAACTCAGTAGAGACCTCTTGATACTCACGTTGTTATTATTCGATTATAAGATTAGTGATTTATTTAAAAGTGTACAATTATGATATATGGAATAAAAGTTGAACCAACATTGAAAAAGTGTTTCAGTAAAAATTATAATCCATAACACTATAACTAATTTTCGCTTTTAAAATTTAGCTTATTGACTACCAATTACACTAACTTTGACCAAATTAACAGTAGGCATTTTAACGAAACCGCTTGTAAGATAGTCGTCAATCATTTTGTTTTCATATTGGAAATTATAAAACAACATTTCAAGAATTAAGCCTACTATAGACAGTCGTATGATTTTAATATGTATACCATATAGATTCTAAATATTGAAAATATTCCCTGGTATTGTTTGAAAGATAGGGCTATGAGTCAAAACTTAAGACACTAAGCTTTTGTGCACAGTAATTCACGCTTTCAAATAGAAATTTATAAACAGGTGGATAATTCAATTTAGGAGACTGTTGGTACCAGGACTTCAGTCCGAGAGCACCGCAACTAAAGCAACAACGTTCATCACTCAACCGTATCCGGTTAGATAATGTTCCAATTTGATACAAATCTGTAAATCGATTTAAAAACAAACAGTATTTATCCAATCGAGACTTTTTAATATTTTGATATATTATTAAGTACAAAGTTGATAGCCCTGGTGCAAATAGTGCAGAAATTGTGTTTATACAATATATTCTCACCGTGACTTGACAGAAATTTCCTTGACAATCAACAGTAACTTATCTCCCTGTGTCGTTATTTATTCTCAGAGACCTGAAAGGACTCATAGGGTTTGCGTTTATTTTCTTTGTCTTCTTATTACATTTGAATAAATGAGAAAGTTTTAGACATTACAATTATATACGTAAAATAGCTTTTTAATATTACGCGACAAAGAAAAGTTTTCTACTGTCTTATTATTATTACATATTGTTAGAAAAACTACGTGAAATATCGGTTAATGTTTATTTTATAAAATATACTTCATTCGTAAAATTTCTTTTTTAAAAGAACACACTGTCATCAGGTTTTTCAGTGCCCTTAAAAAACGTAAAACGTTTGTCACATAGGCACTTACATATGATATTAATAAAAACACAATATTCCTTTGTACTTCATTCCACTTTATTTAATATGTCAGGACCGGTTTTGCTCATTACGAGCATCGTCAACTGATAAGAAATATAATTTAACAATGATATTTATACAAAAATGAACAGTTATAAACAACAATTGGCATTGAAAAGAAATTACCAATTACATTAAAAGTGATTTGAAAATAACATTGTTTTACAAGTACTCTACATGCTCTTTACTACGAGAAGATGTAGCCTAAAATATATGAGTGTATTTAAGTATCAAAATTTTTAATCTATTTACAAATAAGATGTTTATGCAAAAAAAAAACACTGCTTAAAAATGCCACATTTATTGTACTCATATATAACAAAATAACTAATGTCATTTATTATATTAGTAAAGAAATTTTCGTTACAAAAAAGTAGCGAGTACTCATTGGTTTTTGTATCACTACCGCTGTTTCGTACACCAATCCGGTGCTTGCTAAAATTACGCTAATGTTACTCACAATGAATCCGGAGTCGATGACCAGTAAACAAAACACCCGATTTGTTTTTATACCATGGCGGATGGTTATGTTAATCGCTAATAAAACTTTATTCTCAGATTAGTTTTTTGAATGCAACAAATTTTAATTTTACAAAAGGATGTTTAATTTAACTCAATTTATTTGCAGTAAAAACGCATCAAAAAAAATTCAAGGTATAATATATTAACTGCTTTTTTAATATCACTATGTATGCATACAAACTTTTTAAAAATTATGAGGCTATTGAGCAAATTAACGTGTGAGTCTAACTTTTAAAACATTATTTTTGTAAGCTAAATATGTTAACGATCGAAAACTTCGTCTGCCGTTGTAAAAAAATCAATTACAATCAGCAAATAAGTACTCTATTAATAAAAATACAATATTCCTTTGTACTTCATTCAACTTTATTTAATAGTTCAGGACCGGTTTCACTCATTGCGAGCATTGTCAACAGATAAGAAATATAATTTAACAATGCTATTTATATAAAAATGAAAAGTTGTAAACAACAATTGGTATTGAAAAGAAATTACCAATTACATTATAAGTGATTCTAAAATAACACTAAATTAAAATGCTTAACACATGTAACATATAATTCAAAATTCATCCAAGATTAATAAATTTCGAGTGGTGACTGAAAGTAATTACAATCATAATTAAAATTTGGGAAATTTTTGACAAAGTGATTAGATGCTACATTAATAAAGTGAATAGGCTTAATGATAGTTTCCTGTTTTTCCCCGCTTCCAAGTAGTTGGTGGTGTAAACAAAATTGACAGCCAACAAGATTCTGAAAAAGGAATTTTTCAAAGACCATATCAATTCTACTATTCCGTTTCGGTTATGTTGCGTAACTGTCAAAACCTTTGGCTTTCTTTCCATTCGTTTATGGTGACGGTCTACGGACGGGTATGGTCTCCCTGAAAGGATTTGTGTTCAAATACATGGATGTTTATAATGTTTACTTTCCCTTCTACACATAAAATTCTAAGAATGAGGATTATGGAGCTGAAATGCAGGAAACAAGCCTCTCTAGCTTTACTGTTATTTAGTTTTTTTTATTGAAAAGGGATGTTGAGTGGCTAAATAACAATCAATATTTGTACAAAAAACTTCTCCTGCGGTGCTTCATTATTGTTTAAAATCAAAAGTACAGTACATGGCATTACAGCTGACGCCAGTTCACCATGCACTTGAAAAATATAATTAAAATAAAAAAACAATACATAATAATGTAATGTAACAGTACTTTCATAATAATAATCAATATATAAAAATATTTTGGACATACAAAATCAATAAATAAAAAAGTAAAACGTAAAAAGTAAAATTATGGATCTTCATGCTCCACATTGAAAGAGAAAATGATTAATAAATAAAGTTAAGCACTTTCTCTACATTCTGTTTGTAGATAAGGACGTATAGTGATTTTTTATATGGCTGGGATGATATTTAAAAAAACACATTTTTTTATGTTAAAAATTGAGTGTAAAATTAGTGTTTAAAGTTTCGTGTGTATTAATGTTTAAAGTTCCGTGCAAGTTTAGTGTTTAAAGTAAATAAAGATTCAAACATATTTAATCAAAGAGCAAACATTCAAAAAGTGATTTGTCACAAATTTTGAAAAAAACCGTTTAATATCAGATGTGATAGTGCATAATAAAATCAATGAATAGAAATCACAATTAGTGTTCAAAAAAGGTTTTTTCTTATAAAAATAAATAATACAGTTGAAAGATTTAAGCAAATAGTGATTTCTCTAATTCTCAAATCATAATTTCCCATGCTCTGTATATGTCGAAAAAATCACTATTTGAATGTTTACTCCTCATTTATGACTTTACAGTTAAAAGATTTAACGGGTTAGCTACGAGGACGATAGTAAAAATCTAATAAGTTAAAACTCATTAGTTTTCATAATGGTTTGTTCCCCTTTCTCATTTCTTATTAACACCTTAAATCAGACAGTTTTCCTACAACAACCTTGTAATATTTTTTGCTTTTCCCAAATTAACGACCGTGAATGCTTTAACTGCGTTGCGTTGGTCTTCGTAGACGCAGAATGTAACAAGTAACAACAAACTGATTTGTGTACATTACATCAATCAGTAAAAAGAATCTCTGGTCGGTAATCATAAATAGATCGCAACGGATTTTTTTCGGTATGTCATCATCAATGAAACTCGTTTGTTGCATAACCCAAGTATGATTTTAAGGTAGGAAGAGAGTAAAACGCCAGTTATTGGCCCTTAGGGTTTTTAACATAATACTTATTATAGTAATAAGGTAATATCAAAGTGTTCTAAAATAATTTCTATGATTTACTTAATAGCTATTTCGGTTTTATTCCATCATCCAAACTTCTGGAAACGGATTATAGTTTTTCTATTTATACTTGGATAGCAGAAATAATACGTTGTGTATTAGTATCACCTGTAAAAACTTGATAACATACATTGTTTCATAGATTAAAAAACAAAACTTTGTAAAAACAAAACAAGCAAATAAATGCGTCTGAATACTACTTACTCTTAATCTCCGTGTCCTTAACACACTAGTGTCTAGAAGAGTCATTATTTACAATATCGAATTTTCATGTAGCTCACAAAATGATTTTATTTTCAAAAGTTAATTTTTTCGATTTAGATGACCACTCCTAAAGATTGCGATATATTGTATAAAACATTATGAATCTTTTTTAGTTTATGAATTTCTGCTCGAATGCATAAATTAATACGATGTCTTAAATTACTCTCCTCCCACCCATTTCAAATAAAAAACGAGGCGTAACGATAAGTTTACTACTAGTCTTGTTCTAGCTCTATTCTTATATTGCTACTCTCTTTAGAAAAAATAGTGGTTTAGCAACTGAGAAACAAGCAGTTCTCGTACAAACACTTCTGTTTAGATAAACTCCATTAGGAGTACATTTGCTTCACATTGAGAGTGGGTATGGATAAAAAAATACTAATTTATATATCATTATGCTTACATAAACTTATATTCGTTATATTAAATAACGAATATGAGGGTTCAAAATATTTATGGAAACTTAAATGTTTTTTTATTGTTATTCTTAACAACACTATCCGATCATATAAACAGACAGTCAATAAAAAACAATTAGTTTGATGCAACTCCTATCTTAGCATCACCCTTTTGTTCTGGCTGACTCACAATCAATGAAAGTCATGTTTAAAACAATTTGTCTTAAAAAAAATGAAATTCTGCATTAGGAGTTCATATACATACTCCAACAATCATTATTGCTTTAACGAACATCTCAAACTAAGTTTTTTCATTTTCAGATTCTGTATTGTTACGTTTGATATTATTATTTAATTCTGCATCAAACAATCTATCATCATGAGATCTTTATCATTACATTATATTCTCAGATATCATTTGCTCTTATCTATTCTGTAGATCTCTTTTAATTCCTCAGCAGTTGTGGTCGCCGGTATTCCCTAGCCATAACACGACCAGCAACAAAATAAGGTATTTTTTACAACCTTGGAAACATTGAAACTTGTACAAATGAAGCTGGTTTAATAAATCATAAATTTTATATTTGTTGTGCAATCACATCGAACAAAACAACTAATTGTTCAACTGGATTTTTTTTATAATCTTAATTAGAAATTATAAAACATACCAACTTAGAGTTCTCGTGTTTCCTTGGTTTGGTTTTCGTGCAATATATGAAGCACATTATATTTAAAATATACTAAATATTTTATTGTAAATTGTTTTCCGCAATTTGCGTCTCTAATACTATTTAATAATTCAATTTATATTGAAAGCCTTATAGTTATTTTACCAGCATTCAAAGATATAAAAGACTTAACCAGTGGAGGGGAACCTGCGGCCTTTTCACGACTCTGATGCGGCTTTTTGACATGGTCAAAATATTATTAACAATGTTAACTCATTATATGTTCGAAAGTCTAAAAAAAGGGGGGACGGTGTCAACATTTTCTTTGCTGAGATAAATGAAAATGGCCTTTTGAAATGAAACGGTTCCCCACCCTTGGAAT
Organism: Himalopsyche anomala; assembly: GCA_031772345.1. Lineage (NCBI taxonomy): Eukaryota > Metazoa > Arthropoda > Insecta > Trichoptera > Rhyacophilidae > Himalopsyche > Himalopsyche anomala. Next base: position 2,368,736 of record CM062825.1, read on the forward strand.
AAAATCTCGAATCAAACAAAATTATCGAAGCAGTTATACTGAATAAAAATACATTACAATTACGTGTAATTTGTTGTATATATATTATATATATATTTTATTATAATAATTTATGAATACTCTATATTTACATTTCTGATGTTACCTTCAAAAACGATAAATTGTGACTACTATAATACTTTACTGTAGTTTCGTAATAAGGCCAAAAACCATCGTGGTTAACATTACCATGCGTTACTCTATTTGTATCGAATTCTCATAAAAATGTTCTTTAAACATAATACTTACCCATGCATGCAGGTTGCCTGCCTATTCAGTCAAGGGCATCAAAAAACATTGCGTCTGCTTGTTACTTGAAGTTGATTTTTTGTATTTGGTAAAATCGTTTTTATTACATATATAAAAAACAGGTTACATAGAATTCTAAATCATTCATTTTTATCAAAGGTTCATTGTCAGTGTTATTACACAAATATACAGAATACCTAAAATATTTTTTTATAATTTACATTCATACTTTCTTTGTTTTACAAACAGCTGCATTTTACAACATTTTATTTAAAGATATGCAATAATTCTTTAACACCTCCATGCCCATGATGCAATCGTAAATAGTTGAGCCATTAAATCGTTCAATATTTCTGTTAATATTGTCAATAAGTATTTATCATTTTAGGTATTCTAGCATATATACATTTTAAAATTTATTTTTTAGCTGCTAACTTAGGTTTAAATACTGTCAATAAACAGTAAAACTGAGATGCCATCATGGCAGGGAACGTGATTTTTTTAGGATGGTATGTTACGGGTTAAACATATGAAATCACATGCAATTACTCCTCAACTCAACACTGCAGTATTTTTATTTATAGCGAAGGCATTTTAACTGTATTTTTTACAATATCAACAGAAGTTCACTTCAGAAATATGAAAGAATATATATTTTTTCATATTCGATCTCTAGTCGGAGCATATGTCCCCAGCCAGTCTTCTTGCTTCCTCCTATGTCATTCCAGCTTCCCGTAGCGCCGCTGAGTACATCCTATAGAGATAGTCATCAGTAGCCTTCCACGACGGTGGAATCCATCCTATTGGTAGATTAGACAAGCATAATTCAGGGTTTCTTGAGGCATCCGCAGCACATGTCCAAGCCAGGCCTGAAAATAATACAGTATGCTAATTTTTCTTTTCGAAGAAAAAGGTAAATAGTTTGCGAATCTTTCTCTGAAAGTGTCGATCGTTTTTAGAATCAGATGAGTTAAGTTATTTGAGCTTTACATTGTTTAATTGTGTGTGATGAAAAGCACAAATATTCAACATAGCTTAACTTAAACTGTGTGCTTTCGGCATAAACTTTTAAAATTTTAAAAATAAGACAAATTTACATATATAGGTGGCTTTAATATGCCTAATCTTGTGAACGTATCACAAAACAGTTAGCGTGCTCTCCGGGTATAACCAATAATCTTTTATAAAGACTTCTAATAAAATTTAATTGAACTTGTATTGCTACATCACATTGTATAGTTTATGCAACCGTTAAAAATTATATGGAGATAAAAAATATTATAATTTTATACTATTAAATATTATCTAGAAGTTTACTTTGTATCCATCAGATCTTTTTTGAATTCTCTCAGTTAAGCTTTTTTCCGAATTTTCCGAATTTTCAAAATCCAGATTATAGAAAATATTAACTATCCCTTTTTTAGCCAGGCATAAAGTAAATTGTTGCTGTCACAACAGAAAAAAATCATTTTACACTCACTAAAAAACGACAGTTAAGTGAAATTTGATTAGAAAACTGTCACAAATAAAAGATAAATGTAAATCGATTATGAGATTCAAAAATGTTATATTTCATCAAAAACATAACGGCTAGAAATGCATTATTTTTAATAACAGCAATAATGCACATTGAAGAAAAAAATCACTCCAGGGCTCAGGAAACAATAATGAAAGTTTTCTTAATACTAAAGTGGTGGCAAATTAGTCAAAATATATTTTTTTTTATTTATGTAGAATAGATAAAAAAACGTCTTAAAAAAGTAATGTTAAATATTCTTTATCAGTTATACAATTTACATTTTTGTGCAGTCCGTTTAATAACTGCCGGAATTGCTATACATTATTCTCTTAACTGCCGCTTCTGTTACGAGCTCAATTTTTATTCTTCAAAAAAGTACATTTGAGAAAAAAAATATTTCACTACTATATGCAGAATTGCCAGTACCACAATATGACATATCTTACTCAATTTCGGCAAAACATGGAGCCTGCCGTCATTAAGAGAGCCTTTATCTTGTTTTCATCTTTTTTAAAGCAGGTAGGACTATAATGAAAGATATATTTTTCTAATTTAAGGTGGTATTTTAGTCAGTTAACTTATCTATTCGAAGAGACTTAGATAAGAATGATAGAATCGGAATAGTAGTCATCTAAACGCTTTTCCGCATATTTTCTTTGTTGTATTATAGTTATCCCAGTAAAAGATGGATGATTAATATATAAGGCACATAAATATGTGCCTTTGGTTAACATAATTGCAAAGTCACGTATTTTAATCTCGGAATGAAAACACATATACGTGTTGTCAGTAGTATAACAAAATATACATCATGAATTTGTTAAATAGTTAATTACTAAAATCTTTCAAAGTGACCATTTTTGAGTGCTTTTTTTATTTAAATAATAACTGACCAATAAAAATTTCAATTACGGTTTTTACATTTCTTAACTAACCAAATAAATAGTTGCATCTTTAATACGTTTAAGATTTTAATCTCATCGCGGCTTAATGTGCTGATTGTTTTTTAGGCCCCAGCCTAACTGTGCTAATTTTTACAAATTTTTCAATTAAACACATTCGTTAGCCGTGTTAATTTCGGACTTCATTATTTATGCAGAGTTAATTTGATGAAAATATATATGTTTTTTGCCTGTTCTGCTTGAAACTCAGGCTAATTCTATACTTAATTAACGAATTGATGAAATAATTTAGTTTTCAAGTGCCGTGTAATTGTGCCTGATTTAGGTCTTACTGTAAAAAGTTAAGCAACGAATAAATTATTCGGAAGTTGCAATGTTTCCGTAAACTTAAAATAAATAGAAAGCAACCGAACTCAGGTTTGTTTAATAAATTGTTGCATTGTTGTTTTTCTGTATGTTTCGTTTCAATCATGAATTGGTCAATACTTTCAAACATACATACATTTTAAAGATAATTTGGCTATACCATTAACCACCAGAATTAAAACTTTTGATATATGATTTTAAATAAAACTGACATCTAGATTGCGAACTATTCGTACGTCAAAATGAAGACTTAACAAATCAAACAGTCATTTTCTAAAGGCCATAACAAATAGCCTGCTGTTGAACTGTGGAGAACTGTTTTCCAAAGAGAAGGATAATAATATACATATAGATATAACTTGTTCCTCGCGTAGGACGTATGAGTTGCCATTTCCATGAGCCGTTCGACTGATCAACTCATTGCCTAGAGAAGTAGACATTTTTATTGACAGTATTTGTGAACTGTTAGTTAAGTTTTACTTTTTTATTTCTTGATTGTGTATGTTAATTTTTTTTTTACCATGTCCACTCACAATATGGAGTATATGGACTCCTAATGGAGTTTATCTCAACAGAAGTGTTTCTACGAGAACTGCTTGTTACTCAGTTGCTCAACCTCTTTTTTTCCAAAGAGAGTAGGAATAGAAGGAAAGAGCTAAGACAGGACTAGTGGTTAGCTAATCGCTCTCAAAATACCCCGTTCATAGGATAAGATGGGTGGGAGGGAGGAATTCAAGATATCGCATACATCCATTCGATTGAAAAATCAATTTATAAAACTGCCCGTACTGGGATTCGAACCCGTGCCCTCCGTAGCGGTAGCCAACGACGTTGACCACTGGACCACACAGGCGGCTTGTTTTTATTTTTTTCTCATTATATTTGTCAAGTGCATGGCGAATTGGCGTCAGCTATAATGTCATGTACTGTACTTTTAATTTTTAAGCAATAAATAAGACTAGAACAAGACTAGTGGTTAACTAATCGCTCTCGGTATGTCTAGTTATTGAAGGATCGGAAGGGTGGGAGGGGAATTAAGACATCACCCATGCATTCGAACAGAAATCGATCGAAAAAATGCTGTTCGTACTGGGACTCAAACTCGTGGGATCCGGCACAGAAGTCACCAGTTACCAGTTTTGTCGCAAAATTTCATCATTCACTATAAACGTAAACATATTTTAAAAATTAAAGAAACTTATTTCGCGTATCATGTATTTCCCATCGCTAATCTATTATCTCTTCTTCTGCGAGAATGTTGAGGTTTTTTTCAATCCAACAATTAATAGCAAACAAAAAATTAATTTGATCATTTTTTTTATCGAATAGTGATACAATTAATATAATGTAATTGTTGATTACTATAGCAGCTTGTATAGTAAACTCGTTTCCGGAGTCCACCTCTTTTTAATTTATTATCGTGTTTTGTTGTTTAACGATGATTATTTCAAGAATAATATTATCCTTGGTAGTGTAATTTTTTACACTTAGGTAATTATGCTGTTTGTGTTGAATATGACGGCATGGTATTTAATTTTATTCATTAGCGCGTATTTAGTAAGAAAATAAAAATAAAACCATTACCCAATTCACTACAAAATCGTCAAACGCGCGATCTACATATTTATAATTGTATTTCTTTGGAAGGAATGTCTCAATTTATATGGACATTTTTAGTGACACACTTAATATTTTGTGTTTTCTTCCTTATTTTGTGACATAATTAAACACTACCTTTTTACATAATTTCCAATTAAAAACATATAATTTTAAATTTGAATTATTTTATCTTATTTATTTTAAGCTGGTCTGTGTTCGAGTGGTTGACGTCGTTGGTTTCGGTTACGGACCTCAAGGGCTCGAATTCCAATACAGTTTATAATTTTATAAATTGTTTTTTTCAACTTATAGATTTCTGTTTGAAAACATGTTGTTTAAATCTTCTTTCAGTTTATCTGTAGCGTATTGAGAGCAAAAAGCTAATTAGTAGTCATCTTTTCTATTATCCCTGAAATAGTTACAAGCAGTTCTTGTAGAAACATTTCTGTTGATATAAACTTCACTAAGAATCTATTTGATCCACGTTGGGAGTGGACATGGTGTTTAAACATATTAGAAGCTATTACTATGTTTATGGTTATTTATTCGTTTGAACTAATAACCAGGGCTGTGGAGTCGGGTACAAAAATACGTCTTCGACTCCGGTTTTAATAAAAAACCAACTCCGACTCCAAAATTTTCTGTTCAATTAACATATCTGTATACCATCAGATCATTCTAGTTACTAGAATAGATTCTAGATTTTACCAATCAATATGATGAATAAATTAATAATTTTTCAGTATCTTTAAATTATCTTTCTCCGGTTTTTCCGACTCTGAATCCACCGTCAAAAAAACATCCAACTCAATGACTCCCGACGCCGACTCCACAGTCTTGCTAATAATGTATTTTTCCTTTTCAAATTTACTTGACTATAATTTGTCTGTATTGTCTCTATATGAATAAGTATTTCAAGCATGATTTTTTTAAAAGGTGATATGCTCCGTGTTGGTAGTGGACGTGATTGAAAAGATGATGTTTATTTACTGTTAGACTCGGAGTCATTAAATGTTACAAATTTCATAAAAAAACGGGTTGTTAAAAATAATCGCTGTGAGGTAATAGAAAAAGGGTCATTGCCCAAAAATTTTGGCCCACGTGCAAGTTAGAATAAAGAGAGAAGAAACGTAGCTTCATACTAATAACTCAATAGCATGTCTCGGAGACTTGAGTAGCTATTATCAAACAGGTTAACAGCTGTTCTATTTGAAATGCATCTTATAAACCAGTGCTTTACAAACTTGTCCACGCTATCATACCGTCACGTTCGGCAGTCGGCGACATCAATAATTTGAGGTAGATTGTTTCCGTCATCATCTAAAACATAGCAACTGATTAAGTGCAATATGGTTTTGATACACACTAAAAACCTTCGTTATACGAAAACAAACTTAATTACTCTACTACGTCTGCAATATTGAATAGAGAAGCAACCATTAAGCATAATATCTATATATTTGAAACAAATTTTAAGAGCAACTGTTTAAGATTTAATTTCGTTTCTTTTTTCAGTGTGCACACAGCAATTAAAATATTTGACGTACACTTTCTTTTCGTGTAAAGCTGCATTTTTTTAAGGTTATGATAGTTGTTATTATCAACCACCAAATCTAAAATAACTGTCAATCGAAAAAAAAAATTGTAGATCTATTTTTCCTTGGGTACTAACTAACACACTGGACTTTTTTCAAATAAATTTCGATTAAATCATTTTATACACGCCTTAACGTTTTTATTTTTCGTAATTTACGTTTGAAATAATCAAAATTTAACTAAAGCCACATACATTTCAAGGCAAACTGATGGTTATTTTACTTAAGTTGATGTCGTACACAACCAAACCTTCCAACAAATATATTGAATCGAAAAAATCTTTGCCTCTATTGGCTTTTTTTTTTCGTCGGTTTTTTTTAAAACTGAAAATACGGGTGGGGGGGTATTACGATATTTTATCCACAAATTTAAAAAATCTGTATGATAATATTATTTTAGAAACATTTTCAAAAAACATATCATCATTAAATTTGAAAATTTGAATCATTTAAGATTTCGACTGAAGGTGCTTGGTGGAATTTCGATATTAAATTTGAATCGTTCAAATTATGTACATTCACACAGATTTTGTCACTAACGACTCGGGTTTTGCCTTTCGGCATCTTCAGGCGTTCAAGTGCACGGATGAATTTGAACTGACGAATTTGAAGTTCATCCGTGCACTTGAACGCCTGAAGTTAGCTCTGGGGGTTAAGAAGATCTTATTAAATTATGTATTTTTTGGAAGCTCAAATGAATCCATATTTGAATCGTATGCAAGCTTTTCCAACATCGCAGTTTTCAATTTTACCGTATCGTGTTAAATATTGCTCAAATAAATTCAGTTGGATTTCATATATCATCAGTAGAAATGAATGTTGCAAAATTTGCAAAAAAATACACAAATCATTGAAACAATCTCAAACCACTCGCTGACGACATTATGGCTACATTCAAGATTTGTATAAAGTCGTTTTGTTAAGTTTTTATGATTACTTTGCAATATCAATATGCTATTCTTGCTGTATTAATAATGTGACAAAAAAAAAATAGCAAATAACGTCCGGGAGCTAAAAAAAAGTCCCGCGTCTCTTTTTTGAAATCGAAATGATTGAAAAATCCCAGGATTTCAAAATCGTCTAGCAAAAATTATCAATCCTGAAATCCCGGAATCACAAAAAGAGTCCAGGATTAAATGCTCGTAAGCAATGATTTTCAAGCATGAATCACATAAATAGTGTAATATTGAGAATGAAACCTGGAGTCGTGCATATGATCAAAATGTTTACATAAAGGCAAAATTATTCGTCTTCGCGTAATCTTATATATATATATATTTTAAAAAAAATGAATATTTGTTTGTTTGCTTAATTTTTGGTGTCTATAGACTCGAAATCCGCTGATCCGATTTCAATAAAACTTTGACAAATTTTTAGCTTGCACTTCCGGGAAGTTTATATGCATATTTAAATTAACTTACAGTAGGTGGCGCATGTATCGTACTATAGATAATTGGCAGCAAACGTCAAACAGACAAAAAAAGAAGACATGCACGTCAATAAACACAATTAAAAAACAAACATTTCCTTTCTTTGAGTGGCATTGCAACGCTTGCCGGGTACCGGCTAGTAATTTAATAAAAGTTTCATTAAATTTCATATTTTTATGACTGAAAGATTTGTAATTGAGTCAGCCATTTTGGTGAATTTTTGAAATGTGGAAGATAACTGAACCTTTAATAAAAAGTGATTTGGCTTTTAGTAACGATGCCACTAGCGGTATAAAAAAATATATTGACTCCGCGTCCCCCATTTTGAAAACTGCTGTCATACACTGCATTCATCTGTAATACATGCCCAGAGGTAAGAGTTCGTTATGCAATAAGACTGCAGTTGACGAGGTATGAGGATCGGGGTAAGGCTGTTTCACTATTGCATAGTAGAGGAAAGTAGTGTAAAGTGTGCCTACTTCAAAATAAATGTCACGAATGCAACAAATGTTCGTTTAAAATAAACTTAAAAAATATTCATAAGATTTATCAAATAAAATCGCGAGGAAGAAATAATCGATGTTTGTTTTGATAAAAAGAAAATTACTTTTTAAATCTATGTACAGTGGTAAAAAAGAACAAATGCAATTAATTCTGTTCTTTGGAAGATTATATCTGTATTTCGAAATTCGGCATTTTTTATACCAAGAATTGTAACCTTTTAATAAATTAATGAACGATAAAGAATATGCGTGTTTTCCTAATTCAGCAAACGAAGCAAAATTTGCTAGTTTAATACATCCAAACATAATAGTTATCATTTTTTTTTCATAAGCCACTGTTGCTTGAGAACAATTTGAATATAAGAGATATCACATACACCCGGACACAAGATATCTAATTAAAATTTATAAAAAATAACACTCTAAAAAAGAAATGATTGTAGAGAGTAAGAAATGAGGTACGTTGTCGCAAATAGTTGTATTATTTAAATAAATTTGATATATGGTAGTAAATCGGCAAGAATTTAGATTTTGTATATGTTATAGTGAATCCCAAAACCTTGGGATCGGTACTAAAACGATTCCAGGAGTACGGGATTCCAAAGTTGATCGGGATACCGGATCCCGGGATTGGATGCCCTACTTTGTACTACTCATTACAGTCGTGACAAAGGGAGAAATTGCATATGTGTAAATTAATGATTACTTTACCATGACCTGTTTATTCGGTGGTCAGTCTGCATAAAAAAATACTGTTCTTCTTAAACAAGTCATAACAGAGATTCAAATAATAAATTCGGCTTCAAGTTTAACATGTTTTTTTTTGCAGATTACTAAATTAATGGACATATTATTGTAATATTTAATTCGTAATAACATTTTTTTCTATTCTTATCGGACTATTTTTTTTATTTCTAGCATTCATTTTAGCTAATTTATTGATATTAATTGTGCTGTCGTAATAAATTTTACAAATAGCAGATTAATTTAAAAAAAAAAACATACTTAAAATGTATCAATAATCTTTGAATGATAATTTAATAACGTATAATTTTAATAAACACATTAAAAACGCAGATAAAAATTATAGTACACATCTGTTTATTTTTTATATTAAAATAATACCAACGTTTCCTAACACGTCATGATTTTGAATTTTAAACAAATGATAGTCGCGAAAATATAAAGCTATAGTTTTATCATTCATTTTTTTATCCATGTCTACTCCCAATGTTGAGTTTATGGCCTCCTAATGGAGGTGTCGCCTGTGTGGTCGAGTGGTCAACATCGTTGGCTACCGCTGCGGAGGGCACGGGTTCGAATCCCGGTACGGGCAGTTTTATAAATTGATTTTTCAATCGATTTATGAATTTCTGTTCAAAGGCATGGATGTATGTGATGTCTTGAATTCCCCCCTCCCACCCATCCTATCCTATGAACGGGGCGTATGGAGAGCGATTAGCTAACCACTAGTCCTGTCCTTGCCCTTTCCTTCTATTCCTACTCTCTTTGGAAAAAGTGAGGTTGAGCAACTGAGTAACAAGCAGTTCTCGTAGAAACATTTTCTGTTGAGATAAACTCCATTAGGAGTCCATATGCTCTATATTGGGAGCGAACATGGAAAAAAAATGGAGGTATCTAAACAGAAGTTTTTCTGCGAGAACTGTTTGTTATTCCGTAGCTCAACCTTTCTTTTCCAACGAGAGTAGTAGGGACAGAAGGATAAGGTTAGGAGTTAAGACAGAACTAGTGGCCAGCTAATCGCTTTCGCTACGTCCAGTTATTGAAGGATGGGAAGGGTGGGAGGGAAATTAATACATCAAAAATACCCATGACTTTTAACAGAAATAGATAAATCGATCGAAAAATGCTGTTCGTACTGGGACTTGAACCCGTAAGATCCGGCACGGAAGCCATCAACGCTAACCGCTGCACCATAGGACCCGCCAAAAGGATAGCACCAGCTTTTTAATTCACGTTTAATGTTGGTGTTGTTATACTGATAAAAAAAATGTGCTGAATCCGTTTATAAGACGTATTAATTAGTTTCTTTTATCAAAGTTAAAAATATAATAATAATTAAATACCAAAAGATATAATTTCACTTGATTTACAATTAATATTTTTAATTATTTTAGATGCTTTATTGTTATTATGCGTTAAGTTATTATATTATGTAATTTTTTTTTTAATAATATTATTTTTTATTTCAATGACGCAACTTTCCCCTATCCAAACCGCATTGCGATCATATTCATAATTTACCCACATTTTATCTCCGCTAATCGTCTATTCTCACATTCCAATCGTCACTCAAGTCCAACATCTTCAGTAACTTTCGATAAGACTGTGTCTAGAAAGAGAATATAAACCTGTTATATAATTTTAGATTACAGCTCATAGCGATCGGGGACTTGTTTAAATAATAAATAAAGCGGGAACAAAAATCTCACTCCCGAGAAAAATTGAATATTTATTTTAAAATCCATTTACGCTACCAATATGGAACATTAGACTAAAGAAATTGTTAGCCAATTGAGCTACTTCTTATTGTATAATAATATTTTTTCAATATTTATCAGAAATTTTAATTGAAAGCCATAAATCAAAACAATCAGGAATGGAATGTAGGGATCATGTGCTGGCCATATGCTCCGACTAGAGAGCGGATATGGAAAAAAAAGTTTTAGTTGATAGTTTTGATAATAACATCATATTTCTTTCGGATACAAAAAAATATTTAAAAAATACTTATTTGTACTTATTTCACATATATTGTGTATGGTCAGAACTGGTTTTACTCACGATCAGTATTATCAACTGATAAGGGAATAAAATATTACATTGCTATACAGAAAAAAAAAGAATATTAATATATAACAAACAATTAATAATATAAATATAAAAGAAATTAATGTTTATTCCTCACCGTATTTTTACCCATTTCATCAACTTACACTTATTATTGTTTTTACTTTTATTTTATTTTACTATTAAAATTAATAATAATTGTTCATTTAAGAAGCATCAATGAGCTGCATGTACCTTTAGAATGAGGTAATTGAGGTAATTGTGACTTTCAATAGCACGCTATATAATATAAAAAATAATTCGTAATAAATTAAGCGTTTATAGTTTAATAATCAATACTTTTGAATATTTTTTGAGCACTGTAACTTTTGTGCTGGCTGTATAACGTAGGAACAAAATCACTTTCTATCAATTAAAGTCGTTTAGATATACATACGCCGTATTACAGCATCGCGGGTTGCTGTGGACCAACTACATGGTAAAATATGCTTATATCAGTTTGAATGCAGCTTAATAATTATTTGATACTGAATATTTATTCGCGAATTGGGCATTTTTTTTTATGCTGACAATATTGAAAATATCGCGTAAGACAATTATTTCATTTATTATGTCTGACTATTTCTGATATAATTTATCTCTAAATGTCAAATTAAAAAAAACACTATATTCCTTTGTATTTACTTTCATATTTATTTACCAATATCAGGACCGGTTTCACTCACGGCAAGCATTATCAACTGATAAGAAGTATAATTTAACTGTGTTATTTATACAAAACAAATTGAAATAAAAAGGTGTAATACACATTTGGCATCGAAAAGATTAATTCTTATAATGCTCGCCATGACCGAAACCGGTTGTGATCTTAGTAAATAAAAGTGAAAATAAGTACAAAAGAATATTGTGTTTTTTTATATTAAGCCTATCCACCAACTATTAACAGTGAACACCCTAAAAGTGATATAAGTGTCATGGTAAGGGTACATCTTTCTTAACGACTGTGAAAAACTTATTTTGATGTGATATTTAAAGAGGTGAAATAAAACTGTGGATATAATGGCATTTTTGCAAATTAAATTAGCTGTTCAAAAGACCAACGGCCCAAACCCAAAAGCAGAGTTTTGAATAAATGCAATTTTTATAAACTAAGCATGTTTTATAAACTATAAAATAATACAATTTCTCTACAAACAAAAAGCTATATATTATATTATATATTGGATTTATAGTTTTCTCTTTCAACTTAGATTCTTTTGAGAGATCTTGAACGCTTGTCAATCATACATAAATGACCAAAACCACAAAGGTTATGTTTTTAACAACAGACAAACGACCCAACGGACCACCAGCTTGTATTACACGTAGTGTAAGTGGAAAGTTGACTTAGGTTTTTTTTCCTATTATAAAATGGTTATTGAAGAATTCAAAATGGCGAGTTGTACTGATTTGATTTGAACCCTTGTAAAACATCAACCAGGCAAAAATTGAAATTGGATTCATTTTTCATTTGCAGTATCATTAGTATTATTGTTTGTTTGTTTTTCTATCATCCCCTTCTTGCCTCCCGTTTTTATTTTATTTTTATAATATATCAGAATAGTAAAATTAAAATAATTTGTACTTAAACAAGCATTTGTAAAAGTAAGACTGTCTGAGGATGCCTCTGAAAGAGGCGAAACACGTGTCACAGTTTGTAGCCAATACGTGGAATAATCTTAGTTATTTTATATTAATTATATGTCTCACTGAAACAGGATATATTTTATAAACACTTTATATAACATTTCCAATTTGGAGCAAATGATCTCTTCAATGAGAACACCATTTATCTAAATATGTATAAATCTTATAAGATGGTAAAAACTGCATAATTTATTAGGTCCGTTCAGAGCTTTTAAATCTTGGTTATTGGACAAACGATTGGATCGAAAGCATTCAGTCACCAGTGTATACAATGACTTTTTTAAATTTCACGTAATAATATTATTGTAAAAACATTTAAATTTTAGATACCATCATTAACTCTCGCGGCTCGGAGACTAGAAAAATACTTCTCGGCCGATGGGGGTCTTTTAGGGACCCCAGTGGTTTCCTCATTATTGGCCTTATTCTTATGAATTTCAAAAAAAAAAATAGTCTTAGGGCTTTAAAATATCTCTCTGCATCATTCCTCATACATTTTTTTTATAAAAATCCGTGGTTTATTAATAAATAATCATATTTTAAGTTGCGCGTAAAATATACGTGGTTTCAGTGCAAATATCAATGTGCTACTGGCGCAGTTTGCTTAGCGGCGTTCAGCCTATTATCTTACGAACGATTGCTGATAAGCGGGCGCTTATCTCTTATCTTATCGTATTTATATAAACTACAAAAGATCCAAAAAACTATGATATAAGAATACCTTAATTATAAACATTGTATCACCCATATTAAAATAGATATTTAAGAAAATGTGGGTATTGGGGTCGCATTTCTTGAGCTTAGAACCGGAAAAGTTAACAAATAATTTTAAATGTGATATAATAGAAATTCTTACTATTTTTTTAAGGCTGACTTATTGTTATATTATTATACGTTGTCATATCATATGTTAAGGGTTAGATTGTTTTGGTTGTAATATAATTATACGATAGTAAATTTTATGACTTTCACTTTCATGTTTAGGACATGTGTAAAGCACATTAATTTCAAAAATCTATAGCAAAGGTAGTCAACCTTTTTATAAATACCACCCACTTTCGTATCTCTGCAGTAAAATTTTCTTACCACCCACCAGGTTTTACACTAATTGTGATTTATAAAGTATTTTTAATAGCCTTACCGCTTTCCATGAAAGCTGGAACGCTCATTAATGGACTATAGGGACCAAGTTGACTTCCACTGGTATACAGAGATTGCAACCATCATTATAATACATCAAATCTATAATCAAATTAATTCAGATCACCATCCATAACTCTCAAGCGTAATGATAATATGTTTATTCTCATATGGGTAGGTATACACCAGTGCTTACTAAACATTTTCATGCTACAAATTCCTGAATCTCTAAAAGATATTCTTACTGCCGAAAACTTTATTTGACATTATTTATTACTACCAATATATAATACATGCTTATGTTTTATCACAATAAATAGGAAAAAAAATAATTAAAAAAACTGCACATACATAATATATGAAACTTACACAAACAATTTAATAAGATGAATGCGGTCGCAAGTTTTTACATAACAAATCAATATTTGGTTCAATATCAAAAATGCTTACTAGTAAAGAAGTCTCTGTAAAAAGGCACGATCTGAATTTATTTTTTAAAAAAATAATTACGGAAATGTTGTTTCACATAAGTATGTGGTCGCAAAAGGAATAAAGATAACCAAGGCTTCTTTTGCAATCGACGGATATTCTTGCTGTCGTCTTATCCAAAATTCTGAAATACTTTTTTTAAATTCTGTTTAACCCTTCCTTTACTATGCAAAAAAGATCACAAGCTCCTGAGCTGTGTATCCGTTACACATCATGCAAACAGGAGTGAATCATGACAATTATATGTAGTACTGCTGTAGTTGTGTTATATAATTGTCATGATTCACTCAAGTTTGCCGGATGTGTAACAAATACACAGCTCAGGAGCTTGTGCTTTTTTTGCATAGTAAGGGAAGGGTTAAAGCAAATTAACTCACAATGTTCGCTGACCCTCGTTTGGGAAGCACCGATATAGATAATAAAAAAATCACCATGCGTCAATTCAAGTTCACCGGAGCGCTTGAGTGCCTAAAGATACCGAAAGGTGAAACCCGATTCGTAAGTGACCAAACGTTTGGAATGTTATAACATACAATACATATTTTTTTCACGCATGTGTGTCATGTTTTCTAAATAAAATAATAGAAAAAAAAACTATCAACATTATTCTATAATTTCAGGTGTAATAAAAAATAAAACCTGTATTTATAAACTGAGGCAAGGTTCCGTAAAATTCTTTTTTTTTTTTTTCCATGTCCGCTCCCAATATGGAGCATATGGACTCCTAATGGAGTTTATCTCAACAGAAATGTTTCTACGAGAACTGCTTGTTACTCAGTTGCTCAACCTCTCATTTTGCAAAGAGAGTAGGAATAGAAGGAAAGGGCTAGGACATGACTAGTGGTTAGCTAATCGCTCTCGATACGCCCCGTTCATAGGATAGGATGGGTGGGAGGGGGGAATTCAAGACATCACATACATTCATGCCTTTGAACAGAAATTCATAAATCGATTGAAAAATCAATTTATAAAACTGCCCGTACCGGGATTCGAACCCGTGCCCTCCGTAGCGGTAGCCAACGATGTTAACCACTCGACCACACAAAATTCTTATCCGGCACAAAAAGAATTTCGTGATTTCAAGAAAACATTTCCGGTTTCGAGATGAGAACACTGCTGAGGGCCCAGCATAAACTTGTCCAGTGATAAAACGAAACCTCTGCCTGGCTGGTGGTATTACGCAACCAAGGTAACTTTACTCACCAAATAACCAACGGTTAATGGCATGTCAAACGAATTATGTTATATAACCGACGCGGTCGACAACCTACTAAAAGGTTATAATAGTAAAACGATACACCGACGACAGGTTTTTTTATGTGCCAAATTGCAACCGAATCCGTAAAGGGCAAAACAAAAAAATAATAAAGTTGTTTTATCGACGATCGAAGGCTACTTTAAAAAAAAAACGTAAATTGAATAAAATAAATATTGAAACACAGTAACTCAAAGCGTGTTCAGGTGTCGCTATTTTTATCATTTTTAATATTTACATTAATTTTCGCGTGAATGTTTTGAATGGTTTGATTCGTGAAATCCAATATTTTTTCTTTATCTGTCTATCTGTAACGCAGCACACACAAACTCTCTCTCTGTCGACAATTGCACCCATATAGAGAGTGTGTGTGTGTGTTTAAGCTATTTCATGTCGCGGGAAACAAGACAAGAGATAATTATAAGCTATGTAGTTATTTTTATAAAAAATATATTTCTTCACACTGTTGGTAACTCAAAACTCATACAAACTATTTTTAATGTTATATATTGTATTGTAAATATTTGTGTTGTTTTTTTATTACACATCATTCGAGGGATTCGTTTGATTTTGTAAATGAAACCATTTCCTTCAAAAAATAATATATTGGGTCAGTAATTGTATGATACATTTTGCAAACTAGCATCTGACATATCTACGAATAGTGGTCATGATTTATTTTATTAAATAAATGAAAGATTTTTAAATTTTCTAACATTTACAAAGGTTCTCAAGGTATAGAATTTTTAAACTATATTTGTATTACAGGAATTAAATCTACTTTATACACATTTTATGAATAAATTAGCAAGCGTCAAGTTTTGGATTGTTTTATTGAAATGTCTCGGAAACCAAGACTGTCTAAAAGTACTGATTTTTTTATCCATGCCCGCTTCCAATGTAGAGCATATGACCTCCTAATGTAGGTATCTCAACAGAAGTTTTGTTTTTACGAGAGCTGTTTGTTACTCAGTCTCTCAACTTCATTTCTTTCAAAGTGAGTAGTAGGGAAAGAATGATAAGGCTAGAACAAGACTAGTGGTTCACTAATCGCTATTCCTACGCCCAGTTATTAAATAATCAGAAGGATGGGAGGAAAGGAAATAATGTGAATTGACATCACAAACATCCAGTCTTCGATCACAACTTTGAATTAAATAATTCTCAAATTTACTGATCTTACCGGGAATCGAACCCAGACCTGCGTGATCAGTAAAGCAAGCTCTTACCAACTGGGCCACAGCATGCGAAAGTACTAATTTACTGAAAAATTATTCCTGGAATATCTCGACACAGAATCTCTAGTGTTAAGTAAATAATTAATGCACAGCATACAAAAACTATATCTTACTTTCCGTCTGTGTTGAGTGAATTTGTTGAATGAAGGTGTCACTATTTACTAGTGACAACTTACAGTTTTATAATATAAAGATACATCGTCGTTGTATAGAATGTTATGCAGCATGTGCATTTCAGTAAATTTGTTGATACGTTTTAAAACGAATTTAGTAACAAGCAACCCTCGCAAACAAGTCCATATGCTCTGCATTGAGAGCGAAAATGGTAACGAAAAAAAAATGAAACATATAATACATTGAAAATTACTGAAAATTAGCCAACATATTTAATGATTTCAAAATACCAATAATTGACTGAACAATGTTATATGTATATACAAAATGGTTTGCGACGACAGATCGATTCAAGTGCAGACAAACTGATGATTAAAAATATTTATTTTGGACAAATTTTGTAACAGTTTTTCCGTAAATATTTATATTCAATTTTCATCGCTTTCACCTGAAACTATTTTTGAAACTCGACAAACCGGTGTCACCTTTGTGTTTAATTATTACATTTGTATACCAACAAACATTCAAAAAACCAAACAATGCTGGTTTTTGTGAATCCCAAATCAATTGCTTGGTCAGTTTTTTTTATATATTTTAATACCACCATATCTCTAGCTAAAAATATTTTAATCCTGTTAGATTTATTGCTGTGTTGCAATCTCAAATATTTTAAAACATCTGGAACAACACTTTCATAATTAAAATATAACTATTTTAATAATTATACTCAAAAGTTATATTTTTATGTAACTATCGACATTGGCTTAGTTGAGTTTTAATTTATGTTAAGACAATGAAATAAAGTAATACGATTGACACAGAACATGATTTTTGAAATTGTGGCGGTGTTGTTCTAAGGGTGTGATAAAGTATGACATTATATGTGAGTTTGTGTGCTATGTATAATACAACGCATACAACTTATTCATGCTTAATTAGTCACTGCAAACCTTACAAAAACAATGCTCGTTATTCAATGTGATTTTTATCTTTCGTAACCTGAAGTTCCTATCATTTATAATAAAGTATATATAGTAAAGGGATGGCGAACCTTTTTGGGTCCGCGTGCCAAAAATATTCAAATATTATTTCTTGATTGACGTGGCATGCCCGAGCAGTTAAAAAAAATAACACAATAAAAAAAATATGAATTTTATTTACAAACTTAAAAATTACAATTACAACAATTTTATTTTTTATTTTTTTAAACTTAAATGTTTTTTTTTAACTTGGAAATCGTTCGCGTGCCATCCAAATTCTCAAACGTGCCACTTTGGGCACGCGTGCCATAGGTTCGCCATCCCTGATATAGTGTATTCGTCTTTTTATGCAACCACCATCGTTTTCCTCAACTTTTTAACCTTTAAATCTATTTTTTTTAAAACATAACGTTGAAAAAATTAATATTAGCTTTATAATTAATGTTCGTTTTCCTCATAAGTATCTCTGAATATAAAAGTTGAGCTATTATCTTTAACCCACTTTCATTATAAAACTATTATACAAAATTCTGTCTGAGAAATTTATTTGTTCTAAATATAAAAGTTATATAAAAATGACACAGCATCTTTGAGCCAAATTAAAACAATGATTAAGAACAAAAAATCAATTAATTTAAAACTATTACATAGATCGAGAAGAAACTTTTTTACCGTACGTGCAAGAGCACTCGTGGTTTTCATTACGTACACTAGATCAACTCGGTACGTCTCTCACACGAAAAAAGATACATTTTGATTTTCAATATTGATATGGAACTAGTTTATTTCATAATATTCTTCGTAATGTAACATTTTTAATGTGATTCATATTATAACATTTAATATCTGAGCCATACATAATATTGTGCAAGAAACAGATTGAGTAAATAATTAAATGTCTTATGCGTATACATCTTTTACACTTTCTTAGTCATTCAGTCAGGGCCGGCGCTACCATACAGGCGAAATAGGCAATCGCCTAGGGCGCAAATCAGTAGGGGGCGCATAAATTGAGTAATCAAATTATTTTTTTATAATCTAATAACAAATAATAGTACGGTTTTTAATGCTTGTATCTGTTCGTTATAAGTATGTATCTTATTGTATATACTTCGAAAAAGAGAGGTTGTAAACAAACAGTTCTCGTAAAAAACTTCTGTTGAGATACCTCCATTAGAAGGCTATATGATCCACGTTGAGAGCGGACATGCATATAAAAAAGTATTCCACAGTTTGTTAAAAAGGGGGCGCCCCAATAACGTTGCCTAGGGCGCCAAATAACCTCACGCCGGTACTGCATTCAGTAA
Source organism: Himalopsyche anomala (assembly GCA_031772345.1). Taxonomy (NCBI): domain Eukaryota; kingdom Metazoa; phylum Arthropoda; class Insecta; order Trichoptera; family Rhyacophilidae; genus Himalopsyche; species Himalopsyche anomala. The sequence continues at coordinate 2,387,958 of CM062825.1, forward strand.
CTATAAATTTAAAAAATATTTAAGCAGAGGTTAAAATTGAACCATAGATTTGTTCCTTAATCATTTTTTAATAAATATTAAATATGTTTCAATAAAATTTTATAACTATAGACTAGTGTTGCTCCATGGTGAGACATATGGGGTTTTAATGATGGCTTTCTACGGGTTAACTAGTAAACTGGTAAACGGCTTTTCATAATTGTTTGTGTCGTAATAAAATTAGATTAACAAGACAAGAAGCTCTAATTAAATAATAAGCTAATTTAAAAAAGTTTATAAAAAAGGTCTATCAATTATTATATGCGAATAAATGGCGTTTCACAGGCTCAGGGATGACCAAAAGTTCCCTTAATAATTTTGTTTTCGTTCAACGAATTAATTTATTTTGTATAACCGCTTGAAGCTGAAATGATGTGTTCGAAGTGTGTGCTTAATTTCAACTGAGAATAAAATGAGAACAAAATGAAAACAAACATTGCCTTATTTTCTTATGTCACTATCGTGTCTCTGTTAACCCTACAAATACCGTAAAGGAAAAATACATTCGGCTTGAAAAAAACATTATTCCTTAACGAATAAATTCTCTTTGAGTACATTTTATTAATAACAAAGTTACACCAATACGATTGTCTCTATTTTTAAAAGCCATTTCTCATAAGGAATAAATTTTCTTCCACAATCCAAACACATTCAAAACAAATTGATGGAATTGAAAATCTTGGTACATAACTATAATAATGATAGAGCATCTTCAGGGCAACTCTAATAACACATAGTAAAACAGCCACTGTAAGAAAGTAATAATTTTATGTTAAAAAATCCACAAAGCCTCCATTAACTTTTCCGGTTCTAAGCTTTAGAAATGCGTCCCTAATACCCACATTTTCTTAAATATCTATTTTAATATGGGTGATACAATGTTTATAATTAAGGTATTCTTATATCATAGTTTTTTGGACCTTTTGTAGTTTATATAAATACGATAAGATAAAAGATAAGCGCCCGCTTATCAGCGATCGTTCTTAAGATAACTAGGCTGAAAGCCGCAAAGCAAAGCGCGTCAGTAGCAAATTAATATTTGCACTGAAATGACGTCTTTTTTACGCGCAACTTGAAATATGATTATTTATTAAAAAACCACGGATTTTTATAAAAAAAAAAAGTGTATGAGGAATGATGCAGAGAGATATTTTAAAGCCCTTAGACTATTTTTTTTTAATTCATAAGAATAAGGTCAATAATGAGGAAACCACTGGGGTCTCTTAACGACCCCATCGGCAGAGAAGTATTTTTCTAGTCTCCGAGCCGCGAGAGTTAAAAGTAGCAAAGTGTTTAGCTCCACGATGATAAATAGTATATCTGTGAAAATTAATAATATGGTTAGTATTATGTCACAAAACGTTGCGTGTTTTGTTTATATGCTTTAATTTACACATCATAATTAAGTAAACAAATCAATAAAAACATTATAATCGAGCATTGGTATTTTGCAATAAATTTTGCTATTGGGGTGACCGCAAAAACAATACTGTTGTATTTACGGCTGGCGTGATTTCGCTCTAAGAATTGGTATTAGGACACTGTGGTCGCATTTTATGATAATGTTTCAATAACCTGTTGAAATAAAATCAACACCAATACATGAAGTGCACATTAGTCAGCTGTTTTCAACAACAATTTCCGATTGAATAATAATTCAAAAATATCAATGGAAGGGCTAGGAAGTAAAGTGCAGACCTCTTTTTGGGAGCCCCATTAAATATAAAAATCTACAAATTGGTGGCATATTGCAATATACATACATTTTAAAAAAGTCTTGAGTTATAATTAAGCTTATATCAACAAGTATTTACACCTTGGAGGAAGTTGTACTTGAGATCTCAAGAACCACTCTCGTAATTATTTCTAAATATCTAGTAACCTCTTCAAGTTAATTACATCATTTTATGCAATTTTATTGTTGATAATAAATAAAAAATAGTTTCTTTAATTTAAGACACTGTTTTAATAAATCTCTAGGCTAAAGGCGCTTTTAAACGAACATTAAAAATTGCATATGGCCGGAATTATTGCGGGAGCTATAGTCCAGCCACATCTCCGTCAATATTATACCGTCGTCATCGCTAAGTATTGTTGATAATTCAGTGCGTACACGTGAACAGTTGACATTTTTTTTGCAGCATGATACAGTGAAAGTACGACATATCGAAATGACTTGAAGTTCCGACAATTTGGCAACTGACTTAACAAATTACAAACAGAGATGCGTATATACAGCAGAGTGAGAAAACAAAAGATTTACTCCGGCAATAATGCTATATTTTTATGGATCGATATTCAATATATTACTGCTGGCAAGTATGGGTAATATGGAGAAATACTTTTAAGCATACGGTAATCGTTGTAGGCTAGTCATTTTGAAAAAATAATGACAAGTGTTGCTAAATTATAAATAACCACACATTGTAGGAAATATATTGCCGTAAAAGTTGCTCGTTTTCAGGACTTTTTAAGTAAAAGCGTACTACACTCAGTATTTATAAGTTGGTGTTAGTCTTAAGCAACCTTACCGATAAAATTACCGATAAAAACGATTCACAGTAAACGATGATTGGCTAATACATGAAATAAGCAGTTATAAATTATAAACAAATTTAAATCTGCCAGCGATCTAAAAAATATTTTAAAATCTCTCAACCCCGAATCTCAAATTTCTCCACAATTTAATGATGAATGTACGGAATTCTAAAATTTTAAAATTTGTGAATTCCTTAGAGTTGACATAACCAATAGTTTGTAAAGAAATTCTTAAGCCTTCCTCCATTTTTGTCGTCACCATCAAGCTTGTAAACCTGCATTATTTATAAATTGACGAAACACTTCGTAATGTGCGATACTCTACTTTGTAAACGAATGCCGGTTGCAGGATAATTAATCATTTGCAATTTAAAAAATGTAGTTTATTCCGTTTCGAAAATTCTCTAACGCTGCTGATGTTTATAATCAATTATATCAAAATGTTAAAAGATAAGTGGGCATATAATATCATTTTTAATGATGTAACATGAGCTCACAATGATTTATAGACAAGTTATCGTGGTAATAATTTTAGAACCCGTTGTTTGCGCACTAAAAAAATGTATGAAAAGTAAACACAGTTTAATAAGAAAGTGGTTTGACATCTTCTTGGTACGAACTGGAACTTAAGTAGAACAAGTCAAAACGAGATATACGTTTGTATTACTCAATATGTATTATTATTTCTTAGTGGTTAATAACATATTATTTCCGAATTATTTGTCAGCTAGACTGTGTTTTTAATATTAAAATAGAATATGTTTTTTTGTTGCTTGAAGATACTTTTTTGCTACTAATTTTTGCAAGATAATTAAAGTGAAGGTCAGCCAAAGCAATTAGGTAAGGTTTAGTTCTCTTATGTCAACTTCTAATGAGATAAACCAGTCCACGTAATTCAAATATAAAACGAAAACGGTCACAAATATGAAAACATGTGCTGATTCTGGGTTCTAAAATATCTATTACGCATGCGTATTTAGAATACCATTGGATAACAACAATTGTCAAACGATTTAGTCTTTTTTAACAATATATGGCAGCGCGACAAAACCACCGGCATATTCATAGATTTACCTAGAACAGTTCTTGTTAATACCACTCCGATACAAACGCTTGAACTGGCAAAAAAATATATAAAACAAGTGCTTTATTGGATTTTCGTATTACCTTTTTTACCATGTGTGCTCGCAATATTAATCATATGAAGATTATCTCAAAAGAAGTGTTTCTTCGAGAACTTCTCGTTACTCAGTTGTTCAACCTATCTTATTCTAAAGAGATTAGAAATAAAAGGATAGAGCTAGGTCAGCTAATCACTTTCGCTACGCCCTGTTTTTATACATCCCATACATCCGTGCCTTCTAACAGAAATTCATAAATCAATCTATAAAACTGTTCGTACTGTGATTTGATCCCGTAACCGAAGCTAACAACGTTGACTACTCGACTACGCAGGCAGCCTGCTTTCATATTGCTCATCGCAAATATATATATACACTCATTAATCAGTGAAATTTAATACATTGTTCAATTGTGTCAATGTGTAAATATATTTTTAAAAAACTAACGAAAGACTGCAAGAGTTAATGCCTTTGTACGGTAAGATTTCTATTTTAGAATATTTGAGAAGATTTACACACAATTTTGAAATTTTAAATAATTAATATTTTACTTTACGTATTTTTTATTAGACTGTTTTTTTATTTGTGCATATAAAAATAATATTATGTAAAAAAAAACATATTAGTATTGGTCGTGGGTAGATTTGTCTTGGCGACAATGTCTCTATATATATGTACACATATTAATAATTAATTGAGCATATATGTTGAGCATATTGACTTATAATAATGTAATGCTTCACAATAGATAACATTTTTTTACCACGTCCGCTGTTTATCCGGAGCATATGGGCACCAAATTGCTCCTTCAAGATTCTCTGCCCCCAGCTCCGCTGAATGTATCTTATGGATGATCATCAGTGGCCTTCCATGATGACGAGATCTATTTGGTTGGTAAAAGAGACTAGAAGAATTCAGGATTATTGAGACATCCACTGCACGCATAAAGAGCTCGCCATCCGATTAGGGATTGCTGGAGTAACTTTTTACTCACTATAGAAAGTATGAGACTCTCGGTTGTACCCGGCTAGAACCAAGTGTCTCCTGCTCAATGCATGTATATTGACAGTACTGCTTTACAGTTGCGAGTCATGGCACCTTACGAAATCAATGAGTAACTATATATTGTATTACATTTAACTGATTGTAAATCAGACTTTCAAAGTTCTTTACAATGATGAGATTAAGGATGGATGTTTAGGGAGCATAAAGAAACTAAAATCATATGCATGCATGCATGCAATTATACAAACATAATATTTAATTTTATAACACCGTTATTCCACTTGTTGTTTTACAAAATGTGACACGTGTTTCGCCTCTTTGATAATCATCATCAGACATAACATTGCAAGGCTTATGAATTTTTTTTAAAAAAATATATAAAATTTAATTTTATATAAAAAAATGAGCTTCTACAAAATCACCCCCGAATCTATCGAAAATACCTCATCAGTTTCTTACTATCAATCACAAAAGTAAACATTATCAAAATTATATTTATATAAATCATTGATGCTCTGGTTAAAAATTCGTAAATCAAGATATTAAAATATTGTTCATTGCCCGCCAACCCAATTATAACAGTTCCAATCGGCTACGTAGATTTATTTTTAGGCCATTGGCATTAGTAGAGACATTATGTTTTTGTACTGCATTACATATAAGCTCTTGAGAGGTGAAATGAACCAAGTAATAAAATGGTGAAACTATTGCATATCTTTATTTTAGGGGACAACACTATTACAGTGTGTATTTGCTATGCTTATTTTTATTTTATGATAATTTAAGGTGAATAGAGTATTATAACGCATCCAACTGAATATTTTTAAAATACCATTTTGTTCGCATTACCTCTCCGGGGCTCATAAATCATCAAGACAAATAAAGTATTTTAATGATTATTTTTAGTATTATTTTTTTTGAAATATAGGCCAGAAGTAAGATAAAATCATTTGATTTATGTTCATGAAACAATTAACCGCTACAATAATGTACGAAATTTTGTTTTTATTTTCATCAAAACGTACAGTACTCAAATGCTAATTTTGTCATGGACCGGCAAGCAATTTTTGCTTACTTAACGGAAATATCATTATTATTTACTCCAAATTTAGCATCATTATCTTAAACTATAATGCAAACCAAATTTTAAATATTTTTAAATAAATCATTTCTTACACTCCGACTACGTAATTAATACTTGAAGCGAGAAACATTTTGTTAAATAAATTATTTCATAAAAAAAATAAAGAACACTGTCTTAATTTATATTTGTTTGTTTAAAAGTTTTATTTCCACTAGCTCATGCATCTCTCACTAACTATATATATGTGTGCAGCACTTTTGCAGGAATATGTTACTTAAAAAATATCTTTTTTAACCTTTTAGCTGCCGTAGATAATTAATAGTAATTACCTAGCACGCCGGCAATAATTTGTAACTATTAATTTAAATAATTATTGACGAGAAAACTTGTGTCTGGCGTGTTGAGCACGAAAAAAATTACGAGATATCTAGTCTGTGGCTCTCATCGAGTTAAACAACGAAACAATTAGCTAAACCACTAGGCTTATTCTAATCCCATACCCTTTATATCCCTACACTTCGAAAAAAAGGGTTGAGAAACTTAGTAGCACACAGTTATCGTAGAATGCTTTTGTTAATTAAGATACTTTCATTATGAGATCGTATTTTCCACATTGGGACCATATAAAAAACCTTTACAATTGACTACTAAAATGTATATTTTTTAATATAAATGAGTATTTAATATACATATATTCATATTTTATATTATCAGTTAAAAATGTTATATTAATATATTTTTCTTCAGTATTCTGTATAATTTATAAACATGTATTTAATATATTACATTTGGCATTACAGTTAGTGTCAACGCGATAAATATTTTTAAATTATAAAATCTACGAGAATAATACCATAAGAAATGACGTTTCATATCAGTGTCTAAGATCTTAAAAGACAATTGGATTTTTTTTAAATTCATATTTACTTTGCCAGGAACTCAGAACTGCCCAATTGTTAAGGCAAAGCTCTTTTCACACAACGGCATATTTTCTGACCTATGATTAGCAACGAGCAATATTATACTTTTTCGTTGCTAATATGCGATTTCATAATTCATATAAATTATGAATTATTCAATATGACATTTGAGTTCACTGTAATTATTTAAAACGAATATACACGTTGCCGAAACATGCAGGCATCGTAAGAATAAATCACCGTTTATTTTGGCAAACATTAATAACAGTGAATACCTGCAACTGAAAGTAGCACGCGCCTTTTTAACGCAAGATGAAATTTCGAGATCACACATTTTTATTTTCATTCAAATATTTAAATTGTGTAATATGTATAATGTATCATTCGTTCATGTCCAACATCATTCAAAGTTTAATAATATTAATATAAAGTGAAATTAGAGCAAATGATTGTTCTATTTTTTTAATATACAGTGGAACCTCTCATAACGAGTAATTCACATAACGAGCAAAACAGATTGTGAAAAAAATGCTCCCTTAACGAGTGCTCAGAGTTTTGGGAAGATCACTTTCACATCGTTGCTTGGCTCAAGATGATTGACAAGGCATGGGAAAGGGTTACCAAGAGAACCCTCACTTAGAAAAAGCATTGCCAAGGAGCGTTGTCGAATGTGATTTTGAGGGGTTTTGAACAGTACCTGTGGAGTCTACAGTCAACAAGATTGCATCTTTGGCCAATACCATGGGACTGGAGGTGGATAACAACGATATTGATGAGGTTGTGAAAGAGTAAAGTCAAGAGCTGACCACCGAAAAGCTTATGGAGTGTCATTGTTTTTCACAGCAAGAAGTTATGTAGGAGAGTTTATTAGTGGAGGAGGAGGAAGTAGCAAAGAAACAATCTTCTGGCGCAATAAGAGAAAAGCTGAAAGCACGTAAACTATCGCATCGTACATTAAGAAGCATCAACTAGTCGATTTTTTATCGTTGTTTGCAAATCGAAATCGCATTCAGGTTGTTACGCTCCTTAACAATTTATAAGTATGTAATTTTACTTGAATACACGTTAAAAATAGAGAAAATGATATTTTTTTTCGGCATGGAACGCATTATTGTAATTTACATTGTTATATATTGGAAAAATAGTTTCGCATAACGAGTAAGATTCTGGAACGAATTAAACTCGTTATGAGAGGTTCCACTGTAATGCCTTCGCACCAAGTATTGTCAATGAATAGCATAAAAATTGAAACGTATCTTTATCAAGTTTAATTTTATACAAGCCGTATGATTTTTTTAAAACTAGATACACATCTTAGATATTTAAAAATATGTTTGTGTTCAAGTAGTATGAGCTCTAGTGATCAATACTCATGTCTTAGTAAGCTCAATATAGTATTTAGATGTTTCCGTCCGTAGTCGATTGGTTAGCGTATTATGTTTTCGGTCTCAGTCTATTAAATTGATTTTTTAATCGATTTATAAAATAGCGTGATGTCCAAATTTCTCTTTTATCCATTCAATCCTAAAAACGGAAGGCAACGAGAGCGATTAGCTAAATATAGCTGTATTCTTCTATCTCGTATTACTACGAAAAAGAGAGGTTGAGAAACTGAATAATAATCAGTTCCGATAGAAAACCTTCTGTTTAGATATCCCTATTAGTTGGTCATATACTTGACATATGACCAATTATCTAATTGTCACACAAATTGTGTATAATCATCATTGGTTTATCACTGTTAAGGTTTCCACTGCCAACACCCGATGAAAAGGTTATATATTCAAAAAATTAAATACTCATTTATACTAATTCTACTTTTATTTAATAAGATCAGGTCCGTTTTCGCTCATGACGAGCATTATGAACTGATTCAATGTTATTTCTACATTTATTTAATGCAGTGATGCACAAACCGCGGTCCTTTTAGAATTTTGTGACGGTCCTTATATCTTTTTCTCAAACATATTTTTTTCACGTAAAACATTTATGTAATAAATGCAAGCAAGCTTTTTCTTCAATGAAGGAGAATAAATCGGTTTATAGAAACAGGGTTACAAATATTATGTCAAATTAAAAAAAAAAGTTAAAAATGAACATAGACCAAGATCGCATTAACTTATGAATTGCATATAAATGAAACAAATATTTTACAACGAAACGATTTTTAATAAGCAAGTACTCATAATCTTGTTTTTGCATGGCTTATTTGTTTTCAAAATAACACGGTTGAAATAATATAATGGAACCTATTACTCATTTATCTAAATTCACTTAATCTTTTTTACACGATTTTAAGGCTGTTTTACATGGAACGTGCGTATGTTCTGTATAACAAACGATTGAGCGTACTTTAAATCATTTTTTTTCTTTGCGGCCCGAACCCACGATAATTTGTTTTATGCAGCCTGCTAGAAGGTAAAGGTTGTGCATCACTGATTTAGTGTTATTAATTTTTTTTGTATAATTTGTAACATTCTATTCAGATATCAGTTGATCATTATCGTCATAAACGAAATTGGTTCTGGTCTTATTAATAAAAAGTGGAATTAGTACAAATTAGTATTTTATTTTTTGATCAACATTGATTTACAGAAAACTGTTACTATTTATTTATTTACTGAAGTTTACATCATGAAGCTTTGTGCAATAATGACGACAAAATGTTTATTTGTTCTATTAGTATGAGTTTAGCCTTTTGGCTGCCGTATAAAAAAATACGTTTGTACCTAGCACGCCGACTATAATTGAATTAGTTATTGAGAGATAATTTGTTTTTGGCGTGTTGAGCATGTAAAATTTCACAAGATATCTCGGCTGTGGCATCCATCCAGTTAAACCTAATTATCAGATGATTCTGAACTCAAATCTTGGTAAAATTGGTAAAACAGTGATGTCCAACTCGCGGCCCAGTTGAAGATTTTCTGCGGCCCTATTGAAGTTTACAGCCTTCTACAAATACATTTTGTATTTTGTTATTCATAAATCTAAAAAAACAAAGCAGTGACGTGAATTTGCCAAATTTATATCAGCATTTTGTGTATGACATCCAATTGTTTTCATGACAGCTGGGTCACAAATGTAGTTAATAGACCTCTAATCAAGCATTGAGTTCAAATGCATGTTTCAATAAATTAAACGTGAGTTTTATCTAAAATATAGCCTCGAGGATAAATTTTCAAAATTAAAAAAGCTGGCAATGTGCATTACAGCTGCATTTGGGACCACAAATCGCTGCGAGCTGTTCTTTTCAAAATTGTAAATAGTAAAAACGAAATGTCACAACGGGCTGGCCGATGAAAACTTAACCAATCAACTGCGACGTACATCGAATAAATTACCAGTCGGTATAAAAAAAAACAAATAGTATGAAAAAACAAGTGTCACATTAATTATTAAGTAAATAAAATGTTTTGATAACTGTTTGGCTGTTTTTAAAATAAAGAAAGTATCATGATAATTATTAATTAATAAGTTGCGGCCCACCATGTACCGGTAATATTTTATTTGGCCCATCAAACGATTTCTGTTGGACAACGCTGACCTAGCAGATATTATGTGAAATCTTGAGCATGATTTCAAGTGCCTTTAATTAAATAACTTCATCGAGTTAGTCATTTTTTATTTCAAAATATTTGATATCTTGGCTAATATTAGCTGTAATTTCAAATATTTTTTCACTGTAATTTATTGATTTAAAAATACCTTACATCCAACAAAACCAATCGATCAAGTAAAGACAAACGGTCACACAAACAACCTTTATATCAAACATCTAATACGTATGGCCATCGCCAAAATTTCTCAAGACATAATAAATGGATACAAAAAAAACTTCCAAGCAAAGTTTCAAAAGCAACTTTCCTTCATTTTACCGCAACTTTATAACATCTTAAAATGCATGAAGAGAAATTCGCGCACATAAAAATGACGGAAGTGAACCAAAAATATGGCACACTTTGGAACATATTTTAAGTGTTGCAATTTTTAGGTAATATACCACATATTTTTTAATAGCATCAAATTAGGTATATACAGTAATTGAAGCAGTTAATTATTTGAAAATATTTTTAAAAAAGTAGCCTTAATGCATTTTTTTAAGTGTAATTTATTTAAACAAGTTACTCGGTCATTTCTCGCTTGTAGCAAAATGAAAGTATAATCACCATGATGTTTGATTACTTTAACTTTAATTTTATTTCAAGTCATCATTTTTTTATGATGTTTCTACTTGGTTATTTAGTCATTCATAATCATTTAAAAATATAATCAATTTAACCTAATTAATAACAGAGCAATTTGAATGACATAGATACATTTCGTAAAAAAATATTTTTAAATAAAAATTATCAAATACATATGAATTAAAAGCATCTCACAGATAATGTTCTAATACTTCCACGTTAGGGATCGTCAGCGTAGGTGAATTGCAAAATTAAAAGTGCAGAATATCAGCCAAAACTTACTAAACCCAAGTGTGTCACTAATTTTTGACTTGACAATTACAAACATTTTTTTAACCATTTCCTTTCCTAATGTGAGGCACTCCTCATGAATTTTATATCAACAGAAAATTTACTACGAGAACTGATTATTTGTCCAACTCCTCTTAGAGAGAAGTTGAACAACTATACAGGTTGCGGGAAAAAATAAATTGCGGTCATGTAAAAATGTGGTTTCACTGCATATGTATTTAGTGTGGACGTTAATCATGGATCTAAATGTTTTATTGTACATAAGAGAGACCATTGATTTGATTGATGACATATTTTACAATTAAACATCAGAGATAATGCTTTTTTCCATCAGATTAATTTTCTAATAAAACCAGAATGCTTATAGTTAAACCCCCTATTCAAGACCTCGTGATTGGGAGTCGCGTAATTGGGGAAGTGTGAATCTCATACAAAAACAAGGATTACGTTTTTTTCGCGAAAATTTCAAAACTGCCAAAACTAAGAATAAATGAAAAAATATATATGAACGAAATATGTAGTTACCCATTGGTAAAATGTATAGCGCTTGACATTTGACTGTATGCACCACACAATAGCCGCCCGGCTGTGTGTGTATAGCCTGGCAAGTACCGAATACACAGACGCTCGCGAACGTTTAACTGTATGCACCACACCGCAGCCGCCCAGCTTTGTGTACAGCAGCAACGACAATGGAATGCGACCGCGCAATTGGGGGACTTGCTGTGAATATTTCTGTTCAGCGCGTAATTCGGGGTATTTTTTATATGCCATTTCACTCACCCAATTACGCGACTCGCAATCTTACGGTTCCAACCTTCGTATAATTGTAGGTTCCACTGTATACTCATAATATAAAACGTCAATGAACCTTTAGTTTAAGTATTACGCACTAAGATATATTGCATGGCAAATCACAGTAACAATATAAAGGTTTTGGTGGAAGAGATTATGCATGAAAAAATAATCATTCACCTGGGTGACGTCATAAAGTTTTGCAATTAAAGCCTCTGATGCAATAGATTTATTGACAGCAGCACTTGTGCCTATTATTTTGTACCTGACTGAGCAGTACTTAACTCCATTTATCACGAGCCTCGCAGTAAAAAACTAGATTCAGTGATCCAAAACATTGCCTACTTAATAAATCTTTTTTCAAGATGACATGACACAAAAAAACCTATGATTGAAAAACGACTTGTTTTCCTTTTAACTTAAGCTATAGTTTTTGATAAATCTTGGTTTTATATGCATTCAAAATAAATTTAAAAAAACATTATTTCTTACAGAACAGTTTCCAAACAAATTATTGTCCTGCAAGTAACATCCACCCTGGTATGAATTATAACTTCAAATGACAACTCATATCATAATTAAAACATTTTTTTATTTGTTTTTAATATCAACGTTTAGTTCTACAAAAATTAAAACATGAATTTATAGCTATTTTGGCGTGCGTAAGCTTAAACATAGTTCTGTCAATGGCGCACGCCGAAATAGCTATAAACTCATTTTACAAAAAAAATGTAGAACTAAAAACATTGATATTGTTTACCTTATTACAATGGAGTTCTACCAAGTAAATGCTAATTCAATTAACTCACGAGTATTCATAAGATTTAAGAATAATTACAGTAAAGTGATATAAATCATAAACTCAATTAAAACAAACATTGTTGACACACTCTAAATAAAATATACTTTTTTGACTACTAAAAATTATTAAAATAATAAAAATACCATACTATGTATAACAACAACTGTACTAGTTATTACTTATCGAGGTAGTAATTGCATGGTAGAGTTCTATAACGATCACGAAATCTTCAAAGATTACATCAAATCGATAGTTTTTCAGATACACAAATTAATTTTTGTTAATAATTTCCGTAAAATATCTTTACAGCATATTAGTTCGGTAAGAAGTATTTATATATTTTCATAAAATAGTAAGCCACAAATCACTTTATTTTTGTGACAAAACATTTTAATTTTATTAATAAAATCCGTGTATTAAAAAAGTTAGGATGTTTTTTTTGTTTTAATAATGTGTGGTTTTAAAATATTTATCATTTAATTTAGTCAACCACCGTTAAAAATAAACATGAAATAAAGGAAAATGCTCGACGATTCCGGGTTAACCGCAACTGAATCGCGCCGCGGAAGGCGGTTCTAATCTACAGTCTCCGTCAAAATTATTACGCCGATATGACATAAGAAATTATCCTCCGGAAGTATGTCAATGAGAGAGTTCACCATCTTCTTTACAATTCAAGAACGGTTCAGTACAGAAGTACCAACTGTCCATATCCGGTTTTTAATATTTGTAATATAGCAAGTATATTAACCGGAATGGGACTAGAATCAAATCAACATTACGTTATATATCATTGTTACACTTTCTCTTTCATTGAAATCATGTTTGAGGCTTACCTTTTACTCAACCTTGAGATGAATGGCTAGAATCTCCAAACGAACAGCTGTTTAATTTATGATTAATGAGTTTTTAATTCAAATAGATCAATGTCAAAATTGTTTATATCTCTTCCCATTTACTCTATCAGACCCTGAAAATGGTGGTATAGATATTACGATTGATTTTCTGCCAGTTCTTTCCTACCGTCTAGTTATTTTTTTACATTTTCTTCAAAAAAATCTTGAATGACTTAAATGCCATATTTTTTTTGGTTTAACAGTCACAACTAGGACAAAGAAATGGCTTAAACAAGAATTAATTTTGTCAAAAAAAATCTAATCCATGGTTTTACATTTGCACAAGGGCTTGTCGGTTTTTTGGCTAAATTTGTGACATTCAAAAACCGGTTTTTCAACTTGGTAACCGGTTGTGCCGAACTTTCTATAAACGAGTCTATAAACAAAAGGACAGAAAATTTGGATCTTTTATTTGATGGTTTAAAGAACATATGCCCCACATCATTACTCAGCGAAATAGTATTTTCGATATCAGGAAATTTTGTTACAAAATGATCAATGGAAGCTTTGTTTTTTTTAACAAATAACACCAAATAATTTATTCTTGTATATTATTATGTAAATAAATAAACAACATAAAAAATGAACTTTTTCTCGCTATTTTAATTGAATTATCATTTTTTTGTAAATCTTAGAAAACCGGTTTTTTCAAACCTCGATTTTTGTATAAGCCGTAATTTGCACTTTATAAAAAAAGTTTTATTTGAGAACATTCTTATAAGAATATTTCGACTTATAATAATTCGTGTTAAGTACGTAAATAATACAAAAAGAAAAAAACGTTTTATGATTATGATATTATCAAAATATTTCTATTGTTGCCAATATGAACTGCGTTCAATAATCGATACAATCGATTGTTATTACATCCAAAATACTTCAACGATTCAAGGTCTTAGTAAAAAAATATGGTTCGATAAATATTATATTATATGCAAAAGAAATGCGGAAAAAATGTCGTTAAGTTTTTTCAATCACTCTATTGTTTTGCTGTTTCTATAATTCTTATAAAACAAAGTGTCAATAACATGAAGTACATAAAAAATCTTAACGAAACATTAAACAATATTTTTAAAGACGCAATATATTGAGCGCGTATTCATTGTAAATTTTAAAACATTATTTTAGACCTAAGCAAAGAATGTAACATATGTTCAAGCTTTTAAAAATTCATTCGTTACAATTTAGTTATACCTACTGTAAGCAATTCAATTTGTTTTCAATTTTTATTGAACAATATTTTTAGACTTTAGCAAGCTTTAACGATATAGTTCTGACGATGGCGTAAGCCGAAATAGCTATCAACCTTTATCTTTTTAAAAACTGTAGAACTGAAATACCTTGATATTTTACCCTATTTAACGATAGACCATAAACTTTCCAAAGGAATCATTCTTAAAAATAACAAAAGATACAATCAATATTTTTTTTTCGGAGATGCGATTAATAAATGACCAATCTGGGTATATATGACTAGAATTTTTGGGTAGATAATATATACTTGAAATATCATACATAATGATCAATAAAATATTATTTTATCACTACACGTTAAAAAATTGTGATTTTTGATATTTGTGAAAACTTAAACTTAATATTAAAACTTTATATTTAAATATGATTGTAAAATTAATTAGTAAGAATATTATTTGTTGTTAATAATGAGTTTCTCTGAAGGTGCTTTTTAAAGAGAAAAAACACGTGTTACAATCTTTAACACGGTCCGCAGAAAAACAAAGTTATTATATTAAATGTAAATATGAATAAACTTTCACAAAGTTACCATAGAGTACATCTAAAATTATTAAATCACTCATAATTATTTTTTAATTGCACTAAGTGGGTGGAGTTTATTGAGAATCTTAATAGGGCATAAAAAATAACAGTCAGTTCCAATTGTCTATCAAATCATCGATACACTATACAAAATTCTTTCCAAGACTCATTTCGTGTTTTAAAAAACTTATTATACTTCTTTTTTCGTTTTGCGCTCAGATATATCCAAAAGGTATCGATGATAGGTAGGTCATATTATTCAACATTAGTTTATTATAGTTTTCAAAGTAGAATGAGCTGTTATTTTGCCGCACATTTATATCTTCTTAGAAGATGTGGCAGAGAAAGAACAAGTAAATTGGCCAATCACTCTCGCTGCTTCCAGTTATAGACTCAAATCTGTTGGAGCATATTGGATGTGATTTAAACACCAAGAGGATTCGAGCTCGTAGACACCGCAACTGTACATATTTTCAAAAGTGTTTACTGCTCGGCTAAATATCCGGTTAATAATATAAATGCATCGCTAAAACTTCAACAAAATCCAGTACATGTACATATATATATATATATATATATATATGTTATCCTTCAAACGGTGCTGCTCAGACTGAAAAAGATATGATAAAATTTAGTATGAAAGATGTCATTATTGACCGCGATTTAGTATCTGTCAAATGAATCGATCTCTTATCATTATCTTTAAAGTGTTTATGAAATAGGTTAAGTTAATGTTTAAAACATACATATTTATAAAGTAAATGTGTGATAACCAATTCAATTCGACTCTATATATTGTCTTGCTGCTGTTTATTATTTTTTTTATGAAAGTGCTATTTCTGTAGTTCCATGTAAGTATATTTTTATTTTTTCTTCATACTATAATCCAATATAGTGATAACTTGTCGTCGGTGGATTTTTTATTTGTGATTTGTTAAATAACATCGTTTCACTGCGTCGCATACAGCAGTGAAACATTTCGGCGTGTCAAAATAAAGTTAGATATATATTTTCAGTTGTTTCTTTGGTTGCGGCAGTGCAGGTGTACTATTGATTTTATTTTATTCAACCCTACAAAAATAAGTGACATGTAGTGCCTACAATAAAAAAACGTATAAGCTTAAATTTAAATATAAATAAAAATCATATTAAAACCTTACGTTTTATTTTAATGTTCAATTTAATTAACACATAGTTTGAAAAATTCGAAAAAATCATCTGAAAACATATATTCAGTATGTCACCGAAATCACACACAATACAAAACAAACTTCAATACTGATTAAGTCCATTACTTTTTGCTTATATTTGATTCCTTAAAGATATTTGAAGATTGAGAACCTTTTTAAATTTACAAATTCCCAAGATTCAAATAAAATATTTACTTGCTTGACAGTGGCTTTTAAATATGAATTATTTCAAAATATATTTGTTTGTCCAATTTAGATTTTCTATGAAATATTTTTTTCCTTTGTGACGTGTAGACGTAAAGAAAAAAGTACACATGTAGACGTAAAGAAAAAAGCACACTTTTTAAAGGTTTTAAAACATTAATGCTCAGCATTCCCATTATTGAAAATAATGGGACTTGGATTAAAAATTAATTAATTATAATTACCATTATTTTCAATGCTAAATTTTTAAAGTGCCACTCTATAGAAAAGTAAATTTTCCAAAAAGTTCGTAATTATCTGGTCGCCATATTTTATAAACACGTTAAGCAGTATCAGTAAAAATAAATAACAATTCGATTTATACATAGTAAAATAATTTTACTCAACTACAAATAAAAAGATGAGATGCGGATGACTTGTCTCAGTGAGCTCCAAGTTCATACTGAATTTAGAACAACTCGATTTATAACAATGACAATTTAAAAAGTATGTTTGTGTGGAAAACTGTAATCAAATTCAGAACAGCAGAATAAATAAAAATATGTTAATATTAAAATTAAAACTAATGTTCAAATGTCACCGGTATCAATTAATTGCTGTCAAAAATCAACACATATAAATGAGAACGCATCTTATAGAATTGGTGTCGTACGAGGTAATAATTTGATGCTTACTTACTTATGATATTGAAAAAATACATTTTTTTAAAATTCTTTAAAAGCTCAAAGTGCCACCGCAAAATGATTTGAATGCCGCAAGTGGCATATTAAGTGCTTCATTTGCATCACTGATCTAAAACATCAACAACAATAAAAAAACAAAAGTTTGAAGGGATAATGCAAACGTTCAAGTCTAACGCTGTATTTATAAACGTTGCTTAGCCAACACGTGTTGATTACAACCAAAACTTTTAAATCAAAAATAATACGTGTTATAGTTTAATTTTTAAAGTCGAACAACTTTTTCCAGTATTGAAATATATAAATAAACACAATTTTTTTATTAAAATCACACATAAAAACGTTGAAAAAGAAATAAAGCACAGAAACTCATCAATGTTTCATTGACTTTTTACCAAATTATTCTCTAGTTTTTATTCAAAAAAAAAAACTACACTTAACTTTTAAGCAAGAGTAAGTGTATGTACACTCACTCTTTGAAAATAGCATAATCAATTTGATGTATGTACAAGTGATTATAAAATAATAACTATGTACGTTTTCTATGGTGAAACTAATTCTGACAATAAAAGAGAGGAAATCATTTTAAAAATATTTTCAATCAGTAATTTTTCTTAAAAACTGTCTAAGAAAACTCATTGAGACATGATTACTTTGAATACATTAGAATTTAAATAATTCCTTTGTCATTAAGAAGAATATGACGTTTAATTCTTACTTTATATACTGTCATTCGAAACAAGGTGAGCAGAAAGTAAGTTACTGTAAAAGAAAGTATAATATCGATATTTTCTTATAAGTAATAAAGTTATATCACGGAATGTAGATTCATTTCATGTTACAGTTAAATCTTTTACGTTTAATGTTTTTTTTCTACACGCCAACTCTTTAAATTATATAATCACGTATGAAATAATTCATTAAATTATATAACCATCGCATATTGTTCCTGCGTGGCTGAAAGTAAAAATACATTACAATAAACAAGTTTCAAAACATGATACTTCACAATTAGCAACATGTAATCGTCATATTTTGATACTTAGTAAGTTTTTGCGATCTATGATTGAGGTCGCAAATTGTTGTAGGAGAAACAAGCACTTACAAACAGAAACAATCTTTATTATGTATATTATATAATCAACCTTTTGATAACCAAGATTTGTAGGAATAAAAACAAATAACTGCTAAAATATGAGTATCTAGGTCATTGATTATTCTAAAAAAACGTTTCTTGAATCAATTTTTGTGAAGCTAAATTATGGTTCTCCGAAAAAGTTTATGAAAAAATTTAAGAAAATACATATTTGAACTTAAATTAGATTGGTTTAAATCTGTAAGTAAGCAAAAATGAGTTTTATGATTACGTATTATTATGTTAACGTTTACTGTCAACTTTTTTAATTTTGGGATACGTAAGAGGACGAAACTTGTTAATAACCTTCCTTGTAAAATTTTTTCAAATAAAAGAGTTTTTAGACGAAATGTAACAGGAAAACGCTGTTTTCAGGTAATACTAGTTCATAGCCAATCCTGTAACCAAAAAAGAGTTGATTGTATTCAGTTTTGGTATTACGGACTCGATTTTTAATCAAACATCCTAATGCCATACGTATTTTAGGTCTTTTATGCCCAATAGGTTAGACTGACCAGGTCTAAATCAACTTTTAGAAATTCGATAAATTTGCAATATCATATGGGGAATATGATATTCTTAATTTCTATTAAAATTCAACGCGGAGCAGATTAAACTATACCGCTACGGCGAATTCTCAGCATACGGATACACATGATACTTCACTCATTCGCATCGAGGCATTTTTACCTGAAAGCCGACCTGGTTACGGGGCATTTTTGCGAAATTGTGCAAAAAACTAGATACTTTCGTAAAAAAAGTATAACTTAAAAACTGTATGACATTTTAAATAATAATTTGGACACCAGTTGTACAACACTTTGTTGCATAATAATTTGTATGTTTTAGCCTGCTTTTATTTGTGATACTCAACCTTTTGTATTTTTTAAGATAGAAAATCGGTTATTTGATATAGAATTATACATGTTATCGGAAAAATAATAAATAACAAGCCAAATATAGATGTGCTCCTGTTTATTTTATTTCACAACAGAATAACAAAATATAAAAGTTTATTTTTAGCCTACAATTGCTTATATTTTGGTGGCCTATTTTTTTAAGTTATATTTTAACTGTCTGCTGATTTTTCATCGCTGAAATCACCGAATAATAAAAAAAAAATTGTATATATTTTAATATTTTATTTTTTAAATGATGCATCAAACATTTGTTACGCCATCTCTCTAACATAACATTTCAAAAACAGAGAATCTAAAACATTTGTCGCATTGGATGTATGTATTTCAACGCGTCATTCAGACCGGCGAAAAGACTCGTATACGAGCCATCCGTAGCTCATCACTTATATACCAAACGGCTGAAAAAGTCATATTTTATTTTATTTACTTTCGATCTATATTTTTAATCACAATACTTTATGTTTAACTACAAATGCCGTGCAATTCTGTAACGAACTAAGAATATTGTGAGTAAATTAGAGTATTTTTTTTACCGTTATTGCGTTATGGAAAGTGGCCGTGAAACAACGGCTGCAAACATATAACAAGTGATGGTGGGACAATCAACTACAAACATATGTATTTTTAGAGCGCATTTCTTCCTATCATCCTTGCATACGATTGTAGATACGATTCGTATTAAGCTTACTACTATTCACTTTCTAGCCTCATCATTTTTTATTGCCTTCTAAAAATAGAGGTGGAGCGCCCAAATTATGATCATTTTACTTATTATGTAACTTGTAACTTGTTCTTATTAGTTAAAAGTGCATTTAATAGAAAATAAAAAAATATAAACAAAAAGGTTTATTCATTTTATTACACCAAGAATAAACATAAAAAAACTAAAATTTAATTAAATATTTAACAACTAATTACGTAATTAAAGAAATTTTAATGTTTTTATAATTATCATAATATGTCACATGCATTCAAAATAAAACATTATTTATAAGACACTAAGTCTATATATATCTTCTATACGTCATTGGCCTCTTTCCTTATGGCATGATGCTTTAGAATATATTTACATCTCTCACTAATCTTTCAAATATAAATAACTGCATATACATTAACAACAAAAAAAACAAAATGTATTTGCAGGCCACTTCACCTTGTAGGCTTCGATCTCGGGACCCTGGTTGCGATAAAGCTCAACGCGAACTAGTGTACCAAAACAAACTGACCTTCAATATTTTTCGAAAAAAAAATATACTATATTCATCTTTTATTGCAAATGTTTGCTTTTATCAAAAGACATCAACGCATGACCACACGCGAAACCTGTGCCGAGTGATAATCACAATAAGAATTTTATTATTGAAGGTTGCGTTTTGGTGATAATTTACAAAAATTTCGTAATGCAAGGTTAATAAAATATAAATTAAAAATTCACATTCTTGAAAATATTTCGTACCGGTCTGCGGTCGAATTTTAACGTTATTGGCTTCTACTTTGATAGAAAAAAAATCGAATCCCAAAAAAAACTTTTTTTAATTTTGTTATTTAAAACTCAGATTTTGTATCCAAAACGTAATGTATGTACCGGTTAACGTAAGGGTTTTCAACCAGTAGGGAATTACTTCCTAGTAAGGAATTTTGCCGCCTGTGTGGTCGAGTGGTCAACATCGTTGGCTACCGCTACGGAGGGCACGGGTTCGAGTCCCAGTACGGGCAGTTTTATAAATTGATTTTTCAATCGATTTATGAATTTCTGTTCAAAGGCATGGAAGTATTTGATGTCTTGAATTCCCCCCTCTCACCCATCCTATCCTATGAACGGGGCGTATCGAGAGCGATTAGCTAACCACTAGTCATGTCCTTGCCCTTTCCTTCTATTCCTACTCTCTTTGGAAAAAGAGAGGTTGAGCAACTGAGTAACAAGCAGTTCTCGTAGAAACATTTCTGTTGAGATAAACTCCATTAGGAGTCCATAAGCTCCATATTGGGAGCGAACATGGTAAAAAAAGAAAAGGTATTTTAGAATTCCATGAGGAGAATCGTTGGATTGCAGGGTTCTTATTTTTGAACTGAATTTTGATTAAAAACTTCAGTATGCTAGTAATAAGTTAGTAAAAAATCATTCCAATAAATTTATAATTCATGATTTGCCACAAAGGCTTTTAGAAAAAACTTTTGGCAAAACCAATTTCCGAATTCCAATATATCCTAAAACTCGTCTTATACCGGTTTTCAGAGTTTCAAAACTATTTTAATTTAATAAAAATATTCATTTTTTCAAATTCGTTTATTAGAAACAATGTTACAAGAAGATACATTTTTTTCAATATATATTCAGTGTTCTTATTTAGGAATGGATTAATTATACTTATCCCATAAAATGTATCCGAGTCAAAATTCACATGAATATTTTCAAAATAAACCAAAATAAAATATTTTTGACGTATTCGTTGATGTCTTATGACTTTTAAATTATATATTTATTTCATCTCGGTTTAATTATAAACAATTCCGTTTCAATTTAAAATGGTAAAGTTTTTCATTGAATAATAGTAAGATACTGGAATATTATTTCTTATATTTGAAACCGGATAACTAAGTTTAAAAAATCGGTTTTTGATAAGCCAGTTTTTAAAAAACAAATAAGCCCTATTCACAACATAACTGCACTAACCAATAATTTACATATTTTATCCTTTTCAATTTCTTTTAATATATTTTTCATTGTTTGACCAATATATGTAATAGTCAATAACCAACATGACAGGAGGAAAAGTTTTATTTAAATACCACTAAAACTAAGGAAAAATATATATTAAAATTGTGCGTATAAATACTCATATGTACAATTGTTTGAAGTGACAATTCGCAGAACAAACTTTTTGAGTGTCAAAAAAGTTCCATACAGGAAATTTACTTATATATAATACGTTATGTTTGTCTATCTCACGTATTGTAACAACTTCAATTTCACAATCATTGAAAACTTAAATATACAGCGGACGTATATTTGTATGCAAAAAAAAATGAACATAAAACAAAACAGCACAACTTTTAATCTGTGTTATTTGTATTAATTATTAATATTAAATGAAAAACGTCTGTGGTCCTTCAGTGCGTAATTAGCGTCTCTTTGGTTGTTCCTACAATTGCAATTCGACCTCTTAACCAACTAGCCTAGCCCAAATAGTTTACTCTTGAATTTTCCAATGCCGGATATCAATTGGCAAACCCAATGTCTTCACTTTGAGCCTCCAGGTTACTATTTAGTATCATTCACTCTATCTCCGAGATAAATTTACAGTGAAAGCTCCAGATTATGATATTATCTAGCCGTTTGACACTATGCAGTTATTTTGACAAGGAAACTATTGCAGAGTATTTTTTATTTGAATTATTATACAGTTGTTATGATAGTCATTAATAATTATTTTATGTTTTTTAATAATTCAAAACTGTGTCGGCATTACTAACAATTATTGTTCGTGCATCGTTAACTGCATAAATTATACATGCAATATTGAAAGAAAAACCTATTTACTAACGCCACATGCCATAACTGCATAATAAATATGTTTTTTTACATTTTTTTTCTCTTTTGTTTCAGATGAACGCTTCTCACACCAATTGAACTCTGGAGATAATCTAACAACAAAAATTACAATTTTCTTAAACAACGCAAAAATTAATAACCATGATAAGACATTCGAAGTCATACAAAAAGACACCCGGGAAAAATAAACTATTGTAAATTTACTATAAACTTATACAATCGAAAAATGTGAATCAAATCACTTTAACGGCTATTTTTATCGTAGAGAAAATAGCTGAAAACATGTGTTGGATTCGATGATATTTTTTATAATCATATTGTGACCCAAAATAGTACAGTATTTACGTAAATAAACAACACTCTTACCGAGATAATTTCTGAACTAAATCAAACGAGTACTAACGGTAGTTTTTGTTATTTTGAGTCAAACTCTATAAAAATTAATTCAACATAATAGTGATACTTATACTAAATTAAACAACGCAGCATTGCTAAGTTTTGATTGTGCTACAAATTCATTTGTGCGAAGCATTACAAATTTTGTGATAGTACACTATAGAGAGTGAGTGATTAAAAATGGGTCTCCATAAACAGTATATGAAGGTGGGCCAGAGCGCCAAAAATAAACTCTTCGGAATTGGATCCGGGGGAGAGTTTGGCGAAAGGAATAACACCACGCCTCTCAACATGCTGATATCCGAGCAGGGAAAAATCAATCAAGGTATGTCAAACATTTTTTTTTTCAAGATTTTATGTATATGAAAAAGGTAACATATTTTTTTAATAAAGATATATTTGCTAAAACCACTTAATTAATTTAATTTTACCCACTGTTTTTTAACAACGGGTTCATTGACTGCTAACTGTTTATATTATATAATAATTAAACATTGTTTCATATGGCTTTCAACTTTAAGACTTCGGACCACACTTTTACAAAAATCCCGTATTTTAAACTGTACAGCATGGTTTGTTAACCATAAGCTCTATTACGGTTTAGGTATTTGCCACACAGTAATTGATCTCCATAATGCAAGACATATGTGAGTACTTAACTAGCTAATTTAATACAATGAATAATATTGATGGAATTTAAACATTACCATAATTTTCATTGTTTATTTTAAATAACTAATGACACTACAGATCAATAAAATATCAAGGAACATGCTTTTGATAAGCCTATTGATTATTTGTGTCAATATAATAATCTTTTTAAAAGAAATGCAAAATATGACTAAGTGTTTTTACTGCTACATTAAATCCTGAAATCCCGGGATTGGTACTGATACAATCCAGAAATTACGAGATCGCAAAAGTGGTCGGGATCAGGATCCCTGATCCCAGAAATGGAAGCCTTAGTGGACACATTGTTGAAATTCATAATGCAGTAGTAAATTAAATTCAATATATATTACGAAACATATTTTGAGAATAATCACAATTTCAATCAAGCTTTTAACATAATAAATTAAATTGACATTTATTATTAGCGTGAATGAAGGTATCCGAGCATATAACCTTCGCAGCTTCAACGTAATGCAATTAATCACTAAATGTAAGCTTTTATTTTTCTATAAGCTCGAATCACCAAAGAACTTTATTATTTATCGGTATAGTAAAGTGCAACGATGTTATGTAGATATGTAGCTGACATTGGCCGGCATGATATTAATAATATAATCATTTAAACGTGAACAAATACTTTTAACTTCTGCTGGAAAGCGAAATGATGAAGCATAAATGAAAACTAATAGTCATAAAAGAAAGGTCGTCTGCCAAGACGAGTGGGCTTGACTTTTTCTGGTTCAAATCAAATTCTCGAATAAAACCATGTATGTAACTTGTTTTCAATTAATTTATATTTTTTATCTGAATCCACAATTTCATAAAAAGAAACAAATTGCTTTTTCAATTTGTACAAAAATAAAAAAAGCTACTTATTAAATTAAAAAAACTATCATGCAGTTACTCCGGTCAATTTTTCATTCATAATATGATTTCTGTTGATGTTTTTTTTGTTTTTCGATGCTAATTTGTTTTCAATCTTTAAAGACATTTTAAAATATCGCTTCTCCAGCAGAACAACGACGCAGGTGCAAATTTTAATTGTTTTGATTAAGCTACGATTAGTACTGAAATAGGTTAAATAACCTGATTTTTTAAAATTTTAAAAAATACATGTGTATAAATTCGATAGCCAACGAAATCGGTTATTACTTTCAGAAAAAATGAAGTTGACAGATTTGTAAAAGGATCCGAGGAATACTTTTACAAAACCAGTTACAAACTGACAACCTGGAAAAAAGCTCAGAGTACAACAGCTCGAACTAGACGGCCTTCATAAAACTTGCATATTAATCAAAAATGCAAGTAGCTGAAAATAAAAAAAAGAGTTTACAAAGATTACTAATATCCAAAATTATTTCCAAATATTATACTATGAGTCATTTTTCAATGGGTTGTTTTAAATTTTTCGTGTGGAAAGAATATTAATGATAGTTCCTTGCGAAACAATGACACGATTATAAGTAAGTTTACTTTAATGGGTTGTAATTCATTAGTTTCTTTTGTAAAAACAAAAATCAATTGACCCCATATAAAACTAGAGCAAATTTTCCGTATTAAAATCTACATTTATTATTCTAAAGTTATATCATAACAATTTAATTATATCTTATACGAATGATAAAAACTATATTGAGATTTCTAAATAGCAATACTCAATTTATTTAATTGTTCTTTTGTAGTAGCGATATGTGTGCTTAAGCTAGACAATCAATTTAATACAGACACAGCTTTCAGTGTTTTAAGCTTTACGGTTCGTCAAATAAATGTTGGTTTTTTCACAGTCATATACCACATTCCTCACGGCCGACATGACAGGAGTCCGTCACTTGCTCTCACCCTGGTTTCTCGATTGACGGGGAAGGCTCAAGGCTGTCTGTATAACAAGTGGAATAAATAATAAAAAAATATTTTATGTTAATTTGAGCTTTATCATTTATCAAAGTATTCAACTATTTACACCGGTCTTGAAACCATATGAGAACGATCTTGAGCTTTTGCCAAGGATTCATATTCCAGACTGGATATTTCACATGCGTTAATCAATCAACCTTACAATATTATTTATTGTATACGAAGGCTAACTTTTGTTGTGTTGTCATTCATCCTCACCCACCATTTCAAATCATGAAAATAGAAGAAAGAGAGAGCAATTATTAAAGTGGTGGATTTTTTCTTTCTCACACCTTTTATCTTTACCCTAATTTCTCTAGGAAGATAAATTAAACAATTTGATTTTCTTTTGTTTCTTTATTAAATTCGCAATTTAGTATTTAAAAGCATTGTTGAACCTAAACCACCCACCTCTTCACCAGTTAAATAGGCAAAAAGAAAATATTCATTCATTGTCACTTTTTTTTTGTTCTAATAAATTTTATTCTGATTTATAATAGCTCATAAAAAGGATCTGCTTTACGCAAAATAAACACACGAATTAAAAATAAAAAAAAAACTAACATAACATTATCTCCAAAAAAAAAATATACTAATTCTAACGGTAGTTGAAGTTTATAAATATAATGAATATTTATTTTTAAATTATAGGTCAGGTTTTTATGAATCGTAAAAATTGGGTTGCCATAGAGCTATAAAAAATATGTTCTGTTTTATTACTGCTATTTATCGGTCTACGCTAGACTACTTTCGTTTTTTATCAAGTTATTTGATTACATATATTATATTGGAGGCGTTCAGTTAATAATCGTTTTGTAATAATTTATTTATTCGATATTAGGGATTGCTATAACGGTATTATCGAAACCGGTAAACCGGTATTTCAGTTGTTTTTCAAACCCGAGATACCATTATTTTAAACTTTTAAATATACATGTCCTTTAATAATAATATTGTTTCACAATACAGCTTTCAACACTGGATGGACAACATGACTGAATACAACAATCGTATAAATCTATATAAATAAAACAAATGGGGTTATTTAACACCACTTATATCTCGATAATTAAACACACAAGGATTTCAATGATATTTGATTTATAAAAATCTTATTTAAACCTAGAATAGACAGAAAAAGCATTAAATACATAGTAAAAATATCACGTAAAAGAAATTATAAAGAAAAAAAAATATCTTCATACAGGACTAAAAATATCAAATGACGAATACTTCATCAAACGATAAAAGTCGAAGCTGGATTCAGAAAAATCCACCAGACGCACTGTTTTCTATATTTGTTTATGGTTTTTGCTTCTTTGCAATACGATTGGCTTATGAATAATTTTAAATTTAGAATATGGATTAGAAATAAAGAAATCGATGATATGAAATGAAAACGAAAGAAAATCGGAAAATAATAAATAAAGTTTATGTTTATATTAGTATTAAAAATTTTTGACAACAATATTTTGCACGAAGGGTGCCTTTTGCTCGAGATGACACGTTATAACACATGGCACGCTATATCGAAGACATTTTTTAACGTCAAAAGCCAAAAGCGATGCGTTTCCGATCACCCGATGACTATTGATCTCTATGGTACGCCTTTACACATATTCGATCCAAAAATGACGAAAGTTTCTACTTGCAAGTCAAGAGCTTCAATTGCTTGAAAATTATACATATTGGACCATGCCAATCACGAAGAAATTGTTTCTGAAACTCATGTCAGATACGCACATTATTTTTCTATCATTATTTTGACATGCTTCACAACGAAACTGTGAGCTGTGGAACAAGTCAAGGAAGACATGTCCCGAAAGTCATTTTACATCGAATTCGTGTCAGGTTTCAAGGAATCCCGACTCGAGGTGAATGAAAGAGATAAATAACCATGCATTGGATTTAGAATCGAAGACATGTGTTACCTCATGATGCATTTAGTTAATCAAGCTAGAAGACCATACTTTAAACTAAATCGAAACTAAATCTTCAATATCCAAAAAAAAAAAAACTTTTAGAATTTATGTCTCATGTTCAAAACACCGACGCTAAAATATATACTGAAATGTGAACAGACGAATGAAATTACATAAAATCAGAAGTAGTGAAAAAAATCAGTAATACTTTTTCATGTATAAATATACGTTTTTTGAATACTATCAAATCATTATTTTATTTGACAAAAAACCAGAATACAATGACGAACAGAATAAATTCCATTTCCTTCACTGCGAAAAATTGAAGAAGGTATCTAACATTTCAGTAAATAAGAAGATCATTTCTTTTCTAAGATGATTCAATTCTGATCGCGCATTCAGTTTCAACGATAACATTAGATTATATTATATATATGGGTATACCAAACTGCATAAACAATTAATTATCGAAAAGATAATCGGAACAAACTCTGATCATTATATTTATATGATAGAAAACAACCATAGTTTATGAAAAATGATGCGCATATACTATTTCTTCTGAAAAAGAGTGATTGTAGAACCACATGCTTTAAAACCACACATAGAATTGCATACAGTGACTATTTTTTAATATTTTTTACGCAGTGGTTTTCCCTAATTTTCTTATACATTGCGATTTAGTGTATATTTTTAACTCGCCTGTTTCAAAGTTTAGCGGATTTTAAAATTTTAAGTAACGGAATATATATCACCCCACATTTTCTATGGAATCAGTTACTTTTTATTGCGATTTTTTTTTTGCGATATTTCGTGACACACCTACCGCAAAAAAAACATGATTGACTGTATAACGGTATTTAAGTGTGGATACATTAAACAAAACTTATAATATATTTTCTAATGAAATATAATCCACATAAAATAAATATATTGAAGATTATGGAAAATGATTTTCGTTCTTTGTTATAATGATAATTTTATGTCACCGAATTCGAAGGACAATCAACAAAGTGTACTGAATATCATTGCTAACACAAACATCATAATTGGGTTGAGTGAACGAGCAATTCTAGCAAGCAAATAACAAAGATGTGGAATCATTTCACTTTCACAATTCAAAAACAAATCGTTGATCTACTGCATTCCATTAAATCTATCGACTGTGCCAAGTGAATAACTCATTTCAATGTAATTTAAAATACTTTTCATTTTTAATTTGCACATTATTGAACTTAATTTCATTTTAAATTTTATTTTTAAAATTAAAACTTTCAATAATTGATAATAATCAGGAGAGGAGAATAAAATTTTGACATTCTGTCTTTTTTCATATCCATGATATACTCTAGCTCAGTGTTTTCCAACCTTTTTTATGCCACGGACCTCTAAATCTGAAAACAATAGACTGCGGACCCCCGAATTTTTTTTATTTCTCATATTTTATCACAAACAATATTGAAAGAATGAAAACTTTTGTGGACCCCAGGTTGGAAAGCACTGCTCTAGCTAACAAAATGTAAGTTAAAAGTAATCAATTTGCATTTGTTATATTTCACATTAAAATCAAACGTTAAATATTTTACAATCCCGGTATCGAATAAATGTAAATGGGTTCATCTCCCTAGTTACAAATTAGTTCAACAACTTTTTTATACTGTTAAGTAGACACGATGGCTTTAGAAAAAACATTTTTTTAATTCATTGCAATATAGCACTTTATTAAGTCGTCAATCTAAGATTTTACATGGCGTTTATTTTCGGCTTGAAATGATGACCATCGAACGTAGAATTAAAACAAAAAGAAAACAGTAAACTAAATATGTACACTAAAACTACCTATAATGTAAAAGTTCACCATTATTATGGTGTACTATAAAATAGTAATATTCGAATACCACATATTTCTGTATTGTGAGTATAAGCTATATTTATTAGCCGTGCCTTAACAACTCTTACGTAATAAATTTTCAAATATCAGATAAATACGTGCATAGCATAATCCGTAATAATTTAAGAAACATCTTGCACAATTTTCAATTTGACATTCATCCGGATAAAAAAAATTGTCTACCTATACATTACACAGTAGGGCTTGTCGTTTTTCAAAAACCGGTTTTTTAGTTAAATTTGCGAAGTTCGTAAGCCGGTTATTTTCAATTTGGTATCTGTTTCTAATATTGGAATTAAAATCGATTGTTTTTATCATTTACACTTTATTTTGACTTGAAACCGTTATGGTTACAAATAACACAGAAACAAAATATGTAGTTTAATAATGAGTATGTATACATACATCCATGAATGCGTTGAAAGCATTGAATTTATTGGAGTATTTTTTACTAGATAGACAAAGTTTTAAATAATTTATTTTATAATCCATGTCCGCTCCCAATGTGGAGCATATAGCCTTCTGATGGAAGTGTATTAACAGAAGTTTTTCTACGAGAACTTCTTGTTACGCAGTCGCTCAACCTCTATTTTTCAAAGAGAGTAGTAAGAAGAGAAGGAAAAGGCTAGGGCAGGACTAGTGATTAACTAATCGCACTCGCTGCGCCCAGTTATTGAAGGATCGATATGGTGTGAGGGATCTTTTAGAAATCACAAACACCCATGCCTACGAATAGAAATCGATAAATCGACTGAAAAATGCTGTTCGTACTGGGACTCAAACCCGTGAAGTCCGGCACGGAAGCCAACAACGCTAACAGCTGCGCCATAGGACTCTATAATTTGAATTATCGTTTTTTCTTGTATAATTTTGAAAACCGGGTTAAACCGAGTTTTAGCAATTATTGCCATTCGAAAAGTGGTTTTTTAAAGTCTGTTTTTTTTTATAAGTCGTACTACACAATGGTAACTATTGATAAAGATCAACCTTTGTTTCTAGTGACACCTGTGTGTTGTTAACAAGGGCATGAACAGTTTCAGTTCTACTGTGAGATTTATGACTTTCTTTGCAAAGGCAAAGTTTCTTTACCAACTTTTTGACTCAACAAATCATAATCGAACACAGCTTATTGAAAAGTTTTTTTTATGTTAATATTTTTGATCGATGTCCGTTCTTAATGTTGAGTATATGGTATCCTATTGGAGTTATCTCAGCGGAATTTTTCCAACGAGAACCATTCTGTACTCAACCTCTTTTTTTCAACGATACTAGGTATAAAAGGTTTGGTCTAGGACAGAGCTAGTGGTGATCTTATATTTCTCGTTATGCCGTATTTTTAGATTTAAATGGTGAGAGTAAATTTTTTTAAACATCACAAAAACCTATGACTTTTTGGAAAAAAATCGATAAATTCATTTAATAAAATGTTGTTTGTACTGGGACTCTACGCTTGTGAGATCCGGCACGGAAGTCCACAACGCTAACCGCTGCGCCATAGGACTCAACAACTTAGCAATTAAGGCATCCAATCCTGCACCCTTTTTTGATTTCGGGATTAACAATTTATTCAGGATTCAGGATTTCGGAATCCCGGAATTAATCACTTACCATTATTCTGACGAAAACGTGCCAACTTAATTTACTAGATTTAATATTTATTTTCAACTCGGAGAGCTTTTTTTTAGCTCTATCATTTCAAAAAGTGTCGAAATGACAGATTCCAGAACTATTCTGAACTCTAAGGCCTTTTTTCAGTTCCATCTTTTGAAAAATGTTACGTCTGCCAGTTATAGTGAATCTAGATATCTCGGGATCGAAAGCCCTAGTTGCAATAAGCTTGCCACTATTCCTGCTAATGCCTTATTCGTATACTCTTTTTTTATTATAAATCGAGAGGCTGACCAACTGAGTAACAAACATTTTCCGAATAAAATGTTCAATTATAAGTCTACATAACAAACCGGCATCATTTAAAACATATTATATATAACCCGAGTTATTATTATTCACTTTAGAAATATAATATTGATGTGTACCTGGACATTTTTTTAGAAACCCTGCAATCAATTTTATAATATTGATACAGCGGTATAGACATGTAACGACTATAATGTAACCATTATCAAACTTATATCATTATATAACAATCATCGCTCATAAGTAACCAAGTTAATAACTTCCATAATTCTTGTATTATGTGTACAAATTATGTGGCGGGTATATGATATAACACACTATCAGGTGATGATAATATGTAGACCGGAAAGTTTACCGTATTAAATTTGGCTTACATTTTAACCCATTAATTTTATTTATACAATTAAATCATTAAAACAATAACTTTTTAAATTATCAACAACTGTGAATGGGTTTGACTGAAACTTGAAACAATTGTAAAATATAATTTAAAACACAGGTTTTACAATAATAATTGTGTTCATGATCAGTACTGGTTTCAAGCAGAGAAGAATTATCAGTTTGCAACAAGTCTGTAATAAATAACTGAACTTTATTTCTTCCATAGCTCAGTGGTTAACTTTTTTGGCTTCCATGGTTTATCTCATGGGTGCAAATTTCAGTACGAACAGCATATTTTTAGTTGGTTTTTGTTTAAATGTATGGATATCTGTGATGTCTCAAAATTTCTTCCCAACCTTCCGATACTAAAATAATTGATCACAGCGAGAGCGATTAGCTAAACACTAGTCCTGTCGTAACTCTACTCTTTCTATCTTTACTATCTTTGAAAAAAATAGATGTTGAGTAACTGAGTACCAAGCAGTTCCGATAAAACTGCGTCTCTTAAGATACTATTGGGAGTGGATTTAGATTTTAAAAAATGACATCAAATGATGATAGTAACAAATTGTTGACAGATACACAATACCGTGTTAACGGCAGTTTTACAATAAAATATGTTTGATGACACACGATGCTTAATTTTTTTTCAGCGTATATGCATTTATAAAAGGATGTGTATGTGTTTAAATTGACATTACTTAATTGTGACTTCAATTGAATCGTATTTCATTTGCAAAGATTAAAAATATTAACACTTTCCTGTCTGCTTCACAGTTTATTTTTTGTCCCTTACGCGGTGTTGCATGCCGAACGACGATATGCTTTTGAACACAAGTCATAAAGTAATTAATAAAAACAGAAAAATGGTGATTATGAGACGTGAGCCCTCGATCATGAAACTGACTACTACGAAAGCTTCAGAGCGTTACCAATTGACCACGGCAATTTCATAAAGAATTTAATGTAGTAAAAAATATTTTCAAATCTTCTAATCCCAGACTGGACACTCCTGCACATTTATTTTTCATGTGATTTAGAATTACTCATATATATTTGTTTTTCGATAAACCAACTGACTAACAACTAGTTATCGTCAAATAGGTTAAAACTTTCCAATAGGATTTCATATCGTCGCTAATTTTCTACACCATTTATTTTAAAAAGTACACGTTTTTATGAGACACATAAACGTACTTTATTCTACAACTATCGCTTTTTTTGCTCTAAAACACCACTGGAATAGTTTTCTTCTCGATTCATTTTGAGGAAGTTAATAAAGAAGGAAGCAAATACGTTTCCATCCATCGAACCCTCTCTTTCTCGCTAAACATAGTACTTGACCACGTTATTTTCCAACATGTTGTATTAGGTTAAATAAAACACGACATATTCAATTGTTTTGGGATACGAGTTAAAGGAATATTTGTGAATTGAATTTCTGAATTTAATATATCAAAAAACTGACAAATATTGAGATACGTGTTCGTAGAAAATTAACGACGATATGCTGTATATATTTTGAGTCAAAAATACTGATCAATCCATCAAAATATATTTATTATAATGTGTAAATCACAACTGGGTACAATTAATTGAAATATTTGTATTTATTTGAAACGGCGTTGAGCTTTGACGGGTAAGCTTTTTCACACGAGGCGTGGTCAAATGATTTAAAGTTTGCTTTACCGGATCGCAAAGAAAGTGGTAATAAATATTCACATCGAAATTTAGAAACATGTTGAAATATTATATAATCATGTTTTAATTAAACTTTATTTATTAAACCGCTTTTTATGTATTTAAACATATCGAATAAGTGATTTGTTAACATAGTAACAAGATATGCGCATTCAAAACAAAAATCTTTCTCAACTTCAGTTTTATTTATTTCATCAGTAGTTAATTATTTTTTTGATCAATAGCATATCGAAATGGTTAGTGACTCTCTTTAAAGGTCGTTAAAACATTCAAAACGTTCAGTTTTTAAATTCAGTAATTAATTATTCAGAAATATTCGTAAGGTTGTGTCAGATACTAAACGCTCATGCATTTAGGTGCAATTAAAAATTTGCGGAAACTTATTTTTATATAACAAAGCATAGTTATTGATAAATATAAATCACACATAAATACTAATTTCAAATTTATTTAATACAGTGATGCACAACATTTACCTTCTAGCGGGCCGCATAAAACAAATTATCGTGGCAAAAAAAAATGATTTAAAGTACGTTCAATCCTTTATTATACAGAACATATGTACGTTCTATGTAAAACAGCCTTAAAATCGTGTAAAAAAGATTAAGGTAATTTAGATAAATGAGTAATAGGTTCCATTATATTATTTTGACCGTGTTATTTAGAAAATAAACAAGCTATACAAAAAAAAGGATTATGAGTACTCACTTATTAAAAATCGTTTCATAGTGAAATATTTATGTTTCATTTATATGCAATTCATAAGTAAATGCGTTCTTGGTGTTTTGTTAATTTTTAATTATTTTTTTATTTGACATAATATTTGTAAGCCTGTTTTTATGAACCGATTTATTCTCCTTCATTGAAGAAAAAGCTTGCTTACATTTTTAAATAAATGTTTTACATGAAAAAAATATGTTTGAGAAAGAGATTTAAGGGCCGCCACAAAATTCAAAAAGGGCCGCATGCTGAACTTCATTTCTTCCATAGCTCAGTGGTTAACGTTTTTGGCTTCCGCGGTATATCTCATGGGTGCAAATTTTAGTACATACGGTGTTTCATTTTTTAAATATAATTCTTGTTTACTAAGTATTGACAGTTTACACCTTAAATGTGATAAATCCTGAAGTGAAAATCGAGTTATTCAACAAACTAAATTAACAAAGTGAAGAAGCGACGATGGACCTGGCTTGGACATGTGCTGCGGATGCCTCAAGAAAGCCTGGATTCGGGTTGTCACTTCTACTGACCGGACATATTCCGATGTTGTGGAAGACCACTGATGACCATCTATATTCTATATAATACAGATGCTAGAACTATGGGACGCTAGAATGACATGAGAGGAATCAATAAGACTGGCGAGAGACAGACAATCTTGGAGTAATCATTTGGTGGTCATGACTAGGAGCGGATATGGAAAAAAATAACATATTATTATTTCTATCATAATTTAAAATAGAATATATGTAAATTTCGATGATCGATTAAGTTTATTTTTATGTATTATATTATTATTATTTATTTTTATAAATATAATTGAAAAAGACAACTTTTTTCAGCCTATGCAACAATGATTTGTAAATTCTTTTTAAAGAATGCTTAACATATTTTTTTCCTATGCCATCATGTTGCTACTGAATCACTTTATAAACATTATGTAATAAATATTTGGCCTGGTACGGTATGACACATCAGCAAAACTGCAGAACTTTTTGCTTTCCGCAAGCAAATGATAAGCGCATAAATGCTCATTTAAGGATTCCATAGTTATATATTATATAAGGTCCATGATAATGTTTCAGTGTTATTTACACAAAAAAAAATGTTTAAATAACATTGTAAAATTGCATTTTATTATCAAATGATAATTCTAGTAACAAAGCTAAAGTAGTTAAATTAATATTGTGTTTTTTTTAATATAATGCCTTTCCACCAAGTATTGAAAGTGAACACATTAAAAATAATTTGTGTTAAATCTGGAATTATTGTTGATGTAAAATTAGTAGTGTTTATATGTTAGATTTGTCTTGGCATTTTAATTTTATCCATTTATTATTTATTAAATCTTTTCATATTTCTTTTCTGTTTTTTGTTTTGTTTCTCTCTGCATGGTTTTATATTTCACCAGTTGGCAATGCTCGCGATGAGAAATACAGCTCCTTATCTATTTATAATAAACATTGCGGAAAGAGTACAAAAATTGTTTTATTTTTTAACACAATTTTTAATAATAAGTAAGTGACTTATGATAATTTCGTATTAATAAGGTATTTAATAAGTAAAACACTCCATTTGTAATCGTGTTTCACTCTGAGAAGAGATATATTAAAAAAAAGAAACCAAATTCATAGCTGTAAAATAAATTTATTGCCAGTAACGAAATCAAAAAAAGAAATTATGCATCAAGTATTGGCCATTTTATTTATCTACCAGATATCACTTAACCCAGCGGCTGACCGCAATACATAGCGAACAAGTTGTTACATATTATACAGTCCAACCAAAAATAAAAGCTACTACAACCGGATTATTAAAAAGAGTTATAGCTTCATATTGAAGGTTATATAATATCACTTTCTGGGTGTACGTGTCTATTCGCGGAAGTGTTATATGCTTAACACTTTTTTTTATCTGGGTCATCTTCTTGTGTCATGTTATTTGGGCAGTGGATATTACAAAAAACGTATAATGATAGTTTATTCAACGTCTGGTGTGTGTTATTAAGATCACTTGATAAAGTTGTTATACTTTTTTTCGCTAAATCGATTACATTCATCGGTAATTATTGTGAGGTTATAACACTTTTAAGAAACAAAATAGTAAGTTACGTAAGAAGCATACGTGAAACTGCAGCATGATTTTTTGGTTTTACACTCGTAAGACGATAATTGCATTCTACCGGGTTGCTGCTTTGGGATAACGGTTCATGACGATTGACGAAGACTTGCAAGCAGCAAATAATTTCAAGATTGGTATAGGGTTGCGCTAAGATAGCTGATAATCGGCTGATAGCTAACGTTACCTTTTATTTTTTTCCCTCAATCCGGGACACCTAAAGAAATGATTTTAGGCGCCGTTTTGAGCGTCTCACACTTGACAATACAATTGACTAGATAGAAATGTTTTTTCATGCCATATTAGATATATTATATGAAGTTGTATTAAAAAATACAATATTTACATTGCAATGTATTATTAACTGCGCGCGCACACCTACACCTTCATCTATTAATCTAGATTCTACCGTCAGGATTTTGATTTTGTGCAATTTGCGAGTTTTTCTCTTTTCGAAAATGGGACATGAAAACGCCTGAAAACGAGACTGCCCCAATGAAAACAAGGCGTTTTGTCACATTATTGATGGCTCAACTCATCCATTTTTTAGAGACTTGTGAAGAATAGTTGAAAGTATATACTTGCATTCTTTTCAGAAAATAAATATCTTATCGATTTGAAAGATAAGCAAGAGAAGCACAAAACTTTTTTATTTTCTACTTGGTGCTTTCCTTCGATATTATTTTTTATATAGTTGATAGCTATTTTGGCGTATGTCCAAGACTAAAATTCTGATAAAGACGTACTTCAAAGTAGCAATCAACAATATATAAAATAATATTTGTAGAACCAAAATACTTCAGTTATTATTTAGCCTGATTATAATTTTTCTGTTTTAAACTATAGAATACTTCAATTGATTTCAAAAACCTCACAACCAGCTCCTCCGGTATGATTTTTTAAACCATATCTGCATCGAATATGGAGAATATGGCCTCTTAATGGAAGTGTCTCACAAAAAAACTTTTTCTACCAGAACTGTCTTTTACTCAGTTGTTTAACCTCTGCTTGTTCAAAGAGAGTAATCGGTATAGATAGAAGAATAAGGCCAGGACAGGGTTAGTGCTTATCTAATCATTCTCGCTACGCCCCGTTATTTTAGACATCACATACACCCATGATTTCAAACAGAAATCGATAAATCGACTGAAATTATGTTTGTACTGGCACTCAAACCCGTGAGATACGTGACGGAAGCCAACGACGTTGACCGCTGCACCACTGAACCGTCGAATGACTGGATGAGTTTGGCATTTTTATATCAAATATGGATTGCCAAACCTTTTTTAAAATACAAAAATCATACCGTACACACTTGTAGGCATTGAAAAAAACGGATGTTAAAATAAATAACGCAAATACGCTTTCACCATAAAAAAAACGTTTTCTATAGACGAATAAAGTGTACAATTTCAAAAAAAGTATTACATTCGATATGGTCAACTAAAGCTGATTCCTCGATTTGATTTATATACTTTATGTGAATTATAAATATATTTCTTTAGCATGAAAAGTATACCGCTTATCCGTAAAGTTTTAGCATCTCTGATATGATCATATTAATAAGATATTGACCTGCTAAATTGTTCTTAACAAAACAAAATATTAAACGTCATATTTGATATTATGTATATGCAATTTTTTTATACCAGAACATGCAAAAACCTACAAAGAATTGCTTAAATCTGCAATTGATTTAATTAAATGTACAAGGTTTTTTTTAGTAACTTTTTGTCACATTTATCAACAAACAATTTTTTTACATCGTGTTGATACGATGTTTATTAATCGATGATTGATGATTTTTTTATTTATATTTGATAGGAAACACACGTAACTCATAATCAAGAAAAAAAACATTAATCATTCAACAATTTCATTAGGCTCTTAATCTAGGAATCTGAAAGCAAAGGTCAGTATTTTAATATGGTGGTTTTATGAAGTACTTCTTTTCTTTTATATTTACGTAGTTTTTTTTTAAAGTATGATATTTTGATATTTCGTATATATGTATTTGCTGAAAAAAAACATATTTTACGGCGCCATTTTTTTTCTTACGACAGACAGTTAA
This sequence comes from Himalopsyche anomala, assembly GCA_031772345.1. Taxonomy (NCBI): domain Eukaryota; kingdom Metazoa; phylum Arthropoda; class Insecta; order Trichoptera; family Rhyacophilidae; genus Himalopsyche; species Himalopsyche anomala. The sequence goes on from CM062825.1 coordinate 2,426,773, forward strand.
ATATATAGTAAAAAAGGCATTAATAGTTTTCACTGTCAATTCTTAACAGCAAGGCGGTAAATTTTACTAAAACAAATGTATACTTTTGCATCCCTTGAAACTGTCCACAATTTTTTCAATCCCCTTTTATTCTAATACAATACTGTCATTATTTCATCAATTAATACAGTGCATAGGATATTTTTTAATTATATTTGGCTTACTAATACTATAAGTATTTACGGATTACAACTTTTTTGTGAAAGGGGTGTGTGAATTCTTCATATTAGTATTTTATCTCATTCATCATGACGATAAAGAAATGAGACATTCTTCTCTGATTTTTTGTAATTTTATAAAACACTATTCATTTGTTAAACATGTGTTTGGACCACTTATATTATTTGAATAATAAAACTTTTGCAAGCTGAAATAATTATTATGGTCTAGATTAAAATTTAGTAGGGTTCAATTGTTAATTTTTTTCCTACCTGGCTATTCTTTTTAAATGTTCAATGCATACTCTGCAAAACAAAAAATATACTGAGAAACATCTGCCAGAAACGTTGAGTTTAATTCTTCGACCTGGTTTTGATTCGAGTTAATGCTTTTGAAAAGCTTATCGCTTATGCCTGGAGAAACTGGTTATTATCTTCAAGGTGAACAGGAAAATAGGAACAGGATAAACGTCAGCACGTTGGTTTCTCTATTTTGCGTGATTTGCTAAACGTAAAAGAAAAACGGAAGATTATCATATCGTCGTTCTCAAAATCCAGAATAACTCTGTTTTTTTTCAAACATAAGTGTACAAAAAAAGATTGACTACAATAAAAAAACTTGTGTAGAAAATGGAAAAAAGGGAATATTTTTTTGGCAAGAGAGATTCAGTGAGAACTGGTTATAAAAATATTTTCCTTTTTTCACTGTAGGTAATGGATAAATTGAGGGTTCGGGAAACAAATGTGGCAGTTTTCAAATGTTGTAAAATCAATAAAACGTTTTGTTTATTGAAAAAAATATGTTAATACTTTTAATATTATCTTACTATTTTAATAAAATTGACATTGTTTTGTTATTTCCGATTAATAACTGCCATATATGGTATTTATTGCCGTCAGTCTAAAGCACGGGTTCCTAACCTATGCGTCATGAATTTCCAAAAAAATGCATATTTGACCGATCAGGTAAAAAGGCCGCACTAGTGTAGCGAAAAGGCCGCGGGTTCTCCACGACTGGTCTTAAGTATCAATATGTGAAAGTGGGTTAAAATTAAGGGAATTGGAAAAGTTTAATTTGCACCGGGTACGATTAAAACACGCAACTTAACAACGGCGAGCATTTTTTAAATAATTATAAACAGTACTTAAGTGTCGGGTCCGTAGTGCAGAGATCTATGGCTTCCGTGATGGATTTCACGGGTTTAAATCCCTATAAGAACACCAAAATTATATATATTTTTAAATTAATTTATCGATTTCTGTTCGAAGTCATTGGTGTATGTGATGCCTAAAAATTTCATTCCACCTTCCTTATCTTAATATAACGGGACGTAACGAAAGCGATTAGCTAACCACCTAATATATCTACTCTGTTTGAACAAATGAAAGGTTAAGTAAGTGAGTAACAAACAGTTTTCATAAAAAAACTAAGTTTGAGATGTCTTATTTAGGAGGCTATATGCTCTACACTAGGAGTTAACATGAATTAAAAAAAATGATGCACATTAATTATAAAGCATTTAAAAACATTTTTTTTAACAAATAATGAAAATACCGAATGTTATGTTAAAATTATTTTTATTTTAACCGCTATACGGTTACAATTTTATGGCTTACTTGTTTCAAAAATTTCAAAAAAAAATCATATTTGATTAATTTACGAGCGTTTGAAATAATCAAAGGCCGTCATTCATAAAGCTTACACACCTTTTTACTGTCGCTTTTATTGCAAGCTTAAATTCTATAACCACCAATGATTGACAATTTGTTAATAACAAAAAATGGTATGATTATATCCAAGCCCAATTAATTTAACAACAATAATAAAACATATATGAATAATTACGCATACCATTGAATTAAAATAATGCAAAATACACACAAGACTGTCAAAAAATGTATTTAAATAAAAATTTACATAATTATCTGATTTTATTACAACTGAGCTGTATTTTTTTAATATTATAACCGATGCTTATATTTTAATGTGACATTTTCCTGCTTCTGTATTATTAAAGTTAAATTATTTATATGTTTTATTAATATAAAATTTAATGCATTCATCCGTGCAGATTAGATCCAGTTTGCTTTAATGGTTTTATGACTTGAAGTAAATTTGTATTTATATTATCTATTTTTTATATAAAACAAACATATTTTATTAGATTTGAACCTGGCTAATATTTAACATTGTAATGATTATTTGATTTCAATTGCTTAAAAGTCACAAAATATTTAATCTGTGTTATTGCTTACAATATATATATTTTTTGTAAGTGGTTCCATTTCGAATATTAACTTTACTTGCATAAAAAAAAAAATCTTTTACACAAAGTATGTTATAAATCTAAGTTCTTTTAAATTATGCCAAAATACATAATTTCGTCATATTTGTCTTTAATCTATGAGCTATCATAGTTTAGAAAAACTTTGAACCGCCAAATATTTAAATACGATCCGCGATCTATAAATATGTGTTTGTCAATAGAAAACAATATTTATTTTCATTATAGTCTTTTTTGCCATACCAACACCTTGCGTGTCACAAGTTTTTGATTGTGTATAGGCGTACAATAAACGCATGTTTCACTGATCGAGCGATATCGCCAGTCTACTCGAACAGTACGACGCTGTTTCGTCACCACTTTTTATCATCATTGAATATCAGGACTCAGAGTGAAAAAAATTACTCGTATCTGGTTTAAAAAATCTTGCCAAATAACCGGAATGAACTGTTTCAAAGCCTCGATAATATTCCTACGATAATACAGTGGAACCTCTCATAACGAGCACCTCTTATAACGAGTAATTCGCGTAACGAGAAAAACAGATTGTGGAAAAAATGCTCCCTTAACGAGTGAAATTTCGCATAACGAGTGACGCAGAGTTTCGGAACGATCACTTTCACATCGTTGCTTGCCTCAAGATGATTGACAAGGCGTGAGAAGGGGTTACCAAGAGAACCCTCACTTCAGCTTGGAAGAAGCTTTGCCAAGGAGCGTTGTCGAATGTGATTTTGAGGAGCTTAAAATAGTACCTGTGAAGTCTACAGTCAGCGAGATTGCATCTTTGGCCAATACTATGGGACTGGAGGTGGATAACAACAAAATTGAGAGCTTATGAAAGAGTTCAGTCAAGAGGTGACCACCGAAAAGTTTATGGAGTTGCATTGTTTGTCGCATTCCAGGTTGTTAAGCTCCGTAACAATTTATAAGTATGTAATTTTACTTTAATACACGTTAAAAATATAAAAAATGTTTTTTTTCCGGCATGGAACGGATTATTGTATTTTACATTGTTTTATATGGGAAAAATTGTTTCGCTTAACGAGTGTTTCACATAACGAGTAGGGAGTAGTATTATGGGACGAATTAAACTCGTTATGAGAGGTTCCACTGTAGTTTATAGCGCACGTAAATTAATATTAATTGTAAAAATGTTAATAAATTATTAATACCGGAAGCTACACGCTGCCCACCAACAGAGCTTACGCCAGAATCTTTTAGTAGGTAGCATTGTAAAAACTTCCATTGTGTGATGAAATCAAATGTTTTTTAATTAACGTTTTATTGTGAAAATAAATTATCAGCTTTGTTTATAAAACTAGATATATGTAGTTTAATTTTATTCTTTTTGGCATCATGCAACTTCGCTAGCACAAAAGACTTGGACGGACTCATTACATAAGGTCTTGGAAAAAATGGTCATTCTCAAGCTGTGTAGACGTAACGATTAATAACCATAAATCTCCGGCTCTGCCTTAATCGATTTCGCAGTGAAGTGATGTGAAAAAATGCCATATATATTACTTCGCAAAACTATATCTACAATAATTAGGTAATCATTTTTGCAACGCTCATAAGTAGGGAGGCTGATTTCGACGTTACAGACATCTTTGTATTTGAGCAGAAACCCATAAATCGATTGAGAAACTAATTTAGATTTAAGCTAGTGAACAAGTCTTCTAAAACAGCAATATTTTATATAATTACATCTGCTTCTAATATAGATAATATTGATTCTTTATTGAGTTTATCTCAACATTAGTGTTTTTATGATAATGGCGTGTTACGCAGTTGGTCGTCCTCTTTTTTATGAAGAGAGTAGAGATAGAAATATAGGTATAGAAATGGACTTGTGGTTAGTTAATCGCACTTGCTACAACCCTGGTAAAGATAGATCAGACAATAGGTATTTTAGACATCACAGACAGCCATGCCTTCGAACAAAAGTAATTAAATCGATTGAAAAAATAATATATGAAAATGCTCGTACTGGAATTCTAACATGTGAACTTCGCAACTGGAGCCAAAGACGTAGATCAGGCAATCTGTTAATACTAAAATAATATAATAAATACAAAATGAAGAAGATTTTTTTTCGAACATTATCGACTTTATACTCACTGGCTTAATACATTATAACTATTATGGGGAATTTCCACTACATAATGGACAATATGTTTTGTTTATAATAATGTTTCAATGATTCAACGGCATTTGCTCATCGTTTCGAGCTATAAAAATTGATTATCCATGAACTAAACGTGCTTATTAAAAAAATATTAAATTAGTTACCGATTAGTTCACGACATTGCAATAAATGGATAGAATCAATTTATCTTTATAATCTTGAAAAAAAAAAATTAAAATGTTTGAACCCTGTAACAAAGCATATGTAATTATATGGAAAGCAAAACAGATTTCAAAGATTAAAAACATTGAGAACCAGCGGTGGAATTTTGTTAAGCGAATCAGTAAGGTGCACGCAATTCTGAAATTCTTAGTGAAGTCTAGATTTTCGTTAACATTCAATTATAAGTAGAATTATTAATTGCAAAATTACCGCTCGTCTACGAAAGACAAAAATATTCTTTAATACGTGAAAGAAATGTTTGTTGGTACATAATTTAGGGAGCATAAGATGAAAGTTACATACATACTCTGTTTATAATGCATTTCATGAAACAAACACAAATTTGTATAACTGATAGATCAACATCATTTTAAAATATATATATTTATATATAAAAATAAAAATTAAATATGATCATTAGAGAACAATTGAAATGTTTTTTTTTTTATCATTGATAGATTCGGTGGTTACTTTGTTACTTTGTTGACGTGTTTGTTTCGCTTCTTTGAGAAGCATAATCGGAAAGACTATCGCAACGTATACAAGTAAACTTAAAACTAATTTAAATCTTACGCTATAAATTACAAAATAAAAAATGGGGTTTGTCCTTTTCTACTGGATACAGAGAGGGGATAAGATCTTATCTCAGCTCAACCTTTCTTTTTCGAAGAATGAAAAAAACTAAGGATATGGCTGTGACAGGACTAATGGTTAACTAATCACTCTCGATACGCCGTATAGTAGGATAGGAGAAATTTTTCAAACGTCACAAACATCTATGCCTTCGAATAGAAATCTATGAACCAATCGAAAATCAATTATTAAAATCTGTCGGTACCGCGATTTGACCCCATCAGCACTACTCTACCACGGTCTAAATAACTAATTTTATTTTAGATGCACAATACTAATGTTTGAAATCAATTTTATATGTAATGTTATTATATCAGAGAATAACGCAAAAAAATTTACCATCGCTGACTTATCATAGTATAGCCTTCGTTCTGGTTGGTAAAAATATGTCGAAAATACTTGTTTTGATTAAATCGTTTTGGAATAATTGTGTACTCATTCTTTTCAATTATAAATAAATGTATAATTAAATATTTTCCGCAAATAAGTACACCTAATCCTATTTTTGCGCGGTTTTGACATAACACGGTCAAATGTTATGAAACTTATCTTTTGTTTATTTATTTATATTCACGTAAAAAGTATCCCCGCATAAAAAATCTTTTTCTATATATGACCTCCTAATGGAGGTATATTAACAGAAGTTTTTCTACGAGAACTGTTTGTTATTCAGTCGCTCAGACTCTCTTTTATAAAGAGGGATAGAAGGTTAAGGCTAGAACAGGACTAGTGGTTAACTAATCGCTTTCGCTACACCGAGTTGTTGAAGGATCGGAAATGGTGGGAGGGACATCACAAACACTCATGTCTTTCGAACAGAAATCGAAAAATCTTGTTCGTAATAGGATTCGAACCTGTGCGGCACGGAAGCCCACAACGCTAACCACTATCCCCGAAACTATCATAGTTTGTTTTCATGCGGCCTGTCAGAAGAAAAAGGTTATGCATGACTGCAATAGAGCTTTAAAATGAAACATTTTGCTTTTAATACGATAAAATATAATAAATCTTTTTTGACTAGCGGTTATTTGTCAGAAGGGGGGGGGATAAAACATGTTACACAACTAGTTTTGTAAATTTAAATATTATTACTTAATTTATAAGCCCTAAAAAATAATTTGATATTGATTAACAAACATGAAATACTTGTCCCTTTTATTCGGCCCAGATAGAAAGCTGCCTCGAAATAATTCTTTTGCGAAATCTGATAGTTTTTTTCTTGTTTATTGGGACCAAGGTTTCGGGTTTTGGTGAGCGCCCCGGGTCTCAAATTATCGCATTCAGTACTTTCTGTGAGCCTTAATATGGACATGGCTTCGATTTACGGCTTAATTTATTATCGACTTCATCTTAAAATAAAGCGCCGAGGCTTACTTCGCTGATCTCTCTTTGATACTGTGGTCTCTTTACTGGGTATCGTCCGAGCGTTCGACAAAAAAGGAGTTGTCAATATCAGAGGACAGCAGGTTTCTCTGCTTATTACTAAAACTTACACACACTCTCTCTGCCTTTGTTTTACTTCTTGCAATCAATAAAAGTTTTTCTTTTAAGTTTCATTGATTTAATATAGTGCTCTATTGTGACATCACAATTAACATATAAAGCTTTGTATCAATAGCTTTGATTTGTTTTAGATTACAAGTAGTTTAGATTGAAGTATATGTAAGTGTCAAATACAAAAATTAAAGGAATTGATTGAATTATAAAATTTATAAAAATCTCGTGTAGTTTTATTATTGAAATTATTTTTACATGTTATTTAATGGTTTAAATACGTTAATACGCTGTATATATATGTGCCGCAACTCAATTCTTTTGAAGCATTTTACAAAAGATTTTTTTTCTAATCCATGTCCGTTCCCGCTGTGGAGCATATAGATTACTATTGGAGATATTTTAACAGAAGTTTTTTCACGGGAACTGCTTTTTATTTAATTTCTCAACCTCTCTTTCAAACACATTGAAAGATTGATGTTTTTTTTCTAATTTATATGCAGTTCAATTTTACTTTTTTGCGAGATAATGATTAAAAAAATATATTTTCAATCGTCTCTTTTTCGGCTAAAAAATCAAAAGTTTTCTAAGCAAAATAAAATTAAAATTTGTGAATATTGATTTGAAACATTAGAAACACCCATAAAAAGGGTGCTGGAACGCTGTTTCACCACGTTACATGGGGAAAAAAGCACTGCATTAAAGATTGGTCAGGTTAACAAAAGCAAAATATTGCAATAATCAGTCTTCAAAACCCATTTGTTTACTGTCAAATGCTCTACTATCTACACCAGCGCTTGATTATGGGCTCTTTTTATATTTTAAACATTTTTGAGGGCGCAGCAAATATCTTAGTGGGTAATTGCATCAATTCATATTAAAAAAATACTATTAGTTATCTATGTCAATCTTTGTGAAACTTATTTACGTCAGCGTATAGAGCTTTTTTGAAATAAATATGATAAATATAATTTTTCTCTCCTTTTAAAAAAATCTATCGTATGAAATACATTTTATTAAAAGTAGTGTAATTTTGTTTGTTTGTTGTTTGAATAAGAAACATTGGTATCGGCAGAGGCTTTTGTATTTGATTATATTATCATTTATTGTTAAACCAGTTACAGAATGAAAAACACATATGTATATTAAAACTTTCTTTGATGTAACTTTAAAAACTATTTTAACCTGCAATATTTTTGTTTTAATAAAACCGTATACATATGAACAGTTCTACGTATTATATTTTTAAATAATCTTAATCACCTTGAACATTAATAGTGTCTTCGTGTTTATACACTGCCTGCCTTGTCTACTAAAATAAAACAAACAATGTCTAGGTCTTTGTCGTAATTTGTCAAATTCACCTTGTTTTATTTATTTTTATGTTATATATTCTAAAGAATGCTGTTATTTTAGTATATATCGAACGCATCATCGAGGAGAAATACAAAATAAATTTGAATCAATTATCTTTCCATTTTAGTATTATTTTTAATTAACTTTTATTAACGACTCGCAGGTAAGTGGTTTCAAATAACGGATTTTTTTGTTCATCTTCAATCGTATTATATAATGTTGAAAAAAGTTTATTTTTCGTAGATTCATTGATTATTTTTTTATTTGTTTATTATCTTATCTTCGGAATGAAGAGTTATTTACAGATATACTTTTTTGTAATTTATTAACCCAGTGGTATACAGCTCGTAGCTTTTTAAAATGACCATCACATATGACTAATTTGTCAACGATCTGCAATTTCACATAATTCTAAATGTTTAAGTAAAAGAAATACGTTTAAAATGTTTTCATAAATTAGTTTTAAAAAGAATTGAAATGGTAACTTTTGTTATAAGAAAGTTTTCCGGCGCGACCGTCCTAGTGAAAATGTTGTCAGCCGAATTTTAACCTAACCTATCACAATGTTTAAATATCGATACGAAGATTTAATTATAACGTAATTAATCCTAAATAATTTAAAAAACATATATTTAATCCGTACAACTGCCTCTAAATTTGACATCCCAATCAATTTTGTGATTCACTTTTTGAAAAGAAAGAGCTAAAAAAAAGTTTTAGATTTCCGAATAATTCTGAATCTGTCAATTCTTCACTACAATTTCTAGAATTATGGAATCTTTTAATTACGTACTTTGTCAGCAACAATTTCAAGCAATTGTGACATGATATTATGGTTAATGATCAATCTCGGAATTGCCGGATACCGGGATCGAAAGATTATGAATCCCGAAATCTCGGGATCAAAAAAAGCTACGGGATTGGGTGTCCAAATCCGTACTAAACGAGCACTTCACGAAAGAAATAACATATATTATTATTTATGGTTCAATTATGACTTTGTTGACTTATTTGGAGAGGGATCTTTTTTAATATTTCTCTACTAGGAGGTCATTGTATTCATAAATAAATCAAAAAGTAAGTCACATATTGATCTTCGGTTAACTTATTCTTTGGTGGCTAGACATTAAAAGTTTTGTAATAACGCTATTTTGATGTTTTGAAATATATATTTTCCGATGTATTAAAGCATGTATTATCTTCGTGAGTGGACTAAGTCTCCCATTCAATTTAAAAGAAATAAAGATTTGTTCATCTCTCAGCGAACACTAATTCATTTTTAATTACTATAATATCAACTACAATGTAGTTGTATTAAACATGTTTAATAAGATATTTTTATTATTAATCGTATTTCAACTTAATGAACTAGTTACTGTACAGCATAAAAACGTGACACTGAAAGACAGCGCATTAACAATTCTATTCGTTAATCAAATTGTAATAAGCAATTTATTTGCAAAATCCTATTTAAGATTCATATATTCTTTTTTAAAACAAGTTTTAATGCTTAACATGTTATAATAAATGAGACAGTGCAAGCTGTCAAGCACAATTTATATCCTCACTCTCAAAACTACGCAGTGCTTACATATTATTTGAAGACGTCTATATTTTTAAATAAACATCTGTTTTCTGAAAAATTGTGTGTTGAGAAAATATATGGAATGGGCGTGTGGAGGTTACCTTCTGATTCCGTATATACACTGCACGGGCAGTGAACAGGTTAATAACTTATATGATTTAATTATGTAATATTATGTAAATAGGAGCTACTTTTATAAGAAAGAATGTAATAAATTGTGAAACCATTTTATTTTATTGTTGATTTACAAAGCATTTTTCTATCAATAACATAGTAACAACCGTAGCTAGGCAACGGTAAGGTATTGGGCCCATATTACTTACTATGTTAAATGTATGACATAAAGAATAAGTTCGGTATGAGATTGAACAGAGTTAAAACCAGTAAAAAAATACAAGTATCAATAATATAGAATCTGAATGATATTAAATAACAATAATCATTGTTTGTTTTTCTATCATCCCTTCCTTGCCTCCCATTTTTATTTGATTTTTATTATCATATATCAGAATAGTAAAATTAAAATCATTCGTACTTAAGCAAGCATTTTCAAAAGTAGTTGTCTGAGAATGCCTCTGAAGGAGGCGAAACACTTGTCACATTTTGTAACACAATACGTGGAATAATCTAAGGTATTTAATTTCATATTAACAATAATATCCTTCAAATTCAATTTTGTTATAAAAATCAACAATGGTGTACAAATATGTTCGTATATTTATCACCGCGTTAAACCTACAATTAGGCAGATCTGAATTGATCACTGTCGGGAAAATGAAATTTAAATTTTATTTGATTACCATGCAAGTAAGATATGGCTATTGTTTAAATTAAAATAAATATGCTGTTTTGTTTAAATGGAAACAATTAAATAATTGAATTACGAGGAAGGAAACGTGTAGTCATAGTCAATAGCCGTCTCAAAAAAGATGATATCAAAGTTACCTCGTTGAAATAATAATTTAGGTGGCGATATAAATTGAACTATATGATTTTGTCTATGCTATATTGTCATTTTTTTCGTTGGGGGTGCCAAGATAGGTCACACCACTCGCGCTGACCTCTGACCACGTCTGAAAAGTGTCAACCTATGAAAGCTTTATTCAAGATTTTTTGATATTTTTGTAATAAATATTTTTTTTTTGATTCCATTTCAATATCTCCGAAAATTATTTCGTTTTCCAATACATACTGAATACATAAAATTAAATAATGTGAGATGTTCACTTTCTGTGGCTATGGATACAAGTCAGTAGTCATGGGATTTTTTTATGGTATGGTGTTTTTCGTTAATCATTTATAACCAAGTTAATGTTTTATTATCTTTGAATAACACTTAATTTGTCTACCACTCAATATAATTTAATTCATAAAATAATATTATGCCTGATGTGATATACAATATTTCAAAATCAGTAGGAACGTCTATATTACGACCTTCGAATTACTTTTTAATAATGATCGAACTTTTCGAGCACATGCAATATCATAGACTTACAGAGATTGTAAATATTTATGTGATTATTTTTCTAATTAAGCTAAAATTTCATTAATATCAAAATAATTCAGATTGCAGTCAATATTTTTTAAACTCTGATACAGTATTGACATTGTTATTTTTATAATATTAAGTTTAAGTTCATCTGATTATTTGAATACCTGAAAATAAAGAATACGTCATCCTCTTAACAAGGTATAAGTTAGCAATCTTTTTTTGCGTATTGTACATTCATGGATAATCCGTTACTAAAATAATCCATGATCCTAAAACAGCTGCTTAGTCATAATCGCGTACCATTATATTTATTACTATATTTTATTTTCACACAAGGTTTGTTGTTTGTAGAATATCATTAGATGTACCAAATAGATAAAATTATATGATATATCATAAATTCTATTAACACATTTTCTTTTAAAATGAATCATTGAAACTTTTACGTGATTGGAATTATTTAAACATTAATGTTACCATTGAAAAAGCATTTTCAAGTTTAAAACTGCAATTATTTTGTTCAGTCGTCCTTAAACGCTTACTTTTAACCGAATTTTACTGGTTTTCATATCAAGCCCCGGTCACGTGACCGAATGGTTTTTGTGATTCCAGTCAGGGGTGAGCTGGAGGGGGCTCAAAGAAGTTTGCGCGAGCCCCTTGTTTATTTAAAGAAGAACAATATCATCAGATCAAATTTTTATACAACTGCAATTTCTGAATTACATATTATCTACGACAGCAGTAGTACATTTTTAGCCATTATCATTGATAAGCTGACGGTAAATTACATAGTGTTATACAATATAAGTGTATTAAGTAACAATCAATTGCTAATTAAATTATTGTATATAATTGTATAGGAGTAATAAAAAAAAATAACTGCTTCCCCAGAACGCCGAGAATTCCCTAGCCACTTGTTAACGTATTGGTAGCCCACCGCTGGTTCCAGTGTTTACGGGCTTGAGTTCCCCATTTTTTGTATATGGATTTTTTACGCATAGCAGCTAGTTTTTTCAAAACAACTTTTGTAGAGATACTCAATAATGTCTACCCTTTTTTAATAGCACGGAAAGATATTTTTTAAAACAATGTATTATATTGCTCACTTTAAAAGCAGAATATTCACTCATATACTGTTAAAATAATTATTGAAAAAATGTTAATCAGTTAAAATTGCTTAAACGACGGTAAATATATTTTTCTCAGCCAAAACACATTCAATGTACGTTATTATTGTAGTTACTACGTGTTTTTTACTAAACTAATGTATTTTATAAAGCGTATAAACACGTAGACGTGGGTGAGTTCCGACGAATACTATTTTTTATGTATTAAAGTAGAGTTCGTCGGAGCTTACTCAGTTGACTTCTTTGCCATTTTTTTTTCTACTGATTTTAATATTAAATTGTACTATTTTTTTTTCTCCATTGTAAAAGTTTTAAATTTATAATTTGTCAACCTTTTGCAATGTTAATTAAATAAATAAATAAATAAATAAATAAATAAATAAATATAATACTTAAAATTTAAAATTTGACGTTATATTTTTTTTTTCAGAGTCAGCAACTAACTACCTTTTTTACATTGAGCTTAATACAGTTCATTTACCATACAACTATTTTCATATAATACTGTTTAAATTAATTTAAAACTAAGCGTATTATATTTATTCCTCGCTCACCCTTCGCGCTTAACACTCAAAAAAAAACTCTTTATGTAATATTTGAGTGATCGATTGATTGTTTTATATTCATATGAAAACAGGTAAAGTTACAATAAATACACAAAGTTTTGAATACCAATGAGTAAGCACTGCGATTCACATTTCAATGTGTCGAGTATCCATTTAATTTATGGTGCGGTCAATTGTCTGACTTTAAAACAAAGAATCAAGTGTTTTTACATTTCAATAAATTATTGTTTGACCAGTATTTAATGTCTTAAAAGGGATTTCAATTAGTGAATAATTGATAGCAATGAACTTTAGTTGGAAACATTGACTGATCAAAGCGATGCGATGTCCTGTCATAATGTTTAATGATAACTCATTGTGAGTCAAAATTTGTCCTTATACAGAATACTCATCTTATAAATATTGTATTAAGACTATTCACTAGTAATGATATATTTGTAAGTACACTATTAATTGTTTTATAGGTATTTTTCACTTAAATAATTTCCAATTATTTAAAGTATGTACTATAAAATAGGATATACACTATTTAATCCAAAAATTCGTGTCAATAGTATAGCTTACTATTATTGATCATTAGTGAGCAACACATGGCATTCGAGTTGTATAGTAATTTATTTATCAACTCAATCTTGAAAAAACTGTATTTTCATAATTACAATCATTGTTTTAAAATTATGAATATTTTTAATTTGATTCTTACCTATACCATTTTTGGTCCTGACAATTGACTATCGACAATATACAAACGTATTAAGCCGAACCCAAAATACAATTTGTATTTTTACTGTTTTACTGTTGTTGTGTATACACAACATCAACCACTGTGCTATGTTAATTCTCCCTGACATAACTTGTAACAATAAACCTTTCAACAGACAAAAACATATATTCATTATTTTCTCATCAGTTCCAATTCAAATCGAGTTCAAATTCAGAGTTCAAATCGAAAGGCCAAACAGCTTAGTAGAAACTCCTCAATACTCTCTTCTGATAATATTTAGATTACGTGATTTGTAATAAAGTGTATAAATTGTGTTTTAGTAATAATAATCCATAACACTGTTTTACTATACATTTTATTTTTGGGAGCAAGCGATCGAGAGACAATACCAATAAAAACATCCTTTTTCTGATGTTTAATTAAAATCTGTATTTAGATAAATATCTAAATAGACAATAGAATTTTTAGTTTCCGCCGCCACAAAAAAAATGTTACTCATCAATTGCATGAATATACAATATATATTGTAGGTGATGAATCGGGAATAAATATATTTCGTTTGATAGAATAATCGTTCTATATTATAACAAGCGTTATCAATAAGGTTTCTATAACATCGATTTTTTAAATCTTTGCAGAAATTAAAGTTGCAGCATAAATAGTTTCTGCAGCAGTTGTTTATGTCTAAAATCTAGCTTTGTCTTAGTTGAGTTCTCTGAATAATTACTTGTTTTTATCTTGCCGCTTCATATAGGTTGAATTAACTCATAATTGTCAGTAAAACACGATTGAAAAAATGTACTTTGTTATTGTGAAGCTAAAAACATTGTTATTTTTACTCTTCTGCCATTTCTATAAGATATCGAGTTAAATAGAACGTTGATTGAGATTTAAATAGAGCGCTGTTTTTTTAAAGGAATACAAATTAATAATAATTATCAATGGGTCAATTGCAGGCAAAACATTTAAAGTATGTTGACCATTCAAATCTGCAATTTAATAAATAAATAAAATGGACACGCTTAGGTGCGGCCGCCATCTTAAAGGTCGTCGAACGCTATCATCACACTTATACGATGTGCCAAATAATAATAGCACTATTATTGCAAAATGCTTTCACCCCAACTAATAATTATTAACCAAACTGATAATTATAATCACTTTTAATCTGTTTACTGTCAATTGTTAGTGCAGAGACATTAAATTAAAAATAATCACCTTTTCATACTTACTTCACATTTTTTTTAACAAACTTCGGGACCGATTTTTTCATTACGAGCATTATCAACATGATGAAGTTTCATTATTTTAAAAGGCCGTGCGTGTTAAAAGCATTTTTGATTGGTTCGACAAAGTAATTATATCAAGGGAGCAGTCGTACCCAGATGGGTTGCAAGTCAAGTGTACTAATGCAAATATTCATACATTGATAATCCAATATTTACGGACATTAACTCGATGGCTGGCACAGACAAGATACCTCGTAAAATTGTTCGTGCTTCACACCCCAGATAAGAGTTATCTCGTCAATAGCTAATTAAATTAATAGTTGCAAATTATAGCTGGCGTGCTAGGTAATTACTATTAATTATCCACAGCAGCTTAAAGGTTAATTCAAGTTCAAAGATAGTTAAATCCAGTCCATTTTGCGGGGCGGATTTCTTTGGGCCTTTTTTTTAGTTTCAGGTTTTCCTTTACAATTGAGTATAGGAAATAAAAAAGGCACTTAGTACCAAAAAATATGCATAAATATTCTTCAAGCCGGATTGTATTCAGATTTGTGTCATTTGTAAATTTCGAAGTTGGAGTAGTGATTTTTTTTTTATATCTCCACAGTTCTGAAAAATATCATAAATAAAAAACAACAATTACACAAATCTGTAAACATATAATTTTTCACATTAAAAATAGCGTTCGTTAATTGAATTTCATTTAAATTTAATTTAAGATAATATTAACAGTTTTTTACAAAAAAAGCTTGCTTTTTTAAAATAAGACAGTGATGTGATAAAAGAGGCAAACAAGGCTAATTACTGTATTACAATTGAATCTAGAAATATGAAGGAGAATCCTTTGTGGCCATGTTTTTGGCGGTATGTTGAAATGAAGTACTCTTAGGCTGAGCGTATGCTGAGACGCAGGCGACGCAGCGTAGGTCAGCACTGATTTTGTTACTACATGAATAAGCACAGACTTCACGCAGACATGCGGCTACCCTGCGCTGTACTCAGTTGTAGTGCCGGCACAAATTCCTTTGATTTTGCCACGAAATTCAAACTGAACTTTTTTTATACAATACTACTCATGTAGAGCATGGTTTCTCAACGGTGGGCCATGGGGCCCCCCAGGGGGCCACAGCGTGTTCCAAGGGGGCCACAGAGATTTATTTTAGTTTTGGGGAGCCACAACACATTTCAGGGGGGCCACGGGCAAATTGAGGATTTTTCAAATTTCTCGGTGAGCTAAAAAAAAAAAGAAGGTAGGGGGCCACAGAAAAATAAAGACACTCAAAAGGGGCCACGCTCCCAAAAAGGTTGAGAAACATTGATGTAGAGTACTCTAACAAAATATAACAACAATTATTGCGGGTCATTCTGTGTCACTCAGTTATGTCACACGCGCGACGCAGCAATCACAGCAGACGCTCGTTGCACATATCTTCTTTACCTGTCTGTATCTGCCAATTCTGTGCTGCTCTGCACTGCGTTTCTTTGATGCATGTCTAATTATAATTTCCTACAAAACCAATATGTGTGACAAAGACATTCTTATCGAATAATACTTCTTTGGTAACACAATCATAGTTCAATTAATTTTAAGATATATGATTAAATTGGCATTTACTTGGTAGAACTCTACTGTATCAAGGTAGATATAGGATAGTCCCATAAGAATGATACGACACTATTTATACACTGATAGATATTTCGACTCGACACAATCGTCAGAACAAGTTTACATCCGACCTGCTTGTCTTTTTTGTAAAAAGTACAGATATTTGGCAACATTTCGTTTTATGAATCGAATGGGTGATCAAATACAAGTTGGTTGTCGAGTATCCCACCGCCACCCGTTATGTGTATGCAACCGCACTTTCACGGCCGCATTTCATAACGCAATGCGATCAAGAAAAGAAAAGAATTTATTCCTCATATTATTAACCCGATACAGAGCTGTACGAGACCTATCTGTGATCAAATAGGTCGAGAAAAATCAATTTATCAAACTGTCTGTACTGTGGTTTGAGCCAAAGCCAACTACGTTTACCATTAGACTACAGGTACAGCCTACTCAATACTTTGCTGTGTTTACCTTATTATTGTGGTTTAAGATAATTCATTGTTTGCCCTGACACATTTACATATATGACGTAATTCCGTATAGAGGGGAATTCAGATTATCATTTCTGTGAATTCACAAGAACTTTTACAACACGACCCTGTGAATTGACCATTAAAAGCTAGAGAGCAATTAATATTTGCGGCTTTTTTTAAATAATGAAATGTCTAAAAATACGGTTTCTTTAAATTTGTGTAGAGATTCGTATTTTTATTATTATCTTTCTGTGTGCTAATTTGTGATCATGTTTCATAAAATATATAATCCGATCAGCAATGAGAAATCATGACTTGTTTCACAAGACATTGGCCTAGAAAATAGATCCATCATTCCTACATTATGTAGTTATATTAATGTTTTTTTCTGTATTTTCCACAACGTTTTTTTTTTTTGTTGTAAAAACAATATTTTCAAATGTATTAAAACGATGAAATTTCAAATCAAAATGCTTACAATGTAAAAAATATGTGTTTAAATATTTTGAGACGAAATGAGAAAAGAGTCCTTTCTGGGTGACCACTTTTGAGAAAAAAAAAACAATCACCTACTAATGTATTTTATTTATTTTTTGTTACAAGTGTAATGGACATGGCATTTCAGCAGCCGCCAATTTGCCATGCTTTTGACAAATATAATTTAGACAGTACATTATATTATAACACAAAAAATATTGTTAACATATAATACAAATTCAAAACTTAAAAGTCTGTATCTGAAAATGCCTACTTATCTAGTAAAACGATCTTCGACAGGGGTGGGCTGGAGGGGGCTCGGGGGGGCTCGCGCGAGCCCCTTGTTAAATGTCGGTGCGGCCGGCGAGCCCCTTGTTAAGATAAGAAAATCATTCGTCTTAGATCAAATCAACATATAACTGCAATTTATGTGGATGGTTAAATTTTATTATGAAACAAGACTTAGTTACCCCTTAATTTTTTCATTCAACATTATGGGCTTTCGTGCCAGGCCTCATGGGTTCGAGTCCCAGTACGAAGCAGCATCTTACTCTTCCGATCCTTTGAAAAAAAAAAATGGTTGAGACACCTTCATTAGGAGGCCACATGATCGACATTGGGAGCGGACAGGGATAAATAAAAAAAATGAATACGATTTAGCGAGCCCCTTGTTAAGATATTAGCAGCCCACCGCTGATCTTCGAGCTTTAAATGATGCATGTATGTAATAAGCTAAGGATTCTCTCTAAAAAAATGTCCTTATCAAATAGCGTAATATAATGTGATTTATTAAGTCATTCTAATAGCCATTCAACACAGATTGGCGCGTATCATTCGCTCAGATTGCCGCTCCCAGTACTTGAAGCAAGGTAATTCCAAACAAAATCATTGAAGTTGTAAATTATTGCGTACAGAGAGATATTTGCCGAAACTATTTTTCTTTGGCAATGTCAAACTGGCATTATAAACTATGGTCCTTTTACGAATATTACATTATTTGATATAAACCTTCCGTTTTAATATAAAATTGTTTATTGCACTTGATGTTAGTATATATCTTTTGTCCTGGAAAAGATACAAGTCATGCATTTTTATTTGTTTTAAAAAATGAACACTCTTTTGTATTAATTCATATTTATTTGTTAACATCAATCATCGCGAACACTTTCAACTGATAACATATTATAAGAACTATTTATACAAAATCAAGTAAGACCAATAACATGGTTGCAACAAACAATTGTTAATAATACATGACATGAATAAATAACGATAAGTCGACTTAATAAAAAAAAGGTTTAATACCTCTTGCTACTAATTTTCGATCGCATCAAAAACAAAATTAAGTAAGAAAGGTAACTAGCAATAAATTTAAATATATATATCTGAAATTAATTAGCAATTGGATTGTATACAATGTTGGTTTAACAACCAGTCCTGATTTTAAAAAAATGTGGGATTAATTCAGAAGAGTGATTTAGTTTTTAATATAATACCTTTGCTTCAAAGTTTGACAGTAATTATCTAAAAGTGATTTTCTTTTTTTTTTATTTCAAGACACCTGGAATATCGAAATTTTACCAATGAGCAAGAGTACAATAATAGGCCTATTATTTTTTTTACAGTAACTATTTAACATATCGACTGTGGAAAGGAAAAAGGACGTAACCCACACATTTTGAGGCGCAAAAAACACGTTTTGATGATTTTGGGTCATATGCAAATTATGAATTATACACAACCTTGAAGTGCACTGAAACTTCTAAGCTGGTGTTTAATTGACATAATCTAATATTAATTAAAGAAATTGTCTAGGAAAAATCTTTATCTCAGTCTTTTTTCTTGGTTTTAATTTTTTACAACGTCATCTTTTCCAATCTTTAATGCTAAATTTAGATATTAATTCGGCATTTGCAGCTTGCATCCTTTTGATAGAACGTGTATCAAGTTTGATACATTGTGATTATAGAAAAAAACCTGTTTTGAAAAAACTGTGGATTACGTCCTTTTTCCTTTCCACAGTCGATATGATTACACTAGTACTAAAGCGTGAAGAGTTTATGTAAAAATTGTTATCAGATACATTTTAATATTCACTACACCGGAGTTTATATTTTATATATCTTTCTTCCATTGGTTTGATGTTTTTTAAGTTTGAGGGGGTCGCAAAAACTTCACAATCGAAACACCTCGAGATTCTTTGAAAGTCCATGGCGAATGTTTATGTTTTAATTGAGGTATTCATTCAACGTAAAATCAAATGTCTTTATCATTGCGCGTAAGGTCAAATAAAACATGTTTCACCGTTGATCTGACAAGGGAAGAGAAAGGCCCATCGATGTATTTTTTAATGTGTTCATTTGCAGTGTTCATTTCAGAGGCAAGGCTGAAAAACTATCCCAAATTTTTAAGCAAAGTTTTCTTGTCAATCTAAGGCTATGAGGTTGAATAGATGTTCCATCAGTTAGTTAGTAACAGATTGAGTAAACAGCAAATGAAAAATTACGAAAAAAAATCATAAAATAATTATTATATTAAAATATACGACAGATGCATTAATACCGACCGGACACAAATAAGAATTTAAAATTATATATAGTGGAACACCGATTTACCGTTCTTGCATCGTTCGTTTTCCCGCATGGATCGTTTATTTTTCATAGTCCCGGCCAAACACCCATAAGAACAATGTAAAAGAATCCCGCATTAATCGTACCCCGATTTACCGTTTTCCTCGATCTATCGTTTAAATATTTTGATCCTGTCACGAATATTATCCCGATTGATCGTTTTTATTGAATATTTTTCATAAATAGTTTTGCCTCGCATTTATTTTCACGTTTTTTCAGTGAAACCCCGATCTACCGTTTTCACTATCTTCGTTTTGCATGGATCGTTAATTTTTTACTCGACCAAGTAATAACAATATTTAATAATTCCACGTTTATCATTCCCTGATTTACTGATTTCCT
Source organism: Himalopsyche anomala (assembly GCA_031772345.1). NCBI lineage: Eukaryota > Metazoa > Arthropoda > Insecta > Trichoptera > Rhyacophilidae > Himalopsyche > Himalopsyche anomala. Next base: position 2,447,348 of record CM062825.1, read on the forward strand.
CGATCTATCATCTAAATATTATCGTCCCGTCCCAATTATTATCCCGATTGACCGTTTTTGTAGAATATTTTTACATCGCATTTAGTTACATAAATAAATAAGTTTTTTGAAAATTAAACATTTTTTTAAATATTTTTTAAAGATTTCTCGCATTATCGGTTCCCCACATTATTCGTTCATTTACTACGATCCCTTGAAAAACGTAGAATCGAGGTTCCACTGTACATGGACAGTAACATGCTTTTGCTTGGTGTCTTTTCATCGTGTTCTGGGGAGGTGAAGCCATGCTTCAAATTCTCTTTCATCTATAGCAAGGTGATATTATCATATCCCGCGTTCTGTCCAGGATTTTCCACGCATCGGCGGGAGCGTGGTCTTCAGATTTTGATTTATATTTTGGGAGGGAAAACATACTATTGAGAAGATAGAATACAATAAGAGTTTTGTTTTTGTGGTGATATAGTTCGTATTTGTGAGCGTTTCAATGGTGTCACTAATGGATGATTCAATAACCTCGAGCTGCATTTTCAATTGATTACATATAATCAAACGATTAGTTAATTGGGTACATTTACATGCCTTTTATTAAATGCTATTTTGTTGGCAGACTGGTATAAATAAACAATACACCAACTGAATAATTCTAGACAAATAATTTATATCAATGAACTTCTTTGTATTCTTAACTCATTTTTGTTAGTTTTATTATTTACCAACTTCTGCCAAAAAGGTGACGATTTGTTTCGGATTCCAATTCTTATTTATTTTTCTTTTAAAATACTGATTCAAAATTACTAAGAATGTTATTCTAACGAATCTAAAGAGTGAAGGCTAAAACTGTTGACACTACTCATTATTGTCAATGTGGCCAAAAGTTTCATGCCTCAACTCAAATAATACATCCTTACACTAACGACAATGTCAAACATTTTTTTCGCACTTTGGTTTTTTTACAAATCCATCACGACAGGGACGTCTCGTAGGCATTAGCGATTAGGCATTTGCCTATGGGCGGCAAGTCCTAGAGAGCGCCAAACGATCATAGATTTTTTCAAATGACTAAACACGAATTCGACTTAGAATAAATATGATGCCTACAATCTCTTTGATAAAAAAAACAGCCAAATCCACAATGGATACTTGTATGTAAGTGCATTTTAAATTTATTAAAATTATATTTTCCGATGTGTAATGACGGCAATAGATATGGTCTTTATGGATCATATGTATTCGTTAGAATATTTGTTAATAAGATACACATATAATATAAATTATTTGAACTTTTTTTTTGAAAACGTTGATGAGTAGAGGATTGGAATTTATATATTTTTATATGTATTCTAAGAGCAATAGTAAATAACGAAAAAATGACACTTTTATTCTTATGGCTTTAAACGACTCATATGTAGTGTAGGGCGATATTTTAAGCACTGCCTAGGGGCGCCACATAGCCTAGGAACAGCACTGTGTCAATGATGAATTTACTTTGTACAGTATAACGTACGTGCTTAATATCGTACATTGATTACTAAGCTAAATATGTTGATAGTGTATAGAATACTAAAATAGCCAGGGGAAATAATAATTTCTTCTTAAAAAAAATACTTATTTTTAAGAAACTTTTGAATATGAATGTATCATGTTGCTAATTTTAATGCTAATAGTGGTTGGTATTTATTGACTCATTGAATGGTTTTTTTATTCATTAGATGTATGCAATTTTAATATTTGTTCAAACAAGCTTTTTTGGGTTTTTGCCTTCTTCAACATCCGGCTGCATGTGATAACTTTTGGACTTCTGTTATATTTTATTATTATAATAACGATGACATTGTTTGAGTACGTGGTTTAGTGATCAGCCTCGTTGTCATCGATAACATGTTTGAATCTTAGTATGTACAGTTTTATTTATCAATCATATGATGACTTTCCGTTCGAGGAGATGAATATGTTTGATGTCTTAAATGCTTTTCCACTTATCTGATCCCAAAAATTAGATTAATAAGTAAACAATAGCCTTGTCTTATCCTTGTTTTTCTATTCTTACACTCTTCATAAAATATAAATAAAACAACTGATTAATAGGCAGGTTTTTAATAAAAAAAACTTCTGTTGAGATTGACTAAAATATACAATATATACGTCACAATGATGGCTCCACTCCCATTGCTTAAAAAAGTATATTTATATTGTGTATCATACATTTAATTGTGCTCGATAAACTACAAAAACCACCATGACTATATTTTTTTCGGCAATAATAATTGAACACACTTTTTAGTGATTTATGAACCTGAACGAAAATTTCGTCTTTTTTACGAGATGGTACTCTAAATTCCGTGTATTTCACGAACAGCCACGCTCCGTTCAAAATTCTACCCTTGATGGTAGTTTGTCAATCTTGGATTTTTCTCTGACAAAATATGGAATTAACAAATGGATTACTTAGTAAAAAAGATTGATAGATTCGTAAACTTATTGTTTATTACTATCGAAAAAAAAAATAACGCATTTTATAAATGTTAACATCATCGAAAAACTATTACAAGCATTTAAAAAATATTCGCGCACAGATAATCGATTATACAACTAATCCGCAGTGAAATAATCATGAAAATAGTGTGTAAAGTACAACAAATCATACATTTTATTATACTGTTTACACAATTTATGTTTTTCCTTTAGTAACACACTCTTCACCTACCCTTTGAACCCTCTGCTCTTTCATGTATTGTATAAATTAAAATAAAAATCATTAAATGATATAAACACGTGTTTCTATTGTTTTCTGTGAAAATATACAAATTGATACATTGTAAACATTTAAAAGAGAATATGTTAACTCTATAGGAACAAGATGATCTTTTAACAGACTTTGAACACGGACTCGAGACATGTGTCAGTCAGCTTACATTGTCATTAATCAATCTTGACAATATTTGTATAATTTCTGAAGAATTCTCCCGCAATGTGATTGATAGAGTCTGTCATTTTTAAACGCATGTGTTTCATTATATAATATGTTATGATAACACCACAATTTTCATTATTCTGCTGCAGATAGTATATGATATTGATTAAATATCTGTAATCTACATACATATATATTTGAGGGTAATGGGGTTTGCCAATCCTCTTTGCGGTATCGACTAGGGCAGGGTGGGGAATCTTTTTATTTCTAAAGGCCACATTCATTCATCTGATTCAACATAAGGCCGCAGTAAAGAAAACGTTGACACCCCCCCCTTTTTTTCAACTGTCGAACATATAATGGGTTGATTACGCTCTTTTTCTAAACGCTTGCGTATAATTTTTATATCAAGTCAAAAGGCCACATCAGAGTAGCCAAGAGGCCGCAGGTTCCCCTCTACTGGACTGGCCTATAATCCCACCCTTCTTGGAAGAGCTAAAAAAAAGGTATCGCGTCTTTTCATTTCAGGAAATCCGTAAATTTAAATTCAAAATCAAAAATGTCTCAGTCCTGAATTTCTACACGATTTTACGGTGAATGCTCAATCCCTGGATCCCGGGATTGGAAGAATTTTCAATCCAGAAATCTCGGGAATACAAAAGGGGTCTGGAATTGGATGCCTTAGTATTGACGGTTTCTATCCCTGATTCGACGGTTTCATTTATTGATTCTCTTTAATCGACATAACGTCGTTTACTTTCTACAAACATATGGTTTTGGTTTTGTCAGTTTTAAGTTTTTTGATGTAATTCAGAATTTCAATAACTACATACATATTCCATTAGCTCATATCCCAAATTATATTTTAATTCATCTTTTATTTAGTCCAATACAAAAACGTTGGCAAAAAACAATTTAGTCCTGTGCTATGTTTGGCATGAAGAAGAGGGTGGCATGAATGTGCTTCTTATTTTATTTACTTCAACCCAAATATTGGCAACAAAACCATTCCAGTGGTGTTTTATAGCGATAGAAAACGATGGCGAATAAAAAAAAATATTTAAATCAAAATGATCGCTTAATAAGTTCCGAGTGTATTTGAATTAATAAATATTTTCACGCCCTGTAAAGAATTATTTTCGAGACAAAGGAATATTGGTGATAAAACTGAAAACGTTTTATTTAGGCAAATTATTTGGCTGAAAAAATGTACATATCAAATATATAAAAATGAATTTTTGTTTGTTCATACTTTATGCGTTGCCACACCGCTCATCCGATTGCAATAAAACTTTGACAAACTTTTTGCTTGCACTTCTGGGAAGGTTATAGGCGTAGTAAAATTAGCTTACAGTAAGTCTTATATATAAAAATCAATGTTTGTATGTCTGCCATACAGTTCATTTTGACAACGTACGCTTGCACTTGCGCGATGGTTATAGTAAAATTAACTTACAGTAGGTGGCGCGTGTGTCGTACCATAGACAATCGGCAGCAAACGTCAAACGTCAAACAGACAGAAAAAGAAAACATGCAATTCAATAAACACAATTAAAACACAAACACTTTCTTTCTTTGAGTGGAATTGCAACGCTTGCCGAGAACCGGATATGAAATTAATGTTTTTTTCTGGAAAATTCTTTTAATTTTTTATCGTCAAATATAGGAATTTATGCCATACCTATACCAAGGACCGTTTGAATTTTTAATCAAATGTTGCTTCTCGTGCTTTTTTGCCATAAAAGCTATAAAAAACCTATTCGATATATATTGTTGTTTTGAAGCAATTAGATACAGTTCTGTCGTAAATAATAAAATGAACGATGAAAACAAATAACATGCTCTTACCAATTAAAGGTTAACTGTTGTTTCAACCTTTTTTTATTCAATTTTACAATACCTTTTTAATTATTAAATTTTCTAATACCCTCTTCAAAGTTTTTTCCGTTCTTCGTAATATACCGTTCGCCGTCTTTTTACATATGACGGCAGAGAATTTATACATTTATAATTCATAATTTAACTTTATTAGGTATTCAGCTAAATTAATATAAAATACATATGAATGTAATGATAGAATATCGATGGCGTACAGCTAAAACACTAAATCATAATATAGAGAGAATTGAATTTAAAAATTTGCAAATGAGTTTTAAGTTTCATATTATAAGTTGGCCTATTTAACTTTCATATTTCTTAAAAAATCTACATGACATTATTATTATAGATTTCACTATGTATCATCTATTTTCATTCAAATAAGGCACATAGTAAATTTGAAATCTTAGACATACAGGTTTTTCTCGTATATTTTCTTATCGAGTATATCTTATGTGGTAAACATTCTATAAAAAACACAATATTCCATTTCCACTTTTATTTATCAAGATCAGGACCGGCTTCGCTCATAGCGAGCATTTTCAACTGATAAGAAATATAATTTACCAGTGCTATTAATACATAAAAAATTGAAATGAAAAGATGTAATAAGTAATCGGCATTGAAAAGAATTTACAAATTACAGTAGACAGTTACAGAAATTACACATTCATTTAATTACTTTATGAACATTTGCGTATACCAACAGCTCTAGTTTATTGAATATTTTTTTCATTTAAATATCTGTATGTAGTAGAAATGCTCGCCAAATTGCAAAGGTTAGTTTTTTTCAATACTCTATGCCTTGAAATGTATCAATTAGATTTAATGACCACTTAAACTCATATACGATGATTATTTGTATACACTACTGCTTTTAAAAAGAATATTATTGAATAAAAACTGTGTTTTCTTATTTTGGAATCATACAATTCGGAGTCTTATGTGTACATCGATCGTGTACGTTGACGATTGGAGTTGGGCGAGATCTTAAGACTGTTTACCACTCGCTTACGGAACTGTTATCTAATTAAAATAAATTAAAAAGTATTAACCTATTTCAAGCTTGTATGTTATTATTTTTGTTAACCCTTCCTTAACTAAGATGTATAAATAGTACACATTCCTTTTAATCATTAACATTTCTCTGTATATATAATAAACACTCGGCCTAAAATTCATGTATTCCTCACTTGTACATTTACGCATTGAGTAATGCAATAATAAAAGTATTGTAGTAGTATTATAATTATGTCATGATTCACTCACGTTTGCTTTGTGTGTAACGGATACACAGCTCAGGAGCGCGTGTTTTTTTTTGCATAGTATGGAAAGGGTTAAGAGCGTCATTATGGTTTGCGGCAAAGAATAATTTAGAAGAAAGTCGGTTTGTATTTAAATAACAACTTAGAGTAAACTTCAAAACATTTTCATATGAGCACACGATTTAGATTAAAATAAGTAATTTTACAATTTCTAGCATCATTAGTCAATTCACTTACATTATAAACATTAAACATATATAAATTTAGTAAATAATAGTACGTTATAAGTAGTACGTCTAATCCCGGGATTAGTAATAAGACAGTCCTGGGAAGTCGGTCAAAAGTTTAAATATCTTTCCCGGCATCCAATCTTATTATTTTACAGCTATTCCATTCTTAGCCATAAGAAATTGCAAGTTATCTCTATGGAAAAGCGAGTTTAATCAACTGAGTAAAAAATAGTTCTTCGAGGAAAGTTTTGTTAAGATAATTTCCATTAAGAGTACATATGCTTCACATTGGAAGCGGATGTCGTAAATAAATTCTTAGTGAATTGTCAAAAATAATTTAACGTATGAAACGTACGAAACTTTTTCAAAAAATTGTTTTTGTATCAGCCTCAATCCGAACTAAATGTAAGATTAAATCTCATCTGCATGAACAGATAATATTCGTCATTATTTAGCGAATGACTCAGTGAATCAAAGTTCAAAAATGGATGCAAGCTATTTAATAAATGTATTCATGTCATAAATATCGAATACAGTTTAACAATGGTTATCAATTATCGAAGCATTTTGACCCAGTTGCATACTTAATCAAACTATTCAATTTGAACACATTAAAGATGACGATAGCGATAGATGATCAAAAAAATTCGATAAAAAATATGCTAAAACCTTTGATAAAAAATAAAAACTATTTCTCCATGTTTTTTACAAAATATCAGAAACGGTTTCACTTTTCATGAGCATTATCATCTGAGGTCATGACAGTGGCGGATTACCCAATAAGTAAATTAAGCGCGCGCTTAGAACCTCTAATTCTTAGGGGCTTTAAAAATAGCTTATATTATGTAACCCATATACTGTTTGTTCATAGTTTAATTATTTTACGTGGAATTTTCATGTTATCCGAAAAACAGGGAATTCAAATTGTATTGCTCCTGAGGCTAACCACTGTTTGATGATATTCCTGGTCCTGATCTTCAATTGATCAAGTAAGTGGGACCGACAAGCCGCAATTTTAGCCGTTATTTGCCCATGTCTGGATAATCACAGAGGATTTGATTAGCATCATAAATTTAATGCCGCATTGACATTTTGGACTATCTACTAACCGACCATGCTGGAAAAGTTTGGCAACGAAGTAATATTGACCAGTCCAGAAATTACGAGTTCAAATATATGGTTATGTTCCTAACTTTATATTTAGAAAAAAAATTGTAAGTTTTTCTGGTTTTGGAAGTATTTTTCCATTGCTTTTCAAATTCGATAGTATAATTCAAACATGCTTATTATAATAAATATAAACTTTATTTTAAATCAAGTAACCGTTATTAATTTTCTTAAAATTGAAGCATTTTTCTTATTCACTGTTGCATCCAATAACTAAGGAGCAAACAATGGGAACGAAAGTTTGGGAAATGATGATTTGAGTGTTGGAAAAATCGTCACTTGAATGTGTCAAATTTATGATTTAATATTTATTGTGATTTCCATTATTATAGACTATCAGAACTGATATTAACGTCATTTTTTAAATTTGTGACAAATCACTTTTTGAATGTTTGCTCCTCAGCATAGTTACTATACGATGTGACTCAAGATGATTGTATTATATGTTCATGTTTTTTTTAAATCGAAAAAGACTTCCAATTCAACTAAATATTTTTAAAAATTAGTGAAATAAAAAATATTTTACGTGAAATACTTACTCTCCGAGATTTAAAAAAATAATTGATTGACTAAAAAATTATTTCGAATTTTATTATAAGATTACACATTATAATATTGTGTCGGGAGCATTTTTCGTTTATAAAAAAATCGAAGTTGAATTAATATTTATACTGACATCTACTTTTATAAGTCGGAACTATTTTATACGTCACTATAAAGGTACCGGAACGTCGGAAAATTGTATTGATTTTTTTAAGACGGGGATTATATTTCTTTATGTTTAGTATATTATGCAAGTTGTAGGTTTATTATCTTGTTGTTGTCACATCAATTGGAATGCCATAAATACTCTTATTATTTAATTAGCGTAATTAAAAAGTGTGATGGACAATATTACAATCATTAAACTACTAATTGGAATTACAGCAAACGGACAGTTTTCATAAATTGAAAAAAAATCGTTTCAATGTATTTAATACAGTGTAGCAACTCAAAAAGCATAACTTTGAGATAAATGAGATATAAGATTTTTGCCAGGTTTAATATTTTTTATTTATAGATTTGTATATATTATAAAAGGTGATTAGTCCAGCTTTATCGGTTTAAATCCCTGAACGAAGCTGTGACAGCTCTGTGTTTTCCACATGTACATTACAATGATCTGTATGTAATAAAATCACAGCATGAAATGTAGCTTTGACATTAGTTTTAAAATTGAATTCACGTTGCATACAAATGTGCAGGGCAGTGGTTGGCAGCCGTTTTACGCTTAACCGTTTGATCGTCAACGTCACTAAAAAACTCGTAGTTTTCATGCAGTTAATGATCAAAATATGATCTTATAATTGAAACTGTCAAAGTTTTTATAAGAAAAGTGTGCTTTTCTCTGTTCAGGAATATGTGAATTTGATTATTTTTGATCCTAAGCTATTCATATCGTCAGTAATTTTCTACAAACCGCATCTCAAAATGTACGAACTTTTAGGAAACACATAAATGTACTTTATTATACCGCCATGAAAAACCACTGTAGTTCTGTCCTCAATTTATTTGAGGAAGTTAATTAAGAAAAAAGCCGTTTCCGTCCATGCTAAACATAGCATATGACCATATTATTTACGTTTTGACATTTGATTAAATAAAGCAGTTAAATATTATTTGTTTTGAGATACGAATTAAAGGAATATGTGTGTATTAAAATTCTGAATTTATTTCTTCAAAAAACTCAAAACTGATAAATTTTGGGAGACGTGCTTGTAGAAATAACGACGATATATCCTTTGCGGGCTTTAGAGTGACCGCGAGCCCCGAGTTTCCGCTCACTGTTCACATGAAAGAGTACTTTGTAGACTGATCTGTATAGTGACACATGTCTCTTAATGCATTTGACTCTGATGAGGTGATGGTCAAGACCCCAAAGATCATTTATCTTAAGATTCATAATGGTATACAAACAATAATAAATTCATTATTAGTATTATTGTAGATTACCTGTACGTCAGAGACAAAGACAAAGACTCCTTAGTTATTCACGAAATCGTTAAGAGTCAAATATACGACACGATAAAAGCTGGAAGGGTTTCAACGTATAAAATCGTTCATATTTAATGATGTACATTAAAGTTAAAATGTTGCACATGACACTAGTTTTCCAATTTTCAATAAAATAGAATACTAATTATATGAATCATTTAATCAATATTCATTACGTGTGTTTAATATTCTTTTACAGATCAATAGTCAGGATTTTTTACGCCCTCTTCTTTATTACAATATTTTTTTTTTTTTACCATATCCGCTCTTAATGTTAATCACATGGCCTTTTAAATGGAGGTATATCAACAGTTTTAAGTTAAGTTTTCTGTGGTAGAACTAATCGTTACTCAGTAGTTCAACCTTCCCTTTTTCGGCGAGAATAGGAATAGCAATGATATGCCCAAGACAGTACTAGTGGTTAGCTTATAGAATTCGTTACACTTTGTTATTTAAGAGTGTAAGGATGGGAGAGAATTTTTAGACATCACAAACACCCATGCTTTCAAAAAATGGAATGATTGAAAAATATACTGTTCGTTATGAGACTTATCATGAAACCCGTAAGAATTATCATGAAACCCAATGACGTCGACCACTGCACCACGTACCCAACAATTAATTAGGGGGTGTGACGTTAAATATTATATACAAAATCATATAAACCGAATTACCTTTCATTATTTAAATTTATAAGATGACATAGAATACAAGTTGATTGCCTAGCCGCTACGCGTGAGACAAACGGAAGACCAAAATGGTAGACCGATTTTTTATCACTCATTTTTAAATTTGATAGATAAGCAGTGAAGCTTCTACTTAGTTTTCATTGACCAGCAATAAGATATCTAATTTTATTTTACAGAAAACGACCAAAGTATAACAAACTTTTTGTTATCACAATATTGTACATCGATGAGCATTGAATAAAGTTGAAGAAAGTGTAGAAAAGAATTATTTAAAGAATCTTAGAGTTGCATGCTTTTGTATTTTATGTATTTGTTTTTCTTTTTATGTAAAAAATTGCAGTTTTAGAAAAAGTTTTTGTGTTTTGAGTTATGAATGCAGAACGACAGATTTAAGCACGCTGAAAAAGCGAGCTAACTAATACTACATTTATTTGTTTCCATATTTAATTGTTGGCAGAAACCTATTTATAACTTAACGTTTTTTAGCTTTAAATATTTCTTATCTCTACAACCAACCAACGATGATTAGTCGACTAAACGTTTATTTGTTTGTCTCATTGTTTACAGTTCGCTTCATGATTTTTGAAAAAATCGATTATCTCAAAGCAAGGTTTTTTGACTTAATGCTTTCTGGAGAATACCGACGATGTAATTGTTTTCTTAATTGAAATTGACAGATTATTTTTTTAACAAATTACTGTCGTAAATAACATATAATCATAATGGTAATTCAACTATATGTAAAATAAGTTGACGTCACGCGTCATTATTATCCAATGGTTGACACTTAATTACTTTTAATTACAAATAATAACTCGGGATCAATTAATAATGAAGTAATTCTTAAAGAAAACACTGCGGTTTTACTAAGAACTATGTACATACAATATAAGTATCAAACGTGTTGATGAAAAAAACTAACAATATCCATTTTAAACTATTAAAACTATTATCTAAATTATAAATGACTTAAATCACATTCTATAATATTAATTTATTATCGATCTCGTTTCTAGTGGTAACGCTTTGCGCCCTAGAATAGCAGTAATTAAAGAAAGCTCCACGGAGAGGGTCCAGCTCACGAAAGTTTTTATTCACCCCATGGACTCCTTAAATATGTTTTACATACGCAATAAGTAATACTTTAAATGTGAAATATTATTTGCTGATTTTGTAGTAGAGTATCCAACGCTTTTGCGCGCTCGTCCTTTTCTGTCACGGTGTACGCGAGCTTGAATTCCCGTACCTGTGTAGGCGATCATCCGATCTAGCCCTATCTTAACAGCATCATTCTATACCACTGAATAACAAGCAGTTCTCATAAAAGAATTCAAATTTGAATGCTACATTAATAGTTTCACATGTTCATAATTGGTATCATATTTATATACACATTTAGGGTTGCCAGATTTCTTGCAAATCAAACCAGGACATTTGTCCGATTTGCTGACATTCGAATCCAAAAACCCATGAATTTACCGATTTGCCCAAAATACCAGAGTGACTCGTTTTTTTTTAGCTCATCCAAGACTTTCGAATCCAAAAACCCAGGAATTCGAAGTTAAATAGTTTTCTAACGTTTTCCGGGACAATTTAATACTCAACCAAGATACGGGACAACGATTCCAATTCAGGGACAATTCCGGCCAATCTGGGACACCTGGCAACTCTATACACATTACATTTAATGTTACATATCGACTGTGGGAAGGAAAAGGACGTAACCCACTAATAGCAAATTTTACAGGAGACTCAAAAAACGTTTTTTATAAAAACGCAAATTATGAAATATACATAACGTTAAAGTGCACAGTGATTAATTAACTGGATTTTTATTGACTTAGACTAATATTAATTTAATAAATCGTTATACATAGTGATTATCGAAAAAAAATGTAAGTTACGTCCTTTTTCCTTTCCAAAGTCGATATGTTCGAGGAGGGTGCAAAATAGATTAATTCAATCTGGCCCTTTTATAAAAAGTTACAATCAGTTCTCTCAAAGCATCTTCTGTTTGAAGCATATTGGAAAACTTTGTCAGTAAAAGGTTGTCTACATTTTATGCTATTATTACTTTGGTGTGCTAAAAATTTTATATTTATAATAATATACATAATTTAGAATCTGTACGTTTTGATAATTTATATTATAAAGTGTATTTAAACGGTTTTATTAATAAAACAACGTTTTATATTGATGTGGGTTTATTTAGAAATATCTTTGCTTAATGCAATCACATTGTATGTAGGTAAATTGACTCTATCAGAGCAAGCTGCTTGACTTTAACAAAGATTTTTTTGCTTGACACGTGCCAAAGAACTTAATATGTACATTTAAAAAAACTGGTCCCGTATGATTACTATAATGAAACAAAATTATTTGTATTATAAGTAGTTACATAAATTATCATTAAAAGGTCAGCTGTATAGAATTAATCATAGTTAAACACTTTTGTACTGTGATAACCAATAAACCCGACAGTGTAAAATTTACGAAGCCGTGAAATGTGGAATCCATTGTTTAAAAAACGTTTTCTTTACTTATGTATTTTTGTCATATTATAAAAATCATCAAACATAAATTTATCAAATATCGTGCTATGTTTTCTAGTATTCTAAAAACGCTGGTAGTATAAATCAACAACGTAGTTTTAGGGATAGATTTAAACTTATTATTTATTGATCACGTCACGAGTAACAAAACTGGACCTTTTTACTGGAATACGACAACTTATAGACCACGCTTCTAATAATATAGGTTATAATCATTGGTGTTCTATAAATAGAATATGTAGGTATACTGCCCGAATTTGTTATGGTTGTATTGAGCTTTTAAACGCAGACACGGAAAATAAAATATTTACATCTGCGTTATTGTGGCGTTATTTTAACGTTTTAGCGTTTAACAAAAACATCAATAGGTGCAATAAAATTTGCAGCCAGAATATCATGTGCAAATATCACGTCGCTATTGTTTGGGGGGATTTCTTGTGACATACTGACAAACACGTGGATTTTCTGTTTTATAGTATGATTCCATTGCGAATTATTTTCTCCGCCTTGGGAGCGAACTTTATCAACAAAAAAAAACTGTTTTACTCTATATCCATTAATCTAATTTCTTTATTAATTTTTTTCAGGGCGATTATATGTCATCATGTTCGCAATCTTCACCCTCGTATTAGGAATTATTTTGAGCTCAGTTCCTTGGGTTGACTACTTAATACTTAAGGTATGAAATTTACTTATTAATTTATATTTTAAAACCATCCTTATAACACGAAATTGTCTACCATATGTTCCTATATTTTTCATATAAGCCATATGAGCTTAAGCTTGATGATCTTTCAAGACAAACGTTTATTTATTCTAGGGTAGGCACAAAATTAATTTTTAATGAATATATTATTCTCCCAAAAACTTTCTTGACTATTCAATTCTTACATACTTAAATATAAAGATTTGTTTATATAATAACCTTGTCTTATACTTTAAAAACTTTTAAACATTATTTTTTATGTCTACGTGGTACAAGCACATTTTGTTATAAAAAATCAATATATTTTTATTTAACGCGTAGAAAAATATTTTTTTCTTTTATTAATTTAGAGTAATTTCTTTTTAAAAGTATTTTGACACTCTTCAGTAAAGCTTTTATTGCATTATTCTGCGAGCTTGACAAAAGAAATTTGATTTTCTTTGAATTTTTACAATCTTAGCTCAAAAGATCTGCCATTACTCTAGTACGGCATACTTGATTCAAAAACTTGAAAACACATTTTTATTTTTCTACAGAATCTCCGATTAGCAAATGGTTCTCTGAGTTTTCACTATTGGCAAAAACCCGGAGTTGTGCGGTTGACGAAGGTCTACATATTCAACGTATCCAACCCTCAAGAGTTCCTGGACTACGGCGAGAAGCCAAAACTTCAAGAGGTTGGGCCTTTCGTTTATAGGTAAACATTTTTTCTACACTAACACATAACAAAGTCAGCCCTTTAATTTTTGACAAATCTAATCTTCTGAAGCAGAGGCAAACCCAAATTCAGATTAATTTGGCTCACCATTTTTGCTGTTCTTTCAAATATCTATTTAATTATCATCAATATAGATAGGGTAGGGACGGTGAGGTAAATAAGGGAAATCCGTTCAAAATCACATAAAGCAAAGAGTGCTGAAGTAATTCCTATGACTTAATAAGCTGGTACTGGTGAATTTGTCAAGTGGCGTTAAGTTTTAGTGTGGGAAATGAATAGTTTTGACCGCAAACCATCGACGTGTCATGGTCGTGAATTCTCCGTGAGGTCAGCTCATATATTTTACAACTATTTGCAATACTTACCGGCAGATATTACTTCAATAAGCCATTACATAAAAGGTTTTATTTTTTCTTTATAAAAAATTAAATAAACAAAACAAGGCCGAACTCTTGAGGCATGTCATCTCGTTGAAACGAAATCAATGTCACCGAGACAACGTTTTGCAATTGTGGGTATTTACAATTTTTATTTTTATATATTTTTGCACACACTGGCTGATTGATGATGGGTTTTTTTTATGAAATATCGAATACATTGAATTATTATAACTAAGAGATTAACACTTGATCTTGTCGGAAAGTCCACGGTTTTCAGCGAAATTTGTCGAATTTTTCAAAACTTGGTAACCCGCTTTCAATTATTAAAATAAATATTCGATAATTTTTATTATTTAATTTAAAAATTTTACTTGTAAGTGAAATCTTTTAATGATAATAATTATTATTATAAATATACACATTACAAATATATATTTTTGTTTTATTACTTCCATTAATTAAACAAGAATTGTCGAGACTAAATTTCAAATGAACATTTATCAAATTTGCAAATCAGACAATTATACTGAACACTTTTTTCTCTTTGACAGATATTTTTATCTCAAAGCATCAACTACTTTATTTGTTAATAGTAACGTTTTTATAGAGATGAATATATATTTAAATTTACATGAAAGATTGCATAATTGCTAAACTTCAGATGCCATATTGTAGGCAACGTATCAGTTGATAAAGTTGGTCAAAAACTGATTAATCTTACCAATATATTCCAACGTCATAAATCTCGATCAAAACATTTTAATAATTGAGAGAATTGTTTAATGGTAAAAAAGGTATTATTGCTAGTGCCTAGTATTAAAAAAAATGTTTGAGATTAATTTATTGAAAAAAATAAAGAGTTTACTGCTCAAGCACACCACTCGAGCACTGTTGATTTCAAACAAATATTTTTCAGTGAAATCTATTAATAAGAAATGTTTTAATCGACTGTAATGTTTTTGAAATGATATTCAGCTAAATTTAATTTCACTAATATTAGTAAAAAAGTCATCTAACAAATTTTCTCATTCATATATTTTGCTGTAAATCGTTTCATTCAACCTTTGCTACTGCTTTGAGTTAGTATTCAATATTCATACTATAAATTTGTCACAAAAAAATAAGCTTCATAATATTAAAATAAAGTTTATCGTTGGATACCATTATTGACAAAGTATTATAATATTAAAAAGAGTTTCGAGTTTAAAGCTTCTGTCAAATAATAAAATAAATAATGCTGAATATGAGTAAATTTCCATTGAAACAAAAAATATTAGCTTTTCCTAGATATAATGATGTAGTATGACATTATTGTTTCCTAAATGCTCTTAAAAAATGCTTTGACCTAAAAACATAGAACGATTTTGCATTATACGCCAGTATTGATTGAATAATGCAGTGTCACATTTTTTTTTCAATGCCACCATTGCTAACCTACAATTTATAGTATAATCGATTCTCTGAGAAAACATCTTTTTATTATGACACAACTTGGGAAATCGATTGCACACTCTTAGTTTTAGGAAATGAAAACGGATGTGTTTATAAATACATGGTAAAAAATAGCAACGTTTCATTCAGTGGCGGATTACCCCATAAGCGCAAGAGGCGCGAGGTTGGGGCCTCCAAATCTTAGGGGCCTCAAAAATTGCATAAATTAAATAAAACCTTACATTTTAATTTCAGTTTTCAACATTCATTATTATTCTACGAAGAGTTTTGTAGCACTTTTATATTATTCGAAAAAGATGGCCTCCAAATTTTATTTGGCCACTGAATCTTAGGGCCCTCAAAAATGGCTTATATTATATAAACCATGCACTTTTTGTTAAACTTTTATTTATTTTTAATATTTTACATGAATTTTTTGACATTTTTGTTATCTAAAAAACAGGGCTTCCAAAATTTACTTCGCCTAGGGCCTCTCGCGTGCTTAATCCGCCTCTGTGTTTAACTAACCGCTTTCGCTTCACCCCATTAGTTTTAGGATTAAAAGGGTGGAAAAGGAATTTTTAGACAACAAAACCACACACTCCTTCGTACAAAAATCGACTGAAAAAAAATCTGTTCGTACTGGAACCCGTGAGATCACTTAAGGAAGCTAACGACTTTGACCACTACGCCACAGACCCGACAGCTACTTTTTTTACTAGTATATCAGTTGATATCAGTTGTTTGATGACACTAATATACGATTTTTGCTGTTTTAGGGAAGACATGGAAAAAGTCAACATAAAATTTCACGACAACGGTACAGTGACATACCAGCACAAGAAAATTTTGGAGTTCGTGCCAGAGATGTCAGTCAACAAAGAAGAAAGATTGGTCGTCCCAAATATTCCTTTACTGGTAATGAACATATTTATTTGTAAATAATACCCAAAGATTATTTTGTAACAGTAATATTCAGTGGCAATACTATAAGCATATGTATGTACATATGTATATTCAAAAAGCTTGCGTCGGACATTGGAAATATGTATGGTGAAGACAGCTCCCTAATACGACTGTTGCTACTGACTATAGGTTAAAGTTAGCTGCAGATGCCGCTGTAGATCCTCAGGCTATCTTTAGTATCTTTCTCGAACTGATAGCATGTATTTGAAGTAGCTCAAGGTTGCTGGCATGACTGGGAGTTCTGGAGTGGCAGCTTTGTAACCACATGATTTTCATTATAAATAGTTTTGGTAAAAATTGAAGATATTTTCGAGAACAAAAATTTATTATTCAGATTTATCACTTCTCTCAATAATATGGGTCGTAAATTTAAAAGACTTTTCATCGTTGCTCGTGAGTGACAATAATAATTTAGTATAGGGGTGGGGAACCTTTTAATTTCTGAAGGCTACATTCATTTATCTGATTCAAAATAAGGCCGCAGTAAAGAAAACGTTGACACCCACCCCTCTTTTTTTCGACTGTCGAACATGTAATGGGTTGATGACGCTTTTTTTCCAAGCGCTTGCGTATAATTTTTTGATCAAGTCAAAAGGCCGCATCAGAATAGCCAAAAGGCCGCAGGTTCCCCTCCACTGGTTTAGTAAAGATACTTCAATTCCACTTTTATTTGATATGATCAGGACCGGTTTTGCTCATGACAGCAATATCAACTGAAGAGAATACACTAGTACAGTGCTATTTATACACACCAAAAATAGATAGCACTGCCATATCGTATTCTTTTATCAGTTGATAATCATCATCATAAGCGAAACCGGTGCTGATCATGTAAAATAAAAGTAGAATTATAGCAAATGGGTGTTTTATGATGGGCAGGGGCAGGGGGAGGGGAAATCAAGGACAATCGGACAATCATACGGAAGGACAATCATACGGACGGACATTATCGACTATTAATATATAGATGTTGACAATATCAACTGTAGATAGACAAAAGGACGTAATCCACTTGTTTTCCAAAACAGCTTTTTTTGACGTGAATACGTCTTTAAAATTGCTTCCATAGGGAGGCAATCCAAAAAAAACGAATGATAACGAAATCGGGGGGTCGGTTTGGTGTTGCAGCTTCATATCTATCATCGCTATCCAAAATTCAATTACACCACTGGATAGCTAAAGAATCAAAGAATTTATTGCGTTATAAAAAGACTGTGATATCTCGTGCGGGGCGGAGAGAGAAGCGCCGCCATTTTTTGCTGCGTATCAAGATTTCTATTTACTATAACTTTTGACTCAAAGAAGTTACGATGTTCGTTTAAGTTTCAATCGTTAGCTCTTGACAAAATCTATCGATTATAAATAAAACATTAGTGTACTATTGTGACTGTGACTATAATTAGGTGTTAAAAAAAATATATCAAAAATATATAATGTCGGGCTTAACGCGTCAAAAAGCCAAGTCGAAATACAATGATCGCATACGGTTGGAAAGGGCTTCTCAAGAGAAATCGAATGGTACCATTAAAACACCATATGACTGAGTCAAGCAGTGCCGGCAACGTAAAAATGGAGCGTAATATCACCTATTACAAGACGTATTCACGTACAACACACGGCCGTGTCCATTACACAGCCACACCCCATTTTTCGATATACAACTTACATAGTTATTATAAATTTTATCAAAAGAATGAAAGCTGTAAAGGCAGAATTAGAATTTAAAGTTAACTGAAAGAACTAAGATTGAAAAAAGAAAAGAATAAAATAATTGTGTCCATAAAAAGAAAGGTTTTCCCTAAGCAATTTATTTAATCATATTCGATCGAGTCAATAAAACACCAGTTTATTAGGCTTTGTGCACTTCACTAATAAAATTTGTTATGTGTCGCTTACGTCCGTTTGCCTTTCCACGGTCGAGTATGTATTCAAATGTTTTATAATAAAGAAAATGTAATATTAATAATATATTATTTTTCTCGTGAAGTGTCCATACAAAAGTTATGTATTATTTTTCGATAACCACTTACTTACTGACAGATAAAAAATATTTCAAGTTTCTTCTTAGCAATCATCACCAATCCTATGATTTTCGTTTGCTTTTTAATGAATCATCGAACTACGAAATGATTTCTCATCAAATAAAGTGTTAAATCAATAATACGAAGGTCAAATATAAGGGCCGCCATTTCGAGTCAATGAAAATGGCGGATTTTGAAATGGCGTCATGTTCAAAATTCAAGGTCGTAAAGTGATAATTTTTGTTTGTGCAAATAATAATTGTTTTCTTGTTTTCAGGCCTTAACAAAAAATGCTTTTCGCGTTCCGTAAGTATCAAAATCTTTGAGCCATCTGCGTACACGTCCATTTTTATGGATACAATAAATAATTTCTTGGAATAATAACATCTTTGTGTGTTTAGCGGGCATACATTTATCTTAAAAGAATGATACAAAGTCAATAATGTTTTGTTTGAATGAATGAAAAGCATTTAGCGTGTATATTTGCAATTGACAGCTTTTTACTTCACGCCAGTACTTGCCTTAATTCGCACAGAATAATTGAAGACTTTTGATATTTTTTTAACCTTTCAGATAGTATTTATGTTTTTAGTGGTTTACTTTATATCAGGCCTGCTCAACCCGTTTGACTTTTATTGTGACATGAGTAACATACTTTATATCATATTTGTAATACCACGGTATGACAGTTAGTAATATTATGTTATTACTCAGAATAAACCGTTTTCCGTCAGCTGTCTTCTCATTTATAACGATATAATAACAAAGTTACTTTTACAGAAAACTCAAGTGATCGCTTATCTTAACGTGAATTTAACTAAACTTGTCATAGCATATACCGTGATTCTGCACAGTGGTCAATTCTGTTGAAGCTTTTCTTAAAGTTTGTTGTCTTTTAATAAACAAATCTTTCTATCGTTACCTACGATAAAATACCCTGCTTTTAGTTGAACAGTTTTTAATTTAAATGACAACTGACGGAATTTCCATACCATTTTTTAATCATTCAGATTTACAAAAGGTGTATACACTTTAGGAATATATACTATATAGGACAATTGACTAAGAATAGTTCCATCTAGTCCGAATTAATTACCAGGAACGTTCATGGTGACAACAAAAATGATAACAGTATTACAATATCAAAGAACATAATTCTTTACAATCACTTTTCTAGAAACTGCATAGCCAAACTCACATTATTGTATTTTCCTTGTATAAAAATTGATTTGTTAAAGTATTTTAAGAAGTGAGTGCTATTTTTTTAGCCGCGTTACCACAAAATTATGCTGATAATTAAATAAATGCTAATGGGCTTTATCTATTGTGTCGCATCAATATTGATTTTTATCTAAAGACATGAAATTTTATACCTATTCATCAACCCAATTCGATCATGAAAGGGGGTGGTATAGATTAATACATACGTTTATAATGTACTCTTTCCATTCATTAACTCCGTTCATTAGTCTCTCTAAGAAGTGATGGCGAGCTATTGAATCACAACCATTTCATTAAACATATTCTGTAAAGGTGCCACATTCAGAATTATTATATATCTACATTGGCAGCAGCCAGAGTCGAAAATTGGACCATACCTGATTACAAAAATTTTGAAAAAAAAGCCCTGTATATACGTAAATGAATTCCATTACTATTTATGTTTATTTCTTCAAACGGGATGTTCAAGGAACCTATCGTGACCAAACCACATGTCCAGCAAATGAGCGCAATTTAATAATTGTATATTAATTGTTTTCTATCAGACATTGTCGACTAAAAGCAACCAGCTGGGATACTTCATACAGAAAACGATATCGCTGGCTCTACTTATCGCCAAAGTAGAGCCATTCGTCAAGGTGACTGCTGATGAACTGGTCTTCGGCTACGACGACCCTCTTGTGATGCTGGCTCACAAGTTTTACCCCAGGAATAAAAGGCCAATGAGCAAAATGGGACTTTTGATCGCGGTGAGTAATCAACAAATAAATACACTTTTTTCCCAAACGTTCTTAAAATAATTATACATAAGTATTTCAATGTTTCTGAAACGTATTATCTATCTGAGTTTTAAGTCTACAAAAGTAAAAATATCTTTTAATCACCACTCTATCTTTACTTTGAATCATTGTTTTGTGTTGTTGTGTTGTGTGAATCATATTGCATTCCATTTATCAAAATGAACTTATTACAGGATACCATTTCTCGTCATTTGCAACATACTAGGGAATAGGGATAATAAAAAATAGATAAATTAGAATGAAATACCTACGGAACTATTCTCAAATTTATTAGAATCCATATTCTTAACCAGCGGTTCTCATACGCAGCCACCAACAGTAAAGTTTTTTTACTGAATGCAACTGCTATATTTATCACATCTCAAAACAAAAATTTGGTGCGGCCACGAGACATTCCCAAAGAACCACTGATGTTTATAATACGGCCACAGTGAAATTTCACTTGAGAACCACTGTTCTAGACACTAATTAAGTGGGTCTCTAATACTCAACATTATTTTTGTATTTGGTTTTGATAGTTGATATAACTTAAATGTAATGATCATTTTTATTACAGTACAACGGTGGGCAAATGCAGCTGTTCATTTTAATTTGATAAGTGAGGCTCACATTGTTTTTTAAACTTCATTTTTTATCATGACAATTGTAAAATTAAAAAATTGTTATAGTAAATTATTTTGTTATAATATATGTATTAGAGGTCTGTACGGGCCCGGGCCTGGCCTGCGGGCTCTTATCCGACCCGGCCCGTGGGCCGGGCTCGGGCGGGTAAGCGCAATCGAGAGTCGGGCTCGGGCCGGGCCGGGCCTTGGAATTTCGGATATAATCTGGGAAAAAATATAGCAAATCGAGGATTTCAAATTCCTCGGCGAGCTAAAATAAGGAGTTTCGGGCTTCGGCTCGGGTTCGGGTAACAAGTGCGGTATTAGACCCGGGCCCGGGCCGGGTCGGACGTGAGTTTTTCGGACTCGGACCGGGTAATTTTGTAAAATTTTGGCACGTGCAGACCTCTAATATGTATACAATTCGTGTAGAAAATGTTAATTAAATAATAAAATTGAGCGTAAATTTGTGTATTTAAATAAGTCTGTGTAATTATGGTAGGGCTCTTCATAATATCTTAAAAATTTGAATGTGACCTTGTGCGTGCCTAATCCTGTTATAGTACAAAAAGTGCGTTAGAAAGAGGTAATATATTATACAAACATCCCCAATCTCTTCGAAAAAGAGAGTTTAGGCAACAGCTCACAACTTCCAATCCTTAAATAACAGGCCGTAGTGAGAACGATTAGTTAACCACTAGTTCTGCCTTAGCCCTATCCTTTTATCAATACTACCCTACTACTAGAAAAGTTGAGTAACTGAATAACAAACAGTTCTTGTATTAAAAAAAACTTCTGTTAAGATACCTCCATTAGAAAGCCATATGTTCCATATTGAGAGTGGACATAGATATATAATCAAGACGCCAAAGACAATTAAATCTCGGTCTTACAATGAAATAACTTTTTTAAATGGCTTTTCCACGTTACTTTGTTTTTATTTTTGAACAAATGTATAATTTTCTTTTATAAAGACTTTTTACGGACACAAATTAATCATCTATCGTAATTAGGTAAACAACAATGATTTGTAATTAAAATAACCTTTTCATTAACCTCTGTCATTTTATACACTTATAATAGGTAAGATACAATATTATTTTTTTTACACAAACAAAAAAGTATTTTACTGCTGAATGATCTTTTATATTATTATTTTACTATTATTGGCGTCAAACTTAATTATCTAAAGACAAGTTTATCAATTATAAATAATAGTTTTTTTTATTATTGTATAACACGGTTAGTAATTTATGTTTTTAATTGAGAAATTTAAAATTAGTTGTATGTACATCAATTCCCAACTACCATATCATAGGGAAATCATAATATAGAGTGCTTCAAAAACAAAACAGTTCCCGGTGAATAGTGGGTGTACGGTAGTTTGACTTGGTCGAGAATTTGGAGGTAAGGGAGCGGACTTACCAGCCTCTTATTATGTCCAAAATAAAAGCTAGAAAGGACCTGGCTTAGATATTGAAGAGTATATACTGTTTTTTGGACACTTAAAAGATTGCATGAGACACTTATAGGTTATTAGAGGGAATTTTGGCATATGTAGAATTTTTGGGTAATAACAATATTTACTCAAATGCCTTAGAGGCGCCTCAATCATACTGGTTCTTGTTCCAACCGGATGGATTTCGTGGTCCTGGAATAACTTGGCTGGAAATAGAGAATGTTGTTCGCACCATGTAGTGGCCATATGCTCCGAATAAGGAGCAAATATAGTGAATATCTTAAGAATTTTAAGGTTTATTAGTCAGTTTTCAAGAGTTCTTATTTTCTCATTGATTAAAATCAATTAGTAGGTTTTAAAGTAAAAAAACATTCATTCTTTTGAAACATCTCAGTATGCAATTAATATAATTATGTTTTTCCATAAAACGACTTTTTGCAATGATTGAAGTCCTGTTTTTTTATATGAATTTGTGTATAACCCTTATTTCATCTTCGTTTGCTTTGTTTGTATATCGATCAGAGATTCTTATGGTGATATCTGACTATTGAAAAATTTGCACTTTCTCATTCTGGACTCATAGTTTAATAGGTAGAAAACCATTATAATAATGTCAAAATATCTAGTTCCACGGTAATTATATTATTTACTTAATAGCTATTTCGGTATCACACCATCGTACTTTTATATTTTTAACTTATTGCTGTCAATAATAGTCGTTTTACGTTACAATAATTAAGTAATTACTTCGAGAGATGTCTCTGCTTAACTGTCAAAATAATGGTTTTTTTCAGGAAGCTTTTTACAGGCTAAATTTTGCTGTAAGAAGATTTCTTACTACTAAAATAATATTAATGGCAAATCTTAATTATTGATATTTATTTTACTTATAACATTACTTTGAACATTCAGTTCTTAAATATCATGTTACTTTTACAATTCAGAATCTTTAAATACTTTCATTTCCAGCCACAGATTTGAAACAGCATGACTATATTTTGTAGCCATTGTTTTCTTTATAGTACAATTTAAATAAACATATATGGGTTCAATGGATACAAAAAACTCATTTCCTTATTCTTCATCATATCCTGGCTTCTAAACATGAAAGTAACTGTTTAATGACAAAAGAGTGTGGATTAGTATACTTACTACTCTTTTTGTGACAATCCAAAAATTGAGAGCTTAGTAACTTCTAAATTGTCATAAAATCAACAATGTATGCTGTTATTATCCAAGTACTTGCTAACCACTGATGTAAAATAAACTTGATCTTGACACTTTATTCAATATGAAGGTTATTGTGAAATATAGCCATAAAATATTGAGTGTTAATTTTATATGCATACAGCATTGCCCTGTTCATTGTTAGACAAAAGTAATATAAATTATCCAGGATTTAGTAAGTGCACATTTTATTAGCATTACTCTCGGTTTATGATTATTCAATATATTGACAGGTACGTGCAGTGCCGTTCTATAGTCGATGAAATACTGGGGAATTCGCTGTAAATCTTTTATCATATTCATAGAAATAGTGCTTACTCAACAGTTAACAAATATAATACCGCCAGACAAAAAATAAATTTCTTTCTTAGTAAATTATGTCGTCACCACGTTTTAAAGTTTCATTTTAATTATTTTTTCTAATCCACAGTACTGTTAAGTACAATATAGAAATATATCATAGGATGTACAATATAGCACAAAGAGTGCGTTTACAAAGTTTACAACTACGTCACTAGTTTTATGAAATAAATCTAATGCACAAAACTAATGCTCAATTTAAAAACGTACTAGTCCCTTTGAGGAGTTCAGCTTTGTTAAATTGGGTTTTTTATGTATATTTATATTCGAAACATTATCCAAAAACATGTCATTGAAATAAAATTTTACAGAAAAGAATAAAAATCACATAACGAGAGAAAATCAAGCAATGTGGACTTCTTGAGAATATGAGTAACCATGTTGAAACCAGATATACATTTGAAGCCCACCGGATGTCATAAAAAATGAATGGAGGGTTTGTGATCTACCCTGACATTGCCAGTTTTATTTTTGTTTTGTGACATGTTGTGTTTTTGTAGAACTATTTTAAAATGTGTGCATCCATAACGAGAGACATGCTCAGTTTTCGTAAATTTTAAATATATAGTTCTGTAGCTTACTCAATTGACTAAAAGGTGGCATTCATAACTTATTTTTCGATTAGCATTGACATAGCCAGTTTTTGGAAAAAAAGGGTTCAATTATTATACATGTTCATCAGTTGAAAATGTTTACAATCAGTGACATTCCTAGGCTATGCGCCACCCCTAGGCAGAGTATAGCGCCGTTAGTGAATCATATTTATTCTATTCGTGTGTCAAAAATATTTAAAAAAAAACTGTGATTATTTGCCGGTCCCTAGAACTTGCCGCTCCTAGGCAAATGCCTTCTCGCCTTTCCTCACAAGACGTCCCTGCTTACAATGAACATAAACAGTCCTGATCATGTCATAAAATCGTGAAATTACTTCTAAAGCTTTGTACTGAATTGGTGTTTCTTTTATTTCAGAGAAACGGGACACTGAATGAAGTGTCCACTATATATACCGGGCATGCAGGAATGGACACCTTTGGATATTTAGACAGGCTGAATGGACTCGATCATTTACCTTACTGGAGGGACAGGCCGTGCACAGATATAAGGTAATAAATAACAATTGAAATCAGTTCTTATACTCTAGTGGTGTACATTGCTTACATCAATCTTTACATACATAATATCTGTGAAATAAAGGCAGTGTTTTGACATTGTTTAAGCTAGCAGTTGACTTATTACGAATGGTACGAATGGTGATTACAAAATGGTAGTTGGGACATAAATTTTAAATCGAAAATGCTTATTTAATCTAAATATATTATTAAAATCAAGTGGAGATGTAACCAAACACTGCCACTGTCAAGAGTGGCCAGGGTATTCACTCAGAGTTTCATACTATATTAAAACAATCAAAATGTTGTAACTTATTTGATGTTATAAAACATTCTTCCCTGAAAATGTCACTCCATGTCTCCGTGTCTCACAAATGTCTTGGACAATATCTGAATGTTGAATATTCAGCCAAATGAAGCATTATGGCTTAAAATATTTTTTATACTGACTGTACTTGAAATAATTAACGCTAATTCTTTATTGAAATATTATCCATAGAGCATCGGAAGGATCGTTTTTCCCACCAAGAGACGTGACAAAATCTGATATGGTACATGTGTATGACAAAGATCTGTGTAGAATACTTCCTTTACAATACAGAGGGCCAACAGTTAAAGATGGTATGATTTATATTTACTTATTTTGATTACATTTTTTAAGTCAAATCCACTCCCAGTGTGAATTATATTGACTTCTTGCAATTATTAAGCACTATCTATTCCAGTGTCTGCCAAACTGTGTGCCGCGGCACACTACTGTGCCGCAAGAAGTCTCAGGTGTGCCGCGGTGAAAGAAATCTTAAAAATGTTAATAATAATGCCTATTCATTTATATATTTTTCAATGTTAAATACATTTAACATCAACACATTCAATCAAATATTTGTCACGTTCATACATAGTGGTCAATGCGACACATTTTCTTTTTTAAAGGTACATTTCCTTTTTTAAAGCAATTTTATTTGGTGTGCTGCGGTACAAGTCCCATTCACTAGTGTGCCGTGAAGTAAAAAAGGTTGGCAGACACTGCTCTATTCGATGCATATGGCCGTCATACAGCCAGTATCCCATTGAGTTTGCCGAGTATGGATTGTCATCAACGTACTTTATGGATAACAGAATCTGTGCAGTTATAAGAAGATAAAAGCAGCATTGACTAAACTAAATAAATATAGTTCAATACAATTGCTCTTAGGTGTTCTAAGTAGTTGATACACTAAAGATAAATAAAGGTTCGAAGAATCTTTTGATTGATGGATAAATCAATCATTCATGTAGATAATTTTTAAAAACTTTTTTCTGTTTTTTTAATTTTAAAACTACTATATTGAAATAGCACTTTAAGAAATTGCTTGTCATCAAAACTTACATTCACCTCATTACAAATCAAAGTTTATCAAATACATTAAAACTAATTACCACATACTGTATGCAAAATGACATCATTGTGCTCGAAACCAACACTGTTTGATTAAGAATATATTCACAAGTGTTTTATTCTCGGTCATCTTGAGTTTACAATGATTAAAATATCCATGTTTGTATTTGTACTGACACACATAAATGTATCCACTCAAAAATTTGTACTTCATATTGTAGAATATAAGCCTAAAACTTTTTCACTTAGCCATGCTTGTCAACATAACCCAGTTAAAAAGTAAATACATTTTGAGTAATTTCTTATAAACAACTTTGAAAACCATAAGATACGAAGTATCACTTCTTTTGTATTTAAAAGGTAACTATATGTCTTTTTATTATTCTAAGCCAGCTACATCCAACTCACACATGGTAACATGTTGCCTAATTGAATGCTTTGTGTGGCCCTTCCAATTTCCAACTTTTTGTACATTTTGTATTTTATTATTGATAAAATACATACGGATCAATAAATATGTGAATGACGAATTATAACCTGTGTGGCTGCATGCCAGCAACAGTCATTTGTTTGTTGTAATGAAAGTGTTATGAAGGACAGCACTAGTCGAGTGAGAAAAACAGAGCGAATTTAGTGCAGTCCTAATGCATGGCAATGGCACATTCCAGTTGCTATCTCTCTGTAATGAGCAGAGTTATAGTGTTTCGGAAATATGGAGAAATTCGTTCAATATGTGCAAGCTAGAGGTCTGCACGGGCCAAAATTTTACAAAACTACCCGGTCTGAGCCCGAAAAACTCACGCCCGACCCGGCCCGGGCCCAAGTCTAATACCGCACTTGTTACCCGAACCCGACCCGAAACTCCTTATTTTAGCTCGCTGAGAAATTTGAAATCCTCGATTTGCTATATTTTTCCCCAGATTATATCCCAAATTCCAAAGCCCGACTCTCAATTGCGCTTACCCGGGTAAGGGCCCGCGGGCCAGGCCCGGGCCCGTGCAGACCTCTAGTGCAAGCTCATGTTTACATGAGACAGTTTAGTCGGTGACTCGGTCACAAAGATGTCACAAAGAAAAAGACCCATCCATATTTTATTTGGCCCACTAAATGATATCAGTTGGACACCTCTGTTCTAAATGTTGCTTTCTTAAATTTTCAGGAATTGATGCGGACATTTATACACCACCAGATAACGTCTTTCAAACAATCGAAAGAGTCCCAGATAACAAATGTTATTGTCCTGGTACCGAATACTGCCCTCCGAAAGGCTTGCAAAACATAAGTCCGTGTCAATACGGTAATATTTATTAACATATATTCATTCAGCTTATAAAACATGCAAACACTTAAACATAATATAAAATAGTATATATAAACCTTTAAATTGAAAATGAATGGTGCAAAGTCTTAGGTGATTGTCTTGATTGCTGAAAATATTAAAATAGAATGTCTTTCCTCCATAGTTATATGATATAACAAAAGAATAAAATTATAAGATATTATTTAATCATTTTTTTTCCATAATATATATATAATATTGCACAATTTAAGATAGGTCTCATTTTTTGTTTACAAGTAAACAGTGGAGAATGATAAAAAAGTGAAATCCGTTGTGATTTTCAAAGAAATTGTGAAGTACATACATATACTTGTTGAGTAAGAGTTGCTCTACTTTACTTTCAAGCATATATCTGATATTGTAATTAAAACAGAAGATGGCTTCAAGCAGCTATGTTGTCATTCTGCATCTGATGTCCGTTACTAAAATTAGTGACTAATTTTCAGATGCTCCTGTGTACCTGTCTTTTCCACACTTCTATGAAGCTGATCCAGCTCTGATGGAGCCATTCGAGGGTTTGAGTCCAAATAAAGAGAAACATGAGACTTACTTCAAAATACAACCGGTAATTGCACACAAAATTATATAATTATATAACATAAACATCTTTTTTCATAATGTATGTCACAGAATTTGACAATTCTTTCGATTGATAAACGAAAGCAAATGTCATCACACCAATTATAAATTGTGTCTTGAGTTATTCATACCAAATTTATATTCAACATATGACAAAACACACAAATTTATTTTAATTTAAAAATACACATATAAAGAGATAATATTACAAAAATAAAACCAGAAACACATATATTCTTTGCTCAGTAGTTCATCATTGATACTGCGATAGGTTGTATCAAAAAACTAACCAAAAATTATAACACTGTAAAAAACCATTAATCGTTAGCAAACTCAAGGGTATATTTTGTTTAATAGTGAATGTATTGCAATTTTCTCTCGCTTCATAAACTCTTTGAATTTTAGAAGTATCAAAACCCCCAACGAACAAAGCAGTAATTCACTTTCGGTTATTCTGTAATAGAGCAAAATTCAAGCTTGAAAAATTATGAATTAAAAATAAATTTATTGATATTGAATAGCTTAGAATTCATTCTGTTTCACTCACATTTTGTACTTTTGATTCTTAGGATTATAATTTAAATCTAACTGTTTCAGAAACTTGGAGTACCTGTGGAAGGAAAAGTAAGAGTTCAGCTAAACCTTCGAGTAGAACAGGCTAAGAATGTAGGCAGTGTTGCAAAATTCCCTGATATTATTTATCCAATCATGTGGATTGAAGAGGTTAGTAAACGCGTTATAAAAATCAAAATTACAATAATGATCACTTTGTTATATGAGTACTATTGTTTTTCTTTATAAAGTATGTAATTTTTTTAAATGATTTTTTCACATGATGTATTACATGATAACAGAAGTATAATTTGAATGCAACCCCAATAATCCTTTCAGATAGTCCATTCCTTTAACGAAAATAGACCCATAATAAAAACGTATATTCAATTTTTATTTTAAATAAAAGAATAGTTTGTCAATAAACCTTGACAGTACCAAAAGACAGTGGAGGATGTCGAGAAACCGTGTCACATATAGGATGACAAAAATCATCAAGACAGGAGGGGGGTGTCGACTCTTAAAATGTTGTAAACCGTGTAACATATAGGATGACAAAAATCTTCAACCCTGGTTTCACTCTTTTAAATATGTTGATATTTGATTTTAGGGAATATCTGAACTGTCACCAGCTATTAAGCGCTGGGTGTACGTCGCGACCACCTTCACATCAGTAGCTGCTCCTCTCATGGCTTACGGCATGATAGTTTTTGGAATTTTACTCCTAGTGGGCGTCTTTGTCCGAGCTTATAAAAGCTTCGTTTTCAACAGAGAAACGATCGAACTCATCGAAATGGGAAAGAGACAAATCAGAAGAGGTTCAAATATGATAGTCAATAGCCCGCACAGGCTTATGGTTACTAGGGATTCTTATATTCCTCTTTCAACATCCTCGAGTAGTACCGGACTCAGGCTGGCCAACAGTCACAATAGAGATGATGAAGAAGGACCCATGCTGTGATAATCAGACATTAGTGTAAAAAAAGACTTAATTAAAAAAGTGACTTCTAATTTTATGTAATGAACCAAATAGTGATAATTTTACGTGATTGGTGTTATTGTTAAGTTTATAATAGATCCAAAGTTATTAGATTTTAATTTGGATTAGGACATAGACATTCCAAGAACAAAGTGTGAATGATTTTATAATAAACAATATTAGCCCTCTAATGATGTTAATTGTTTCAAAGTAAATTGAGTTAAGAATTGAATACTTTGATCAACATATTAATGCTGCCAGTTTAATTGAAGAGTTAGAGAAATATTAATACAATTCTTTGACTATTCAAAATGTTTATTACGAAGGAACTGTCAAAAAGACAAACCCGAAAACATTTTTGGCAAACTTTCGGACAAAGCTGTTGGATTTTACAATGAATGTTATAACTTCAATCTGAATTCATAATTTTTTTTTAATTTATAATATGTGTTATAGAACAGGGTGTTTTTTTGAAAAGCTATGTTAAATAATTGTATTTTTTTATATTGAACATAAAATATAGTATCATTTAACTTGCTCGCTGTCCATTCTGTACATAGACGAGTTGAACATTACGCTCTATTCCTTTTTGTATATGCATCACCCAATATCTGACATCAACTACTTTGGATTTGCAAACTGGGCCTGGAAAAGGTTAAAAAGTCATGATACCGCTAGAAAAATATTAAAGGTGTGGATTCAAAGTTGTGAAGTCGGACTGTTTAACCTGGAGTTGGATTCGAAAAAAATTAATTACTTCGAGTACTTTTAAAAAAAAATTCAAATCGCTACACAAAAGTGGCCCCACTGTGTAAGCCTAACAAAATAATTAAAGTCGTGATTTAGTCTAAGATTAGAGTCGGAGTCGTTTTATTTTTTGACGACTCCACAGCCCTGGAAAATATTTCCATATCAGATCAATCTGCAAATATTTTTTACTTTTTTTCTTTACAAAATCATTTGAAAATCACCAAATCTTACAATCTTTTGCATGTAAGTCACGAAGTTTAAATTAGTCTTTCCTTTCTAATTATTGTAGACATTTTCAAAATTCTATAGTGGCCTGGGAACTTAAATAATAAATTTATTTTAGGTGATATTTGTATTCGATGTATGTGCACAAGCCATAAAGTCTAATTATTTTTAGGAATCCATTTTTTTCCAATAGTCACCTCACTAGCGAACTATTTTAATGTTTGGTGCAAATATTTTAAATTAACTCTCAAATACTAAGAGACGTTTCGGAATATAGCTTTTATTTTGAATTTTTAGAATGTCTAATTTAAGCCACTACTGCACCTGAAAGCAAGGGTATACTGTAAAGTGTAGTTTTTCACTCGATCAATATATTTCTCTATCATCAAATACTTATGTATCTGCATGCTTTCTTTATCGGAACAATATCAATGGAAGAACTAAATATATTAAAATGCAAAAATTATTAATTTTGTGTTGTGCACTTAAGTTTTTTTTATGCAGTACATATTAGTATGTTCGGCAGAGCACTGGATATAAAAAATTATACAATTTTGTATGAACCCTTGAGGAAACATTTCAAAGTTTTGTATCGCTGCAAGAAACCAAAGCAATGGTTTAAAATAAACCTAAAATCGCTAAATTAATTAATAAACAAAATTATTATTTTAGAATAATTCATTGATGTCTTTGAATAATATACTTACTTAAGGGTAAGTGAAACGGTCTACAGCAACATATATTTATAATAAAAATTGTTAAATTACTTATTTGTAAACTTTCGCGTAATTGATAAAATCTAGTTGAATAGAATTATAAAAACATCCCAACAGTTTACTGTATATAATTAACAAGGAGTCAGTGACGTGCTTAAACAACAACCTCTTATTTTCTTACAATAAATTGATTCATCTCAATTAAAACACTTTTTTTTTTAAATTTTAGTCAAAAATAACAAATAAATATATGAATAACACTTACTAGCTTTTTATTTTTTTATCTTTCATTAGACATTCATTGATTATTAAATGTTAAATATATAGTGGAGATTTGTAAATGTCAAAAAAAAAGTGATGATTTTAATCTATTAGTTATCATCGGTGGTTCCTATATTTGAAAATATAAATAGTGCATTTTGGTTGAGATGAATTAAATCTATGAAAAAAAAAGTAAGAGGTCACTGCTTAAGGACATCACTGACTCCTTGTTAATTTTATACAGTAAAGTGTTAATGGAACAGAATAATAAAGAATGCGTTACTAAACTGGGATGCTGTCAAAATACCATTTAGCTTGATTTTATCAATTACACGTATGTTTGTAAATAAGTCACTTAACATTTTTTTTTATTTATAGATGTCACTGTAGACAGTTTCACTCACCGTTAAAACCTTGTAAATGAGTCATTAGTGAAAAAAAAGCAGCTTTGCCATCTCCAATGCATACTTATCTTCCAATAACTGTCTTAGTCTTGAGTTGTAGAACAACACTACACGCCAAAAAATTGACTATTTTTTTTATATCATTCTGATTTACCCTTGTAGATACAATATATCTACTTATATCTATTTATATTATAAATTATTAATTTAAGAAACTAGCATTCATGCATTATTTTAAAGACTACGACACTCTCTTTTGATTTTATATTGAAGTTCTTGAGAAAATAGTGTAAAAAATGAGAGCACACTAATTTTTTAACTCTTTGTATTATAAAGAGACAAGGAATCTCAGAGGGTAAAACAGACACAGGCGTCCAGGACCCATATTGGGTTGTAGTGGGGTTGATAGAATTTTAGCCGTACACAAAAAATAGAGAAGCAGGGTGGGACAGTAGGCATATTAAATAAATAAAGCTATCTTGTTTTTCTTGACTATTTTCTACCCTAGCCTCGTTTGTACGGCCAATAATAGATATAACATAAAACAGCGATAAAAATAGATAAAGGAGAGCTAGGGTGTTCTTAAAACTAGATTTATTTAAATATCGCTTGGATATTTATTTCAGTCATTTTCTTAATGAAATTTTTTCTTTAATATCGTATAGTTATAAGAATTCATATCTGTGTATATATTATTGATATATTATACACAGGGAGTCCTCATTATTCAAGGTTAATTGTTACCAAAAAATTACTTCTGTACACTTCAAAAACTCCACTGAAAACGGGAACCATGATTACTTAGTAAATGGGAAAGTTTTGTTTATTTGGTACACATTTAGAAATATAAAACACATATTTCATTATTGTGGATTAATTTGTCATCAAAACATAACTGTGTGTCCGGTGCAACAAAATAAAAATCGAAAGATATAATTGTTTTATTAACGTTATTTTTGCATTCAAATTGACTAATAGCATGATTACTTTTGCGTAATGATCAGTAGTGGGTTCGGTTTCTCAAAATATTCAAGAGCAGCATCGATTTTTTCAAGTGTCATTTTCAATGCCTTGAAATTAAAATCTTTCACTGATAAAATAGCCACGTTGTCATGATCTTCCAATATGGTATTATTATTCCTTTCATATTTTTTCATCATGAAAAGCGTAGGAGTGAGGGATTGATAACAGTCATTAATGACGTGTGTGATATTCACTTGTGTTTTATATATTTTTTGGAATTTATCTACAAGGTCGTAACTGCGGGGAGATTCAGATAAAAAATACTCGGATAACCAGGACCCCCTGTACAATAATCATTCCATCCATCATAAAAGTCATGTGATTGCATATTCGCCGTTTTTATAACATTGTTAATTGTGAATTATGAATTGTAAGTAATTTATTTTTAAAAGAAAAATAATGTTGGTTTATTTGAATTTGGTAATAAAGGTAATATTTTATATAATGTTCGTCAACAAAAAAACTTTCTCAATTCCTTCACAACAGAATTGAGTACATTTTTGGATCATTGAACACCTATACTCAAATTCATAGCATCTATTTTACATGTGTGAATTAAATACTGTTACATTGGTGCTACAAATTGCCTTTAAAAAACCGTACATTAAAACAGATACTTAGCATTCTATGAATTCACATTTGCAAAAAGACATATTAAGCATCAAATGTCGTCAAAAATTATTTAAGTATAACTGCTAACGCGGTATAGCAAACCAAACGACGATAGGCATAGTTATAAATTGTAACCAGTAAATAATGGGTTTATAAGAGAAAAGAACTTATCTTAATTCTGTTAACGAAATGGAATACATTTAGCCAAAATTGAGGCAAATCATAAAATTAGTTTAAGTATTATTAAGTTATCAGATTTCTTTTCAATCAAGTATTTTTGATGTTTATTATTAATTAAAATTGTTCTTAAATGAAAAGCTATATAAAATGTTGAATTTTATTGAAGTATCCAGAATAATTGATAAAAATGCTGTTTTTAACATGTATCTTTCCGATGTCAAGTTATTGTCATTCCATTGAAGTTTCATATCAAAACATTTAAATTAAAACATATTTCTGATGTTGACTTGAAGCTGATATAGATTATAACTGACCGGAATATTCCGTGTGGAACTATAAATACGGTAAACTCCTGATTATTCGGGATAGTGTGAGTAGGGTTTACACAGATAATAGAAAAACACAGATAATCCAAACTATTAATTTAAATTTCGTTTTAGTATAATACTGTACATTACTAAAGCAGGGGATTTTATTTTTCAACCAAAAACCTGCGAAGCTTATCAGTGGTTTCAGCACACTCTCTAGGGCGTTTTCCTTGCGTCTCTTTGCGTTACTGTCACAATCTCTTGTAAACTACTCCAATTTTATTTTTTGTTGAATTATATTGTGAACAGTTTGCGTACAAACTGCATATTACTTTTTTCAAATGTGTACTTTCAAATAACGTTACCTTTTTTTTGGTTTAATAGTTTGTACTACTTTCTTGCAATTATTAGCCACTTTCATGGAATGAATACGAAATTTTAAGTGTTATGATTATATATTATTATAAAAAATTCTACACTTAATTAATGTAGTAATATATCGACTGTGAAAAGGAAAAAGGACGTAACCCACAGTTTATTCAAAACAGGTTTTTTACGATAATCACAATGTATCAAACTTGATACACGTTCTATCAAAAGGATCCAAGCTGAAAATGCCGAATTAATATCTAAATTTAGCTATTAAGTTTGAAAAATATGACCTTGTAAAAAATTAAAACCAATAAAAAAGACTGAAATAAAGGTTTTTCCTAGACAAATTCTTGAAATAATATTTAATTATGTCAATTAAACACTAGTTTAGAAGTCTCCGTGCACTTCAAGGTTGCGTATAATTCATAATTTGCATATGTCACAAAATCATCAAAACACGTTTTAGCGTAAAATTTTATATGTGTGGGTTACGTCCTTTTTCCTTTCCACAGTCGATATGTTTTCAAACATCTTTTGTGTAAATCAATGTGATTAATGCTCCAAGTAAATCACGTACATTTTCCTAAAAATGTATTGAATTCATCCACACATAATGTAAACCGAATTATCTGTACATATATAGTTGGGAGTTTATTGTACTTTGTTATTTTTCCCTATCAATATATTTTACATTTATTTCTGTCCATGCCAGATTCTAGAATAAAATTTAATTTGAAAAATGTTATTTAAGTATAATGAATATAAACACCAAAAGTCCATAATTCAATAAAAAAAACTCTTATGGAATTGTACTGAATATTTGTGTCAAAATAGCAATATGTGAAAAAAACAGCACAGAGTCACCCCAAAAGCCTGAAAACCCAATCATGTTATTTGAAAATTGCTCAATATTTTAAAAATCTATTAATTAACATCTCAATGAGCATTATGTGTTCATAAATTATTGCCTTATTCTTAATTATTCCTGTAACAATTACTATACAATATAATATTTACTACAAAATCTTCTAACTTCATTAGGTACATATTTGTAATTAGTGATGTATTGTGTAGTTGTGTATGTATGTATGTAAATATCTATGACTGGTAGATGTTTAGATGACTTATGATATTGGGAAAACAATTATGTGGCTTTTTTGTTTTTTAACAAAATTAATATTTCTTTTTACGAAAGCATGTGCAATTCAATTGTAAAAACACCTTAGGAATTATTCAAGGCTTTGTATACATTTTTTCAGTGTAATTGTAATAATATCATGGAATAAAATTTAAGTAACCTAAAAAATGGTATATTGGCAGTAATATACAAAAATGATACTAATAATGTTTGACAGATTTTTTAAAAGAATTTGAAAAAACACCTTACTCTACAGTTAACCACATTTTTTCTGTTCAATATCATTAAAGCATAAAATTGATTTACATACATTTTTATAGACTGACCATTCCTGTATTTTCAACAATAATATATATTTGTTCTGATAGTATATTTTATAAAAATATTTTTTTAATGTATTTAAATGGTGAAAAGAATTTTTACTGTCCAATAAGAATTAATAGTTTGCTAAGCTAATGAAATATTTTAATTTCTAAAATATTCTTTTTTACCATTCTCCCGATGTTTTCAAATTTTGTTAAATTTTGATAATGTTGTATTTAAAAATATAGACAGATCTGATTTTTATATCCAGGGTGTAAATAAGATTACAAATACATAGTCAATTTATAACAAACACATATTATATTCATAAAAACTGCTCAATGAAAAACATAGTAATAGAATAAGTGAATTATATTATCACTGGTTCATAAATTACGAGACATTACGTACTGTATTTGAGAGGTATTGTTAAACTTAAAGTCATTTTTTGTATGAATCTTTATTTTTACTCACAAGTATCAATATCTGTACGTGTCCTTAGTTCGTAAATTTCTTCCGGATTCATTTGCTTAATTACAACTGTAATATTAAGCAAACTTTTGTAAGTAATTTTTTGAAGAATTTTACCCATCATAATGTTGTTGTACATAAAAACGAATTTGCTCAATGTATAAACTTGTCATAATGGCTTTAAATAATAAAAATCGAAGCCACGGCAGGACTTTGTGATAAACGTAGTTAGGAAAATTTTGTCTTAAGTGAATAAATTGTTAATTTAAGTTTGTTATTAGAATATAGGCTACAAAACATTTAATATTTATCCATAAAAAATTCATACCGGCTATCAGAAATTGTATAAATTGGGAATAATGTGAAATACAAAGATTTAAAATAATATGTAGTTTTATATTTTGATGTTTTCCATTATCATTACTTAGTATATCGACTTTGGAAAGGAAAAAGGACGTAAACCACAATTTTTTCAAAACAGGTTTTTTCGATAATCACAATGTATCAAACTTGATACACGTTCTATCAAAAGGATGCAAGCTGCAAATGTCGAATTAGTATCTAAATTTAGCTATTAGGTTTGAAAAAGATGACTTTGTAAAAAATTAAAACCAAGAAAAAAGGCTGAAATAAAGGTTTTTCCTAGACAACTTCTTTAATTGATGTTAGATTATGTTAATAAACACCAGTTTAGAAGTCTCCGTGCACTTCAAGGTTGTGTATACTTCATAATTTGCATATGTCACGAAATCATCAACACGTTTTTAGCGTCTCCTGTAAAATTTGATATGTGTGGGTTACGTCCTTTTTCCTTTCCACAGTCGATATAAACATATATTTTTTTTGTAACAAGACATATGCGTGCTAGACATTGCAGATTGCAGCTCATTAGTATCATTATTTGTTTGCTTTATTTCGATTCTATCACCCCCTCCTTGCTTCTCTTAAGGAAAAACACTCCATTTTGTAATTTCATAATTTAAAATTTTAGAATCAATCTTGCTTCATTACTTAAGCAAAATTTGCGATAGTAAGTCTGAAGAAGCCTCTAAAGAGGCGAAACACGTGTCACAGTTAGTAGCACAATACGTGGAATAATCATTAGATTAGGAAGTTATTTTAAATTTTATATATATTTTTTCATTTGATGCCTTTAAAACCATACGACCTACTTACCCAATGAAAGAAGATTTTCTATTTTAGGAAATTTATTTAGCCAAACTAGTAATAGATCAGTGGACGTTGTGTGTTATCAATAAAATTTTAGTTTTAGTGTTTATATGATAGTAGGAAATAAAGTTTTTTAAAAAAATATATTTTTTGTGAAACTTTGAAAACCAGGTTATGCCGGGTTTTAGTAAATATTAGAATTCGAGAACCGATTTTCTTTAAAGTCGGTTTTTGTATAAGCCCTATTCTCGCTGGAGTGAACTTTTTTTCAATACATTAAGTACATTACATTACATTGCTGTAATGAAATTTTGAGATAATACTGTTTATCGAATTTGCCCTCGTCCTCCACGTTTGTTCAAATCTAAGGCACAAATTATGTTAGTAAAAACACAGGAGAAGAGGCACATTTTTAGAAAATCTTTATTTTTAGATTTTTTGGCGATAATGCAAAAATGTTTTGTTTCGGCAAGTAACAGCTGGTTTGTCAAATTTAAAACGAGGTATTATTCACAAACCTTCTAAAAACCGATTGACATTGCTTCTTGGTGTAAATTTAGCTGGTGATTTAAAATTGATGCTAATTTTAGTTTATCAAGCAGATAATTCTAGAACATTGAAAGGGAAAGGTAAATACAACTAACTCTTGACAAGTTTATTAAAAAAGCAGTATTTTTATCAAATACATAAGTAAATTTTGATAAATAAAAAATTTAAAGGACAATTTTTGGTGTTTTTTTTTACATCCCTCTACTTTCGAACATTCAACATTCGCACACGTTTTCAGGAACCAATTGTGTGCGAAAGTGGAGGTCCGCCTGTATTTACTCCTTGGTAGGTATCAGACGCAAATATTGCACAGCTGTTTGCTATTGCTACCAACTTCATATCATTGTGGCCGCCATCTTTCAGAATATTAAGAAACACTGTTTAACATCGACCAAAACCATCTGTCACAATCGTGCTCGCGTCAACTCCCGCCGTGTTTTGTTTTAAAGTATATTCATTTTTTTACTTGTGCGATAAGCTTAGAATTATCTTGTTATTACTTTAATGAATCCCTAATCTAAGTGTATATACATAATCCAGCTCTGATCGCATGGTCGACTCATTTTCAGTGTGTTTATGTCATTGCATTACATATTGTGCACTTGTATGGTTGTCCATCTTGGAAGCAACAGGTTTCTTGCGACGAGTTTTTTTAGTTGTTTACTTTTATATAGTTTAATCGCGCGTGAGAAAGTGCGTCCGTAAAAGACAGAAACGATATATTTTATGCCAACGGGAATTAAAGCGGTGAATGGTTAAACATACGCACAATAAAGACTGTTTTATGTAGTTGAGCTCAACGGAAACAGTGGTTCGATGTATAAACCGCAACAATCACACGTTACCTCTTGCGGGTAGACTACTTTTGTAATATAGTATTTACAATAGAACTTTAAAGTGCATTTAATCGATTCCAGTATTAAGTGTTATCATTAAACGTCAGCGAGAGATGTTTAATAATTTTCAAAGTTTTTGCTTTAATTAACAGCATGTTGCATTCTAATTTGTTGTAGGATTGTGGATACTTCGATAACACTATGGTATTTATTGTTGTTCTGTGAAATATTCGATGGTATTTTTGTTTTTTAGACTAACATTAAAGTGCACATTATGGATCAGGATAAGGGAAATCCTTGTCTAACTATCAGCTTGTCGAGTGTTTTTTGAATGTTTAATTGTCATTAACCAATAACAAACATGGCATCGCACCGTCCTGTAAATACAGCCAACAGAGTGAAATCAATAACAAATCGTTTTGAAGTTTTAAGTGAAAATACAACCGAGGTTAAAAGCAATCTTATTGTCAAAAAAACCAGTAATAATTTTAAAGAATTCGGTATTCAAAAATCGATACAGTTTCCGGTCAACGACGTCGGTCCATTGGCAGGCGGCTCTTCGGATGATGTGAATATCAACAACAGTGAAAAGGAAAAGTTCGGACCTTCCTGCAATTTCGGCAACAGGAAAAGACTAAAAGAAATGTCCGATATGAATGAATCGAAGAATACTCCTAAAATAAATCACGATAAATCCTCAAATAAGTTTGAAGCATTGCAACGATTCAGAGACCAAAAATTTATCAACGATACACCAAAGTCAAAGTTAGAATGTAAAATAACGAAATTTTTACCTGAGCGCACTAAGTCTGATGGAGGAAGTGAAAAATCTCACCACATACCGGGAAGCTCTTTGAAAGAGACTTCCCAGAATAGAAACCTTTCCAGGCAATGGAGCGATCCTTCCAGAAAATTACAGAGGACTCCAGCATTTAGATGTGATAGAAGTGAAAAGTTAAAAGACTCCAGAAACAACAGCGTCAGCAGCTGCGAAGGATCGGCTGATGAATTTGTACAAAATGATACTAGAGTCAATGATAGATCTGCTCTAACTAGAGACAAACTTAAAAAACTCGGGGCTTTATTGGAAGTTAAAATGAAGGAAGACAACTTCGAATTTTCTGGTAAATCTAAGAAAAGTTTTGATCACGGACTAGTTAATTCCAAGACCACACTTTTCAACATCGACATGGTTCCTATAATAGTTGACACATCAGAAAATAGTAAAGATATCGTAAAACCTTTATTGATATCTCCAATTGGCTTACCTTCTGTTAAAGCCACCGAAAATCAAATACTTAATTCGCCAAGCAATATGCTGAAAGAATCAGATGATGGGCAAATTCCTCAGCATATTTTAGATCAGTATGCCAAAGTCATCAAACCGAGAAATAGAAATGCTTTTATCAAAAAATCTCCAGAACAAAATCTCAAAGTGGACGCTGTCTTTTCAGACAGCGGGGTCAGTTCTGAGAGCGAGAATCTCATCTCTGATGATTTGGAAGACAATGAGGTGTCTCCTAAAGTTAAATCGTTCAAATCCATCAGAGACAATTATGAAGGCAAAAGCTTTAATAAAAGAGATGAGTTAGCCAGCCGGCGGAAACAACTGAAACGTAGCGTAGAAGAAAATATTAATATTTTTGAAGAAAATAGTAATAATAAAAGAGATACTTTAAAAAACAGTGGAGAAAAGGAAATCAATGACAAAATTAAAAAAGCTGATTCTTTATCTGACTTTCTTCAAAGCAACGGTGTTGAAAGTTGCAACGGCTTAACAGACACGCTAAAGAAAGTTTTAAAACAACCGTTGCCAGTTGGGCCACCGCCCAAAAAGCCCCCTAGAACATTTGCTGCTGCCGGTGATATCACCTCTCCACCAAAAACGCCAGTTGAAATGAAAAGGAGAGTCAAAGATGGCAAAGTTATCAAATCTCCAAAGCTACACCGCACCAAAGAAGAATCGAAATTGATGCTTGACAAAATCGAAAATGCTTTATTGAAACACGAGAAAGGTGTGAAAGTTTTGTCTCCTCGTCCAGATAAAAAGAATGCATCCAATATTTCTGATTCTGATGATTCTCCTAGCAGAATGAATACACAACCTTCGAAAGCTCTGTTAAAGAGGTTATCCAAAGAAAAAGTTCTTTCCGCAGAAGGAAATCCTAAAGAAATCCACTATATGTGTACAGAGATCTTCGACATAAATTATTCAGATAAAGAAAACATATTAAACTCCAGCGAAGGAAGTTTGAACTCTTCAGATGGGCATTCCTCGAGTACTTTGAAACAGTGCTTCAATTCTTTTAACTGCGGAAGTACATCCAAAATATCCAGTGGATATAAAAAGTTTGGCTCCTTTCCTGGATCGAAGAGAACCTCTCTGACTGATTCGTGTTGTCCATGCTCCACTTCCGATAAGGCACCTTCTCGCTGTAGTATCGCTGAAGATTATAGTAGTCAGAATTTAATCTTGAGCACGTTTTGCAGTCCACCAAAAAACTCAGACTTACCCAAATGTAAAAAATGTGGATACAATGAGAAAAAAGTGGGCCAGTTTCAATGCCATATTGGCTGCACATGCTCTACTCTAAACACCTCTAATAATGGCACTAACAAAGAGGAATCAAACTCGACATTCTTCGTTGATCATAGTTCTGAAATTTATGGCCCTTATGGAGCACTGAAAAAGAGCAGGTCTCAGGAGCATATATATGCTGAACCTTTTCAACTTCTTACTACCACGAAAGATGAGCATACTGATCCAGACGCTGTATTAAATCCTGAAAAAGAATATAGTTTTCTCCGCACTGCCAGCGTGTACTCTGGTAAACCGCCGTTTAGAAGGACTAGTACACTACTGGAAGATGGATTTAAAATTAGAAATAGAGATTCAAATGCGTTGAATACTTACCGCAAATCTCTTAGCTCTAATGGAATGGAACATATTCCAAATCTAAAAAATAAAGTAGAAAAGGATATTGTCACTGCGTCTGATAGACATAGTAGCAAGGAAAAGTTAATATCAGATAATTCCGTCGAGGATATTGATAGGCAGAGTATCAGAAACATGACCAATGATCTTACAATAGAACCTGGCTCTAGAGTCAAAGATATTCTGTCAAGGTTGGAAGGAAACAGGAGAAGTTTAAAAGTTGCGAGTTGTAGAAACAGTGCTGAAGAACAATCAAACTCTATTGGAACATTTCAAAATAGCAGGAGTGATACAGAAGAAGATAGCAAACCTCATTGGAATAAGAGCAAGAGCGAAGGAGATTTCGAAGACCCGTATTCTGCAAGAAAACTGCATTCAATGCCACTGCACTATATGGTGAGAATGATTTTGAATACTTTATTGAAATTGTGTTTTAATCAAAAGAGGTAGACGTAGAAGATTGCATCATTATCTCCCACTTGGGGGTTTTTATTATGCGTATTTTTCCCTTTATTGAGCTCACGGTATTATACGACAATTTAATATCAACCATATTCTTATATGATTAGTTCTTCATAATTTATTCTTGACGGTTGAGGTAGGATACAATTATAATATTTACTTACCATATTGGTAAAAATTATATATTGGATGGCTGAAAATACAAGTTGGTCCATAGACACTTTTGTTCAGAAATGAGCGAAATCCCATAACCACATTACTGATAGGCGTTTGGAAGACAATAGACCATGTCCAAATAATAAATAATGCCTACTGTAGTTATTAAGAAAATACACGAAGACACGTTTTAGTAGACCATGAGAATTATCTGTCTTCTGGTCTACATATTGTTTACTATATGGCAAGCTAATAAAAATAAGCAGGAAACGTTTTATATTATTAGGTGCCTTCATTGATTGGTGCGAATTCTGTTTTTTTTTTTTTAATAAAATCTCAATATGAAATACCCTGAAAAAAAAA
The DNA here is from genome assembly GCA_031772345.1 of Himalopsyche anomala. Taxonomy (NCBI): domain Eukaryota; kingdom Metazoa; phylum Arthropoda; class Insecta; order Trichoptera; family Rhyacophilidae; genus Himalopsyche; species Himalopsyche anomala. The sequence continues at coordinate 2,491,135 of CM062825.1, forward strand.
TAGATATTAAAAAAAAACCATAATGCAATCTTTTTTCAAAGACACATATGTAAAAAATATATATTTCGTTATCTAAGAAAATATTACAGATAACGCAATAATATATCGATACGTGCATGTTTCATTGCACTTGTAAGTCTTAATCTTTCAAAAAAAAACATAAATTCATTGATTATAGACTTAAACATTCAAAGCTATCTCATAAGTTGGTTTTTATCACTTGGTTATATTACAGACAAAATTTGTTTTCTATTTACCGATCATATGAAATAATTTACGGGAATTCTATTTCGAAACATTGTCAGTCCTGTGCCAGAGCGCTGTGTGGATTTGCCCAAATATGTTCATACTCCGGAATGGAAAAGTGGGACAACCAAACTGTAACCAATAGCACGGATGTCTGTGATGGTTTAATACCTTCCAAACCCTACAAGATAACGAGACGCACAGAGATCGACTAGCTAACTACAAGTCCTTTCCTCCATAATTATCTCCGTATTCTTCCCAAAGACGGAGGGAGGTTTAGCGACCGACGTGCTCTTAAAAACAAATTATCTACATTAGGAACGCATATGATATTAAAAATATTATATATTACATACGACAACTGTGGTATTATACATAATTAAACAGAAAAAAAATAGTATTTCCATCTTATGAACACTTCCTTATATATTTCATTTAAGGATTGCAATACCGGTATTATCAAGATCTCGGTATTCAATACTGAAATACCGGTTGACTATTAAATAGTAAAATTGACCAAAATCCAGGTGTATTAACCATTACGTACCTAGATAAACTTATTCGCGAAAAATTTAAATAATTTTAACAATTATAAAAATGTGCACTTTTGAGGATACGTGTTTAAGCATAATCAATGACACGGGTGCATTCACAGGCTATATTTGTTTTGCGATTATATTTGCCTACATTTTTTACAGCTGTGTTTGTATTTTCACATTTGCACCTCGGACATACTGGAAAAATTTGAGCTATGCCACTTATGTAACCTTGATCCTTTTTTTTAATGTTGAAAATTACAATTGAAGTTCTAATGGTATAATAACTCGAAAAAAAAATTCTTAATAAAGGTCATGAGGGCAAAACTATAAAAATGACCCTTTGAATTTTTTCATCATAATTTCTTATTTTTCATATAAAGATAAAACTCGTTTGTATAACGTAGAACGTAGGTACATGGTAGGAAAAACGGCAACCGTTAATTATTATAAGCCGATAATTAAAAAAAAAAAAACACTCATCAATTAATCAAAATAGTCGACACACTGGTGTCCAAAAAATATCGGATTTCATGGTACCCACTATGCTAAAACACGATTTCAAATCCTGCGGAACACTAACTTGGTCTTTGTATAAAAATATCACATATTGTATACACAATATGTGGAAACAATATATATCGATACCTCAGTTACAAAGTGTAACAATTTAAAAAAATGATCTTTGATTATTTATGTTTAAGAACAGTTTATGAGTTTTTGTATGCAATGACGCGACTGCAATAACTCTGCAAACCACCAGTCGGCCACCACTGGTGTACAGTGGCGGATTATCACGCAAGAGGCGCGCTCTTGGGCCTCCAAATCTTGGAAGCCTCGAAGATAGCATATATTACATAAAACCTTACATTTTAATTTCAGTTTTCAATATTCATTATTAGTCTACGAAGAGGTTTGCAGCACTTTTATGTTATTAAAAAAGCAGGGCCTCCGAATTTTATCGCGCCTGGTGCCTACAAAGTGCTTAATCTGCTACTGCTGGTGTATTTACTCTTACTACAAGATTAATAAATGATTTTACATTTTAACAATGTGAAATTACCTTTCATAACGATAGAGTTTTTTTTGTCGTTTTTCTCAGTTCGATGTTGTAGTTTCGTCCTTATGATCGTTTTGGTATACCTTATACATATTTTTAAATATATCTTCATTTGCTATTGTAAATCTATGGTTTTATTCAAGGTTCAATAAAAAAACTATTTTCAGAAATATTGATACTGCCATGTCGAAAACCAAAGCGAGACATTGCACTTTGCTGCCTACAAATCTCACAACAACTGCTGTTGTTATCTTATAGCCATGACATTTTTATACTAATTAAAAAAACATAAATAATCTTCCAGCTTCCATTCATTGTCTTAGAATGTACTTTTACAATTGTCCATGTTCTATATTTACACGTTGTTCCAACGTTTTGCGATAATGTTTTTTTTTTTAAATATATAGAGCTGTTATATATACTTGCCAACTACGTATAAGATATTAAACGGACACATGACAAGTGATCACAAGTCATCGACCGCAGACCAGCCGCACTGTAATTTCCACTTGCCAGGTCAGTTGTCATACGGCCAAATACTTGACGCCTTGACGCTCTTTCGTTATTTAGGTGCGTGTAAACTTTTGAACTATCTAAATCGACTCTAAGGAAATGGATACTAGTAACTATATTGCCCCACGTCACATTTGCTAGTCGAATTAATCTCACAATACTTGGTCCATTCTACATGAAGGAAATGATTGATCGTGATAGGAGAACATGAACGGGGAAATGTGTTTGGTGGCTTGCCCACTGCTCATTCGCCCATTGTAAATTCAATGCAAAACTATTCGCGCTGGGAAAGTTGATTTTAAGGCTGGAGTAATATACTTGTGAGTATGCCGAACAGTACATCAATAACGTTCTGTGGGACTGTCCTTTTTTGTCGATTTTCCAACCACACGGCATGTTTATGCAGCCCCCTTCCGTAACGCATTAACAATCAAGAAACAATTCGAATTTTCTCTACATATTGTTGGCCTTATACAGAGCTCCACGGGACATATATTCTAGTCATGCGCCATTGGGCTTAAAAAAGATAAAGATTAGAGTTTAATCTACTCCGCGTTGACTCTAAAGAAGAATTATGAATTATTCGCCCGCTGAGGTCTAGTTGGTTGGAGCTTGCTCTACCGATCAGGTGGGTCTGGGTTCGATTCCCGGTAAGGTCAAATTGGATTTTTTTTCAATTTTAATTTGAGATCTAAGACATGGGTGTTTGTTAAATCAATTCTCCTTGAGTTAAACTCATGTGACTTTCAAAAATTCTCATCGAGTATATCTTGTATGATCTTTCAACTTCAAAATATTTGACGCATTGGTAATGCTGCGACGACTGTAATGTCAAATATTTTTTAATCTATTAAAATTTTAAAAAAGGAATATCCCGTTCCTCGTACTGCCTGAGATAAAATATGATCGAGCAGAACTGTTTGCTGTAGTCCGTCCTCACACGGGCCCGATAAGTCAAGCTGACATGATTGCAACCAAAACCAATTTCATGGCATTTGTAAAGTTTGCTTATTTATTTGGGGATCGTCATAACGTTGGCTTCGTACTTGAGTCAATAAACTTGAGTGGCAGAGCTAGTCACACTTTTTTTTCAAGCACACTAGTGCATTGTTCAAAATCAGTCCCGTGGAGCACTTTTCTGACCATGAACGTGAGAGGGACTTTTTTCTGTCTATAACGTTGTGGAAAGCGACTATTAAACGTCGGTTGCATATACAAAATTGGTGGTAGTGGGAAACCAACTTGTTCAGTCACTTCAGTAGACTGATGGTATCACACTAATTCTGACAATGGCGTAATGCCAGAATATCTATCAATTTCTATAACCAAGCCCACTCCCAAGGTGGAGCATATCTCAAGAAAAAACTTAAACTGAAGTTTTTTTTTCTCGTAGTTGGACGCCCTCCGTTTTTAAAACATCACCGACATCCATGCCTTCGATGAAACATTCATGAATCAATTTATCTGCGTACTGGGATTCGATTCTCTTTAGCAACACAGCCAAACAGTATGATATTGATCATTCACTCGGTTACAGTGTTTTTACTTGGTAAATTATTAAGTTCAAAATAATGCCTTCCACAAAGTAAATGTCAATATAATACAACACATCACGTATTGAATTGTCGTTATTGTAAATATTTTCTCGAATCGAGGAAGCGATATTCTATTGATTAAAAAAATATATATTCTGGAGAATCGAATGTCAAAATTCTCGTTTTCAACTTGTGTCGAGACGTAATTAGTAATTACTAGTCACCAATTTGCGTTTTTTCTGCTGAATCATAGGAAATTCTAATTATATCCATTGCTTAGCTCCAATTGAATTCGAATAAAGGAAACATGCCCATCCTTCTATGGGTGTTTTCCATAGTCGAGAAAAAAAATGTACTCTTTATATTTTAGGATTATTAAAATGTTGATTGGTCGTTTGACAGATTTGCTTACGCAGTAATAGACTCAAAAATAACCGTATATGGAAATAATGAGCATTCCGTATTCATTGTCCGTCATCTATTGTCTCGCTCTAAAGTATAAAGTGACCACATTTTTAAACAGAAAAGCACTAGTACAGTTTTTTTACCATGTCCGCTTACAGTGTGAAGCATATGGAGTATCTGTCGGCATCTGTAGTCAGGCGATGAAAGCGTGAATATAATGCTTTTTTTTTCAATTCAACATTATTTGACATCTTGAACATAGATATGTCTGATATTTCTGATATGTCTGATAGAAGTGTCTCATAGAATTAAAAATATCTTGCGTATTTGCCGTAAAACCACACATCTAATGAATTTCTCTTTTTAGTTTGAATTTGTTTATTTTATTTAGTTTTTGTATAATCTAATTTAAAAATATTTAGTTGTTATATAAACATTTTTATTGATTGACTTGACATTTACTTGGTAGAACTCCATTATAATTGGGTAAAAATAGCAAAGTATTTAAACTGTAGAACTAAATACGTTGCTATTTTTACCCTGTTATAAACATTTTTAGTTTGAATAAATATATTTTTTTATATATTTTTTGCGGGTGGAAATAAAATCCTTTTCATATCAAACTGATAATTGTATATAATTTTCAGCATTAGAGGTTTATATGAATATGCTATCTAGAGCTGTTAGTCTATGATAGAGGTCTGCACGGGCCAAAATTTTACAAAATTACCCGGTCCGAGCCCGAAAAACTCACGCCCGACCCGGCCCAGGCCCGAGTATAATACCGCACTTATTACCCGAAACCGACCCGAAGCCCGAAACTCCTTATTTTAGCTCGCCGAGGAATTTGAAATCCTCGATTTGCTATACTTTTTCCCAGATTATCTCCGAAATTCCAAAGCCTGGCCCGGCCCGAGCCCGACTCTCAATTGGCCAGGTCGGGTAAGAGCCCGCGGGCCAGGCCCGGGCCCGTGCAGACCTCTAGTCTATGAGTTTGACCAGTGACATCTTGGTATACTTGAATATGAAACAAAATATTTGGAAATGGTCCTGTTTTAATGAAACCCGTCGAAATGCACGTATTTGTGTGTGCACTTGGACTTTTCAGTATGTTGTAAAAACGACGAGAAATACCATTTGAGTAAATTATTCTTAATTTTCTGCTTTTTTTACCGATTTTCCGGGTGAATTTCCAGCTGTTGCAAATACTGGCACGCGAAAAGTTTTCTACACAAGACCAATTAAAAAAAAAAGTATGTAAACGTTTATTGCTTGAAAAAATATAAAATCAATACGCAGTATGTTGATTTTCGTATTGTGACAACACTGAACAGTTTATGCTACGACCGACCACCAGTGTGCCCCTTTTGATTTCCAAAGATTCTTTGTGTATTTTAAGTTAGCGAATTTCTCAGCGCTTCTATCTGCTGTTACACTTACAACAAAAATGTGCCCCATATTTATTTTTAAATTAAGCAACTTCGTGGCGTAAGTATTTCCCAAGTGACTTTATTATTAGACTGCATACCGGAGGATGGCCGGAACGCCGACCGCGGTCTACCGGTCGCCCGTGAGGCCATTTCAGATCGATCGCTACCTGCATTATCAAACGAATTTAAATCGTGTTAAGTGATCTAAAGAATCTGTTTCATTTTTTTTTTGGACATATGCTCTCTAGAGCGTGCAAAAAGAGGATCGGGTTTAGGTAGATTAAAAAGTTTGGTCACTTCAGCTTAGTCAGAATGTACGATAATTAACAGTACCGACAAAAGTAGACCTCATTCAACCCATTATTAATTAACCAGCGTGCAATTTGTATTATTTTTTTCGTATATTTTCCCAGACATTTAGAATTACAGCTAATGAAATGTATCATGGGAGTTTCCCCGTTTGTTTAAAAGTTCACGGGTAACGGGAAACGTATTGTTTTATTTTTATATTTTATATACCTATTTGCATAAAAAATCGCATATTCTTTTCAATACGTGCACAAGTTGGGTGTTCGCTTGTTATGAGCAGCTTATCGCACATTGATAAGACGTCAAAATTATACTGTTATGTTGTATGTACAGTAGAGGTCTGCACGGGCCCGGGCCTGGCCCACGGGCTCTTACCCGACCCGGCCCGTGGGCCGGGCTCGGGCGGGTAAGCGCAATCGAGAGTTGGGCTCGGGCCGGGCCGGGCTTTGGAATTTGGGATATAATGTTGGGAAAAATATACCAAATTGAGGATTTCAAATTCCTCGGTGAGCTAAAAAAAAAAAAGGACTTTCGGAGATAATCTGGGGAAAAAGTATACCAAATCGAGGATTTCAAATTCCTCGGTGAGCTAAAAAAAAAAAATGACTTTCGGAGATAATCTGGGGAAAAAGTATACCAAATCGAGGATTTCAAATTCCTCGGTGAGCTAAAAAAAAAAAAAAAGGACTTTCGGAGATAATCTGGGGAAAAAGTATACCAAATCGAGGATTTCAAATTTCTCGGTGCTTCGGGTCGGGTTCGGGTAACAAGTGCGGCATTAGACTCGGGCCCGGGCCGGGTCGGGCGTGAGTTTTTCGGGCTCGGACCGGGTAGTTTTGTAAAATTTTGGCCCGTGCAGACCTCTAATGTACAGTGAATTGTACATTATTATAAGATATTATCTAAATAAGCATTAAGATAATACTAATGCAATGCAGATTATCTTTTTTATTATTATTATTTATTAATAAAATCCGTGATTCTTGTTTGCTTTTGAGAATCTCTTAACAATTTTCGATTTTTTATTTGTGCTATTTTATCGTTGTATTCGAATTATCATTGGTCGACGGAAGTCCAATAGGATTTCCCGATTTAAATTTTAAAATCATTTTCCATTATTCTTCATATTTCACTTGAATTCTTCACAGTCCGATAATCTCCTATATTATCTATTTCCGCGTGTAAAAGAATCTTTGTCCTTGTCCAATATTTTTTTCTTTAGACAAACATTTTTCTATTCCGTATATAGGATCCAATAAACTCATTTTTTATCAGAAATTTATTCTCCTCCTAAAAAATTCCTTGCCGCCTGTGTGGTCGAGTGGTCAACGTCGTTGGCTTCGGTTACGAAGGGCACGGGTTCAAATCCCGGTGCGGACAGTTTTATAAATTGATTTTTCGATCGATTTATGAATTTCTGTTCGTAGGCATGGATGTATGTGATGTCTTCAATTCTCCACTCCCACCCATCCTATCCTACGAACAGGCGTATCGAGAGCGATTAGCTTACCACTAGTCTTGTCCTAGCCCTATCCTTCTATCCCTACTCTCTTTGGAAAAAGAGAAGTTGAGCAACTGAGTAACAAGCAGTTCTTGTAGAAACACTTCTGTTGAGATAAACTCCATTAGGAGTCCATATGCTCCACATTGGGAGCGGACATGGTTTTAAAAAAAAAATCCTCAGCTAGAGTTTTGAGAAGACCACCACCTTGAATATAATAATAGTCCAATGAATTTGACAAACGAGAGTGAATAGCTGCGATAGCATTGTAATTATAACTTACGAGGACAATGAAGAAGATCTTGTTTTGTGATGGGCTTACGAATTATATAATTATTAATGTGATCCTTAATTATTATCATGAAATAAAATTTGGATGTGTCACAAATAGGGTTACCAACGCACTTTTATTTAAGAGGAATTTCCTTACTTTTTAATTAAATAAACACCAATGCCTTTGGATAGACATGCGGAAATCGTAATAAAGTTGAAAAATCAGTGCATGGATGTATTGGGATTCGAACCAGTGTGATATCCCAATACAATATACTTTCGTAGAATATATGTACTTTTTATATTTAGCTTTCAGGAAACTTTAAACCAAAAGGTGTTATGAATTTGAAATTTCACCCCAACCTTATTTTGTTTTCAGTTATGGGCGTCCGGTTTAAAAAAAAATCGTTGTTAGCAACCCTATTCACACCGAGCGATGTGTTATTTCACTAAATTAAATTTAACGAAACAATAAAAGAAAAAATCCTTTAATTTGAAATTTTATATCACCAATTCACGAGCTGGGGCATACCACAAGATGTGTCATTATTCAACAGACGCATTCGTAAGGATTTTCTTACTTATTTTCCTGCGTGATTCAGAGATGTAGTGTTCGTTTATAAAAATATGAATTGCACATGATTGCATATTTGAAAAATATTTTTGGGCATGAATATGCATCATCGGACTTGGAAACCTATTAGATATACGTATATTCATTTTTGATATTCATAGCTTATTTTTTTTTTATTTTTACATTAAAAACGCATTCGAAAATCTTACGTTATTACACAACGGATTTCCGGCTTCAAACGGACACCCCTTTTACTTGTATTAGTTTTTTTTTTATATGTACACCTTTTTATTGATTCCGGTAGGAACGAATTTAAATTTAAATGCCTAAGGAACAAATTTAAATGCCTAAAATTCAATTTACTACAAGACGTGTATGAAAACCAACTCTAACACAATTGAATGTGGGCAATTCAAAGTCGTCTTGTTATCACACTGTAATAGTCATTGAGAGCCAATCTGATCGCAGGGTTTGAATCAGCTGGCTGAATGGCATTCAATATTTTTTATGGAATGCGTACGGTTAATTTTTAATAATTTGACGATTAGTTTCTGCATTTTTCGTAGTTTTTAAATATAAATAAAACTTCATTAAAAGTAGTCAAAGAAACTTTCGGGTCTCCTGAAAAATAATGTGTAACTGGCTTGGCCGTATTTGATACTGGACGCCTCATTAATGTAGACACATATTGTATGCATACTATTATACAAAAAATAACCAGTCACACTTAGTTGCGTAACAAATTGATCAATTAATCATTATTTGAATATTATACCTGTAAAAAAATACATATTTCATAACAATAATAAAATGCAGGTGCTTTAAGATGCTCTGCTGGGTAGCATTGATATAGTTACCTATATTTCCCAGAAGTATCGTGTTGCTTTGAATCAACGTTCCGTGACTGTGTTGCGCTGAACTCTGAAGGCTAAATTAAGCCGTACTTACCAGTCTTGACATATTACGTATGTATGTATGTCCAACTGACGCCGTAGCCCTTATAAGAGCAAATCAAGGCAGAGCCAGCCTGTAGTGCCCATCTCTCCGGGTTATTATTGCAAGTTATTCGATTCTAAAAATACATTAAGTTCATGTTGGTAACGCAGGTTTTTTCGGTTTGTACTTATTTGGTCAGTAATATGTATAATATAAGTACACTTGGGCCTCGTATAACACCGTTTTATATAACACGGCTTCGATTAAAAGAAATAAACATAATAATTAACATGTTTGATTTGTACGTCATATCGTCGGATATTCATGACATCCATAAAATAATGGAGGATCGTACGTTGAACGAAGAAGAATTAATCGAAATATTGGATGAACCTACTACAATTAATGACTTAGAAAGCAGTTGCAGCGAAGACACTACATGTTTCACATTAAAAACAATAAATGACGGCTTGGAATTGGCTATTAAATTTGAAAAGTAATATATTGAAAGGGATCTTATAATAGAAAGAAGTTCGAAATTTAAGAGTGAATTAAAACAAATTTTGGAACCTTATAAGGCAATACGCAAAGATGTATACGCTAAAAGCCGACAATCGCTTATTACCGAATTTTTGAAGGCTAAAACCACAAGAAATCCAGAGTCCTCCGATGATGATGAAAACTTACAACCGATCTCGAAAAATAGTAAAACATGCAATAATTCTAAGTGATAGCAATGATGAATGAATGCTATTTTATGTTATTAAAATTTCTTTCAATAGATATGTAAATGTACATTTGTTTACTTAAAAAAATAAAGTACATATTTATATAAACCATCTTCGATATTTTTTTGGAACGCAATCCCGAATTTTGTATCCATTTCAAACCTTTTATAACACGGATTTGTATTACACGACGTTTTTGTGGATCCATATAACCGTGTTATACGAGGCCCAAGTGTATATCGAAATCGCCAGTAACTACAGTCAATATTTACTTACTGAATTACTTGGAGCTTAGGGAAACAAAGGCGGCAATTTTCATAATTCTAAAATGTTTGCAAATTAATTAAAACGGTTTTATTCTTATATATAAACGTCTGTAAAAGTAATGTAAAATATTTGTATTAGTTAATAAAAACAACATTGTATGGTTTATGTGTTAATCATTTTAATTTTGTGTAATTATAATGTAATTTGTAAATCCTTTTCATTGATCACTTTTAAGTTGTTCACTGTCAATACTTGGTGGAATGGCATTATAATAAAAATAATAAAAGATTTTTAGTACTTTTTCCACTTAAAATGTATTTGGTCAGGACCGGTTTCGCTCCTCACGAGCATTATCAACTGATAAGAAAAATAAATTAAACATTACTATTTATACAATTTAAATTGAAATTACACTTTACATCTTACAACTTTTTATTAGGGCATGTCGTGATATTTTGCTTTGAGAATTACTTTCCCTTCATCTGTACGTCCATTTTATACAAATATTATGACGTTATTCAACCCACATATTATGTTAAATATTACGCATTCGTTGTATGTACAATAATGTATTCATATTATATTACTGCTCTGATGTTGCAAATTTTGTTTTAATTACGACTAATTACGCTTAGTATGATATCAGTGACATCAAGATAAAGTTTTTGACATCGTAATTAAGTGATATTAGCAGAATGGAGTATGTACCTTACATGTCATTAGAAAAATGATTCGGTAACTACATGCATAGTTAAATATGGCTTAAGCCCATAAAACCACTCCAGAATCTTCTTCACAATTTATTTACAGTACCTGAATATTTGGTTACATTCTACATCGACCATCGCTGTGCTATGTTTTGTGCCTATGTTTTAGATGTAAATCTAATTTGCATTGAGTAACTCATAATTTGGTAATGAAATGCAAGCGCAAAATAAGCTACTGCATACACTTGACGGGTGCTGGAAGGTCAACCGGCTTCAATACAGACATTTGATGAGTTAATTAAAAAAAAATGATTATTTTTTAACCTACCCACTTCGTTGTGTGTAAAACTTCACAGTACCCTATCAATTAATCGAGAAAATTAGAATATGATTTTATCGCTTGAAATAATCTACATATTTTCAAAAAAATGACTAATCATTTAATTTGTATACTTTTGTATTTATAGCTAAATTAATATGGTTTTTCCTTCCCCACAGTCGACGAAAATCTACGACATACCCTGCACGGACGATCAGCCATCTCATTCACCCACACCGCCACCGCCGTCCATACCCGAGATAGAACACATTGCGTTGATTCGACCAGCTTCCTTTCTCTACGGTCTCCAAAATGGCCGCGCCGCCGCGTTACAAAACGGCGGGAAACAGCCGGCCATTCCGGAAACGGCGACGAAACCGCCGATTTATGAAAGAAATTCCAGAGGAGAAGGCTTTCTTAACAGCATCAGGCCCAGAAGGCCAAATAATTTGCAACTTGCGGATTTGAGGAGTAAGCAGAGCGCCAGCTCAATGAGACATGGAAGATCTTCTCCTACTGAAGCTGACAGAAATCAAGTAAGTCTAAACATTCACCATAACATAACTTACACTAATCTATAATTTCAACTGAGAAACTAGTAGAGGCTCTTCGCAATTCAAAGAATTTATTTAAACCATATGCCAATTAGACAGTGGAAGTGATTGTTTAGACGTGAATCTTAACATTTCGATCATATTTTGTTCATTTGATTCGTATCACTGTGTAACTTACAGTTCACTTTTATTTGGATTCTCCGCGAGCCTTTTATTTTCTCATTCTGCCTACTGTTCACTAGAATATGAAAAAAAATGATTAGCGACTATGTTAATACTTTCGAAGCTTAGCTAGCGATTGCAATCAGCAGCGCTTCAGTTGTTGAAAATGGTGACTGTATGCACTCAACGTTTTCACGGTTTTGGGATAAAACAATTATAATATTCTTATACTATTATAGGACCCACCACTGTCATCTTTCGGTCTGGATTAATATTATACACGGATTTGTTGAAACCTTACCATACAACGTGTGGAAGCATATCACCCTTGGTCATTTTGTTCCGATAATTTTATAATGACATTAACAAGCACGCATGGTTGCAATTTGAAAGGAAGACCCTAGTGACTAGTCGTTTGCGGGGGTCAGTTTTTCTTTCTTTGCCTCGTCACGGTCGCTTGGAATTACATTCCACGATTAAAAAATGTGTGATTCATAAAGTTTTAATCGGAAGCCTAATAAAATAACAATAAGTTTATACTGTAAAAACGTAATCGTATTTCAACAAATCACGGTGATTTTTTTATTTAAAAATTTGTTTTCACAAGATTAGCTGTTCTTAATTATGGATTAATCATATATTTCCATGAACCTATAAAAAAATCATCACTTCATGGAATCACATTTCGCCAACAGTCTCAGTTTTCGTTTATTCTTTCGGGTTAAACGACGCCAAAACGAATTCTACCTTTCATTGGAAAGTCAAACTTTATTTTCCTGATTTTTTGAGGAATCGTAAAAATGAATTGTTTGTTCTTCTCAAGTGTAGAACCAACCTGTCAATCGTGATACCATTGGGAAGAGCTTTATCAATGTTAAACTGTATTCCTTTGGATGTCGACAAATGAATTCAGACAAGAACATACTATCAAAGTATATTTTATCGGAACTAACCAATTTGTTTAACCATATTCGTATCTTTTTTTTTTCATTGCAGTAGCAATAAAACTTATTTCTTGGTGGAAAAGCATTATATTAAAAATACTTCGTATCGATTTATATTTTCATCGTTTTATAATGCTTGTGGCGAGCTAAACTCAGTATTGGTCTTTATTAAATGTGGAATACTTACAAATAAGCCAGATCGTGGCACACGGGTTCTACTCCCAGTACTTTTTCGATTTCTGTGTTGGTAATGTCTAAAAATTACCCCCCCTTCCAATCATAAATTAACAGGGCGTACCGAGAGCGGTTCATTGACCTGTCTTATCCTAGCTTCATCCCTCCTCGACAAAGAGATGTTAAGCAACTGAGTAACAAACACTTATCGTAGAAAAAACTTATGTTTAGATACCCCCATTAGTAGACCATATGCTTCACATTAGGAGGGGGCCATGGTTTTCGAAAAATATATCTATACACAATATCTATGCACTTTTTTGTATTCCACAATTTTATGCAAAGATCGCGGTCGCTTCGAATCACAACCGAAAATTCTAGAATGTCTGAAATAAAATGCACTTTAGTTTTCAGAATATACCTTTCCACCAAGAATTGACAATATTAGCAGCTGATCAATCGGTAATTCGTACGCACTAGCCAAATATTTTGATGCCTCGTTATTTATTTACATTTGATAGATCTGATACAATAGGGTTCACAATAAGAAACTTTTGATACGCTATCTATTATCATTCTTTTCAGTATCTATAAATATATAATCTATGATTAAATTTTATGTTGAATCATCACATTAATAAACCACGAGCAAAAGAATAAAAAAGATAACGTAATAATATTATGTATTGTTTACTTTGTGGGTCTCCACCTTTCGCATTGGCTTGTAAAACATTAATTTATATTGTGAAGTTTATTATCAGCATAACAGTAATACTAGGCAAGTACCAAACATAATATACTACATTATTAATTATCATGTCCATCGATGTCCTTATATCGCGGGTAAACAACCAGTTTCGCTAAACCTATGTAGTCTTTTGCGTTGTATGAAAGTTCGGCCATGTTTGTATTGTTTTCAATACGCTCTGATAATGGAGAATTTCAGAGAACTGTCAATCAAGAAATACATACAGCAATCGCAGACTTACGATCTGATTATGTTTTACAATTCGCTGATTTGAGATTATGTAGCTTATTCATATCTACGTCGAAACTGAAAATTGTAATGGTGCCTAGTGGAATTGGACTGTAATCAGGGTCTATCAGCAATTGTGACGTCCCCCTTGAGATTTTTGGAATTAAGTAATAAGTGAAATTGAAAAGATTCAATTATAAAGACAAATCAATTGTAATGTGTCACTGTCAATACACGGTGGAAAGATATTATATCAATAAGTAATAAAACACTCATGTATTTAATTCACGAATATTCATTAAGCTCGGGACCGGTTTCGATCATCACGATCATCGTAAATCGTTTCCGGTTACCAGTTTCACCCATCAATTGAAAATGCTCGCGATGAGCGAAACCGTTGATTAAGTATCAGGGCTGTGGAGTCAGACTGTCTCGACTGGAGTCGAATTCGAAAAAAACTAATAACTTCGAGTCGTTTGAAAAAATGTGTATTCAAATCGCTATGGTCACTGTATGCTACTAAGCCAAAAAAAATAATTAAAGTCATGTTTCAAGCTAAAGTCGAATTCGTCTTATTTTTTGGCGACTCCATAGTATAAAAGTTAAGTATGTATAGAAGGGTGTTTCATTATTATTTTTTTTGTGATATGACAAATATAGATATGTATATCAGAAATTTTTTAACGTGTAAGGGCAGCTGACCATAATACTTCCCTATCTCTGTATATGTATGACTGAGGGAAAGGTTTGCTAATTGTTTTCGTGGCCCAATTTGCATGATTGTTATTAAACAAAAATACTTAAAAAAATCTACTGTGAGTATATTTCTCCTGCAACCCGCCATTACCTTTGTTAACGTTCGTGATATACCGTCAAGTAACCGACTCTCCTAATGTAGTATTGAATTGTCATTAATAATTTGCTTTATTCATCGTTTGGTGACGAAGCAGAGTTGAAACTTTCCCGGGATGTACACGAAACACTGGTCTCGGGAGACTGCCAATTCCGTTCCTAACGTCTTTCCGTGGCCATTGACGTAACAGGACTCCACGCAAATTATAACCGACATACCGGCAATATCCAACGCGACCGTGCAATTACGGTACTCGATGTAGGCTTTAAATGCCCTAACCACTGTATTAGAGTTAATTATAATAGGCTCCACCAATCGACGTTATTTGCAGGTCGGAACCAACTACCGTAGCAATGGGCTTTGAATTGGCGAAGGGCGATGTTATCGACGACAGTTTATTTTCCGTGGTTAACTTACTCATCACATATATTTTAGTAACCGAGTGACAGAACTGTAAGTCTTGCGAAGAAAATTAGGTACTATGTTAGGTGTAGTTAAACGAAGTTTTTGCGGTCCCAAATTTAGCTTGAGGTCTAGCTTTATAGATCGCGGTAAACTGATATCTATTAATTTGTTTTGATCGTATAGCAACATACAGTTAATTATAATTTGATAAGTACACAGTGGTCGCAAGTTGAATTTTATTGTAATATTATTAAACGAATCATCTTTTTTGTTACTCAAGTTACGCTTTCCGCAAATTGCGATTGAAACAAATCAATTGGAACACCTCTCGTGTTATTTGGGTTAAGATCAGGTTAGGCTAGGTCAGTGTTTCCCAACCTTATTTGTTCCACGCCCCACTTCGACCCTTCAAAAATTGTCATGCCCCTCTTCTTCAATTAAAATCTTACAGTTGGGTACCAAACAAATTCGTAAAAAAATAATTGCTTCAAATTAAAAATGCTCATAGTCAGTACAAGTTTAAAAAATCATATAAATTTTTATACAAGGAAATTCATGAAATTACCGATTTGTCCAAATGTTCAGTTCGTGACTCAATTTTTTTTTTAGCTCTTCCAAGAATTTCCGAATCCGAAATCCTAAGAATTAACGGATTTGCTAAAAATTTCTCAATCCCAATATCCCGGGATTGGTACGATTGGATTCCTGGTTTGCGCATTGCCTCCCCCCCCCCCCCGGTGGGGCATACGCTCCACGTTACGAAACACTGGGTTAGGTAATATAAATAAATATCAGTAGACCGGACGCTAAAGTAGAAATATAAAGCTAAACGAAAGCGACACCGTTTTTCTCTTATTCGTATTTATTTATCGCTCTATTCAGACGAGAATTAATCCAAAAATAATACATGCATTGTTTTTGACAGAGTTAATTGGTGTGTTCATTGTCAGCAAAGAAATATTTGGGACAACCAATCTCTCTTCGCTGTTGACCGACATCATTCTGCTTGCTGTGCTGCTATGTCAATATACGTATCATTCTCGTAAAATTTTATGATTACCTTTTCCGCGGTCGTGTCTATTTTCCGTAGAAGCCTTGCGGCAATTAACATGCCGGTTCCCTATCTACGTTCTTTATCCCTGATTAACTAATCGGATACTTGTGTGTGTGTGTGCAATTTAGAGGTCTGCACGGGTCGTAATTTTACAAAATTACCCGGTCCGAGTCTTATAACACACTTGTTACCCGAAGCCCAGATTTATACTCCACAGCCCGGAAAAAAATCTGTTTTTTACAAATTTACTAAAATTTACGATTCTCTATAGAACTGGTAATAATTAAAATCATCATGGCTGACTTATGACACGAACATGGTCTGAAATATTTTTTCCGAATAAATAAATTCCTTACCCGAGCCCGAATCTCAATTGCGCTTACCCGCCCGAACCCGGGCTGCGGGTTGGGTAGGAGCCCGAGGGCCAGGCCCGGGCCTGTGCAGACCTCTAGTGTGCATACAGCCCACGGCTCGAAATACTTACTTACTTTATGGTAATTGACTTCGAGTGATTAGAAATTATTCGAAGTATGGTTACGGTGAAAGCAAGTCGAATAAAACTTATGAATCTATTTTGTGCAGCGATATCTCCGATTGTCGATGCACTTTCATACGGCTGACCAGATCCCACACCATCCAATAAAACCATTTATTATATTTTTTATTACACAAAAACATTGTGATTGTAATTTAATTATGGTATCAATTCTTTGGCTGGTTTGAGCAGCCGTATCGATCAAGCTAGCGTAGGTCGGTGTGCTAAATATTGCTATCGATAAGCCTACGCAAGCACCATTGTTGGAAATTCAAAGGTTTGCAGGTGTTTTATCGATTGTGAAATGGATTTTTTTTTTATTATTGTCGATTGTTTCTTTGAATTCGTGTATATCGCATCGCATACGGGCGTATCTAAGCAGGGCGGGTTCGTAGACCTTAACTTTGGCCAGTGAGCCCCTTGTTAAGCTAGGAAAAACTAATATTATTAAGTCAAATCAATTATTTCTGACATCAATATTTTATATTATCTACGACGGTATAAGTATAACGATTGAAACATGTAATTGTATCGAAAATATTAGTGAATATTTTTGCATAAATTTTAGAACTCTATTCACTCTTAACTCTCGCGGCTCGGAGACTAGAAAAATACTTCTCGGCCGATGGGGGTCTTTTAGGGACCCCAGTGGTTTCCTCATTATTGGCCTTATTATTATGAATTTCAAAAAAATAAATAGTCTAAGGGCTTTAAAATATCTCTCTGCATCATTCCTCATACATTTTTTTATAAAAATCCGTGGTTTTTTAATAAATAATCATATTTTAAGTTGCGCGTAAAATATACGTGGTTTCAGTGCAAATGTCAATGCGCGACTGGCGCGCTTGCTTAGCGGCGTTCAGCCTATAATCTTACAAACGATCGCTGATAAGCGGGCGCTTATCTCTTATCTTATCGTATTTATATAAACTACAAAAGGTCCAAAAAACTATGATATAAGAATACCATAATTATAAACATTGTATCACCCATATTAAAATAGATATTTAAGAAAATGTGGGTATTGGGGTCGCATTTCTTGAGCTTAGAACCGGAAAAGTTAACAATCTGGGGTAGGGAGCACTTTTTTCAGATATTGATATTTATTATTTCACGGTATATTACGTTTTGTCACATAATGTAAGCAAATTACGTAACATAAAAAAATCCGCTCTTCCCCGTCACACCGCGAATAGCTATCCGATTAAGCGAGCCCCTTGTTAGCATATTGGCTGCCCATCACTGTATCTAGGTTATCATATTTATGAGATATTGCAGTTTTATTGAAATGTACATCTTTAGTGATAAAGATTGTTGGCGCGCAATTTATTATTTTTATATATTAATGTACATAAAAAAATACAATCAATCTGTTACAGTAAAGCCATTGGACGTTTAAATGATTGGCTAACTGCCAATGCTCGTAACTTTTACTGTACATATCGCGAGCTGAGTACTGCAAGGTTCTAAGTGTCGACTTTTGGCCAAACTAAATTAATAATGAAGCAGTCTTATGCGTAGCAATATCTACATGCTGTATTAATATGAAGTCAAAATTTTGCATATACATATTTCCAAAAAGTCGTAGTTTTATGCGCGCGTCGCAAGATATCTGTGGTTTCAACTTGATCGCCTGAAGATGCCGAAAGGCGAAACCCGGGTCGTTAGTGATAAAACTTGTGTGAATGTACATAGGTTTAATAATATCTTTTTTATTTTGATAATTTTTTTTCAATTATCTGATTTTTATCAATTATTTTTATTCTTCAGCACAATGGTGTTATTTTTTACCATTATGATGTTTTGTGTTCTTGCAGTGTGGTATTATTACATTTTAAATTATTAACTTAGTACATACTTAATGATATGAAACACAAATAACGAAAAAAAAACTCCTTTTCCTATTTATCCTCCATTTTTTTAAATATATTTTCTCCAATAATAATGATCACATTAGATATCTTCCATAGAATTCTTTTTATTTTAATATAAAAAGCGTAAGTTTTTTTAATCACCTGTGCTTTCATACAAATTTCATTTAGAACCTTGTAGCACTGGCGGTTTGTTTGAATTTCAGGTGGACAAGGTTCTAATTGAAGTTTAGGTATTTCTAATTAACTATGAAGAACTATTTTTAACAATATTTTATTAATAGTTATATCATGCCAGTACTATCATTGATATATACAATCAAAAAGAAACTTGGAAACATTTACAATTTTCAAAATACAAGAATTTCAAATGCCCATATCTTTTTTGGTGCAGCTTTCCACATAAAACCTTGTAGTACTCGGCTCGCGATATAGCATTTTCATACTAGAAGTGAAGAGAAGTAGTGTTAATTATAACACATCGCATAAGGATTTATCGGTAAATACATGCTCATCCGTACGCTTAAGTAGGAAGACAGCAAACGGTATATTCATAGCAATGAACACTTACTGTAAATGCAACCTTAGTAATAGTTTTACAAGATTTTATCGAGTGATTTTTGTGTTGACGATATTATCTTTAATGAATGAAGTAATAGTTTGCAAGCTACGCATGTACATGTACATAATATTGCTCAGAGCGGACTCAGTTAAATGTTACTACGCTTGCAATCTATCATCAATTTGTTAGTCTCACCATAGATGGCGCATTGGTCGAATATAACACATTTATCGGTGTATTTATTTTTTAATTTAATATTCTCAGCTATTATTTTATCCGTGAAAAAATAAATTAAAAGAGCTTCACCTTCACACCACCGAAAAACGCAAAAGTAGTGGGACATGAAATGATGCATTTTTATGCTTATGGCTTTAAGCGTTTCATATGTTATTTCGAAAGATAGTTAGGGCGCTATTTTAAACATTGCCTAGGAACGTCACTGGATACACCCAGTTTGTGATATTTTTTATCACAAGTAATTAAATAAAAAATATGTTGATGTTCGTTATCAATTACAAACATACTATTTTAAATCGGTGTTTGATAATATAAGATACAGAGGATGTTCATCTTGAAAGTTATCACTAGTTTCCAAATTAATGATTAGGTATTACAATAAATAACCTATATTAATTTACACTTATTTTTTAATTTAGGTGTAAATTAATATATTTTATTTGCGTTTCAATTTACCGCCAATAAACTTGACAACAACAAATTAATGAGAGGAATGGAACTGATTTACGTCTTTTAATATTTTTTAAATTCAGGTGCTAATTTTTTAGTTTTGATTCTCAAAACTGCCTGTAAATGTTCATCGGTGATGTTTAATATCAGTAAAGAGTTTTTATTTCGGTTCATGATTGAAAATGTTTGTTCACATATATAGGTTGATCAAAAATAACGACTATTACATTTAATTTCAACATTTTTTAAAAAAAAGCGTTAAAAGATAAAAACGTGAATCTTTTTCAAAAAATAATATTGCTCGCGGGTCGCAGAAAAATACGCTGCGGGCCTCAGTTTGCCCGTGACTGCTTCAGTATGTACTTTTTCAGCTGTAATCAAGTTCATATGTTATTTCAATATTGAAGAGCGGTGACTCTTGGATTTAAACCAGTAAACGGATTGCTTTTAACAGTTTTCACGGTAAATTGTATCCGTTCTATTTAGGGTTATATTATTACTGTACACGATATTAGAATGCGCATGTCATTTTAATTCAAAATCTGTCATTGAATCCGATGAAGTTTCATGCTGATGACGACAGATGGCAACCTACTTTAGAATATTTTAGATAAATATTGTAATTCTATTTATTGTTGGTACAGGTTTGAAAATTAAATAACTCAACGATTTATTCGATAGCGCTACATTTTACACTTAATTGAGAAACAAATTCATCTAAGATAGACTGAAAAATTATAGCTTATGTTTTACATTAAATAAATCATCGCGAAGTATGTTAAATAATAGTTCATAGTAAGAAATACAGTTATGTGGTAAAATTATCTACAGGAGGAACGGAGAAGAAGTTTAAATGTATGGTTTGAAAGTCATCATATTTTTGTCTGGCTCAAACTTATTGTTTTTCTTGCTTTTTATACTTCGATATAGTGTAACCACGATTAATCGTTTAAATCACGGGCTGCCAACCCATGGATTTTTTCGATTTTGGATTTGAACAACAAAACTTAAACTACAGTCAACTAAAATTACCTTATTTAAAAAAATGCCTTTTACAATTGCATCGGGGCTGCGGGTCACATGGCTTTTATAAAAAGGGGTCGCCATCCGAAAATGGTTGGGAACCTGTGATTCATCAAAAATATAAATAATCCGCAAGGGTCTCAAAACCAACGATAAAAAAGCGATAAATAAGATCATGGTTCCACTGTTTTATCAAATTTATATCTAGGTAGTGATCACAATATTTTCTTGAATTCAATTGCATCTGATTTTAAGTTAAATGAATAAACTGCACTCTTATAATGAACTTTTGTGATTAAAATGCGTGGTGGAAAACCCCGGCGCCATTCGCGACCCAGACAGGTTTCACCTTTGAAACGCCTCGGGCCTTTCTCCTTCTGCACCTCTCTGTTTCGATTTAACCTGTATTCTGTTATGCAAACGTATATGTGAGCTAGGGTGACCAGTCGTCGAACAGATTGAGGATTGACTTTCGATAAAGCAGCGGTTCCCAATAATATCACAGATCCATTTTACTTGGATTTTTTTAAACCTCTTACTAATTATTAAACGAGTATACTAGTATTACACACCTTCTTCATACTTATTTTCCCGCCATTATGTCGGCGCCATCCCTGCACACATCAGCACATTTGCATGAATTCATATTCTCGCTTATACACCGCTTTCGGCGGTTGGGTTGTGTGTACAAACGCTTAAAAACGAGTAAAAAGTGATGTGTAAAAAGTCAGGGTTTTCCAAACTTATTGTGCAATGGAACATTTCGTAAATCTAGAGATGTTACCGGAACACAACTATTTTTGGTCGGGTAATTAATAATAGTAAAAAAAATATATGTATGTTATTAAATTAACATAGTTTGGGTAACCCTGGATTAGGTGATGTACACTCCTATCGTGGATCATATGAATGAATGGAGCTTATCTCGGCAAATTTTTTAGAAGTTACTAGGAATAAGAGACATAAGTTAGGACAGTTAGTTAGCTAATCAATCCCGCTACGCCCTATTGTTTTGATCGGATGGCTGGAAGAAATTTCAGGCGCCACATACGAGTACACCAATGCTTTCGAACAAAAATTTATTGAAAAATGAACATTGTCCTAACTGGGAATCGAACCGATTAAATTTCCCATTTGGCTTACGCCCTGGTAAACTTAAATATAAAAGGTATTTTTTTTAAAACCACCTTGGATTTTGTGTTATAATTGTTGATTTGTATATTCTTTAGTTTTCGGTCAATTTGTGAATTCCATAATCTAGATCAGGGTGGGGAACCTTTTCTTCTCTAAAGGCCGCATTCATTTTTCTGATTCGACATAAAGCCGCAGTAAACACCGAGAAATTTGAAATTCTCAATTCGCTATACTTTTTCCCCAGATGTCTTCAAACCTCGTTTTTTTTTTAGCTCACCGAGGAATTTGAAATCTTCAATTTGCTATACTTTTTCCCCAGATATCTCCAAAACTCGTTTTTACAGAATTGGCCAGAAGGCCGCGGGTTCCCCACCTCTGATCTAGATTCTACAAGGACTATGCCAAATCCGAATCATGATTAAATTTTAATTAAATTTCGATATAGCATTTCGTCGATGCACATCAAATATGGTCTATGTGACCATGGGTACACATAGACCATATTTGATGTGCATCGACGATTTGTATTATTTAGGTTTTACTTATCTAGTTGTACATTTCTTATGTTTCAAATTGTAGGCGTGATGTTTATGGACCCGGGAAAAAATTGGGTAATATTTTTTTCAAACAATGATTTGATTTATCCGCTTCGTTTTTTTTTATATATATTTCAACGCGTTGTGGAGGTTGGGCATTTGGAGCGGTTTGTCTGATTAATTGGTCACCTCAGTTAATCTGCGCTTCGGCGACGTTTGCCTTTAAGGCTTACCTGCGACTGACTATCAGTGCCGCGATCAAACCGGTTACTAAATACCAATTAAAGCATTCGTTTTTTTTTTAAGTTTTTAGATGCGAAATCGCAATCGCGAAATGGTATTTTGTATTTGTCACAATCAAAGTGCTATCTTGGCTTTAGTTTATGGCATTGAATACATTAAACACACGTATATCTCTAAAGATTGTGAAAAAAATCTATGAGCCGAGAAGAACAAACGCCACCGAGGCATTTGTCAGTCGTGTTTACATCTTTGTATTAGTTGGTGCGTGACTTTTTTGAATTGTTATTGTGTTCATGAGAAAATCTCAAAGAAACTTGATTGGCAATAAGAATAATGCGCAGTTTGCATCATGCATGTTATAGCTTTGCGAATTGAAGAGTTCTAATAATATAGTCGAAAGGTATTCGCGTTTTAAAATGTACAGTGCAAAAATATTTGCCGGTGAAGTAGACTGTTATTTTTATTTACCAAGTTATAATTACGTTTACGCGAAATTGTCCGTTTGCCAAAAACTGTCGAAAGTGCATTAAGTCGCGGCTAGTTTCAGAGTGAGAAAGTTTATATCACAATCACGTTTTTGTGCCTTTAATTTCTTGGCAGCTTTAAGACTGCGCGTACAACTTTCCCTTGTACTGCGGCATCTTTCGAAGATTTTAAACGTTTTCTTATCTCTAATAGATTGTGAGATGTGACTTAAATGTATAATCTATTCAAAAAATAAACCGATTTGTACAAACGCGGTTATCCGTTAAATTCCAATATAAAAATGAAGTAGAATGATACACCGACACTCCCAACTCAACGACTTTAGTATATATTTCAATTATTATTAACATTAAATTCATTGTTTTACTTTTAAAATGTAGGGTAGTGACGATGTGTTTTAATTAATCAAAGTAAAAGTAATAATAAATACACTTGACTGGGCGTGGCTTAGTGCGCTTTAAATCATTGGCCGGGACGCGTTAGGACTTCTGAATCCGTGTGGTCACGTCTTAATCATGCGCAGAGGATTGTCCCCATTCTGTGCCTCTTGGATTCAAAATGTTTTAACATCGAAAATCGATCATTAGGCTAAATTTGTTTTGTGTGTTTTGAATGCGCAGTTCATGGCAGTCACCTTGCATTATATTTTCTGTTCAGTCATTTTTTGATTTTCTAATCCGCAATATTTGTGCTTCTATGCCCAGGGCTCTGGAGTCGGAGTCGGAAAAAAAATAACAAATTCGAGCCATTTTGAAAACAAACGTATTCATATTTCTTGTGTCAAAAGTGGCGCCACTGCTTGCTACCGAGCACTAAAAAATAATTAAATTTGTGTTTTAAGTTAAGGTCAGAGTTGGAATCGTCTTATTTTTTAACGACTCTAAAGCCCTGATAGATAGTCAAATAATATTTAAAATATACATTCAGTAAAAGCAGTAGGAACAAACAAACGTACTTGAGATCGAGGTAAACAAAACCTGCCACCCCAGCCTCCAGGGCTATGATTATGGTATTACATGAACGGATAATGATAATCGTAATCTATGAATGTCTTATTGACGATTACCGTTATTATAAACAAGTAATTGTGAATAGATTATGTGTTATTAGGCTCCTATATCAAAATTCATCTTTCATGTAGCTTTGATTTAAATTAACTTGTTTCAATACTTAATGATTGTGTACTTGGCCCAATGCATTGCACGCAATATCATGTTAGCATACTGCTCATGCGCCAGTTATAACGGGTGTGTATTAATTAAACAGGGCTCGCAATGTACGTAATATGTATTTCAGAAATCCAGACCAATTATAAGTAGACTCAGGGATTTTCATTTCAAAATTTCGAGGTAATTTACAGTTAAATAAAAAACGTCGGGTATTATGTAATAGTTAACAACGACCACAGTATTTTCCTTCTCAAAAAAACACAAATATTCGCTTATTACGATTTTGTAACAAAACCTTAAAAACAATATTTATGGAATCTTCGCCATGTTTATAAGTTGCCTTCATCTCATTTATGTCTTCTGTTACTTATTTTGGATGGTCTGAAATACTCAACACAATCACGTGTTTTTCAGACCAAAATAAGTGCTATGCACGCGGGAACATCACTACTGTGGTATCAAAACTCGTTAAATCTCTATTTACATAACAAATGTTAATTCACAACAACAACAAAAACAAGATGCTAATCCAAGCGTGGGTAACCTGCGGCCTTCTTGCCAATTCTGTAAATTCCTGAAATTTTGGATTTGAAAATTTCTGGAAGACCTAAAAAAAGGTCCCACGCTGTTAATATTGGGAAATCTGCTAATTTCTGGGCTTTAGAAATTGGCATGAAATTGTTTCCGACCAAAGATTCTCTAGTCAATGTGCATTAATGTGCCTAGTTACTGCGGCCTTATGTCGAATCAGAAAAATGAATGCAGCCTTTAGAGAAGAAAAGGTTTCCCAACCCTGTGCTAATCTAAAGACTTATACGGAGGAATTATACTTTTTAGAAGAAACCTTAATATTTCTTTAACAATTTTCATACTCGGCAACACACGTATGAAAGTGCTATTTAGGCCTTTAGGCGACAAAACCTCAAGCTTTGTTTCTAGTATTTATCACTAAACCACTTGATACATTAACTTCCAGATAAATAAACCTCAATACCGGGAAATGGGGAATGAAATTCCATCTCATCCAATCGAATCACTTGCGGGATTCCAAGATGGCGACACCTACTTCGAATTGTAAACTTAGAATGAATAGAAGAACGGATATATTTTTCTCTTAGCGTGTTCGGCGAAAGTGAACATTAAGTAAACGATATCTCTTTCGTGCAACAAACCATTACAATAAACAATCGAATGAAGGCACATAGCGAATAGGACCATCGCCAAATGAGAGCAAATCACATCACATAAAGTTCATTTTCATTGCTATCGTAAGATCTCACGAATTAGTCCACTCAATATTTGTTTCCATACTAATTATAGTGGATATAATCACGTTATTAACTTTCATTAACTACGTACTGTGTAAATTGAAGTGATGTGTGATCCCAGTGATAAAATCGTTGCACGCGAGAAGCGTCTGAAGATGGAGAAACTAGAGAGGGTGGATTCCGCCGAGGTAAATATAATTTGCTTTTACGTGTACCTACGAGCAGCGGTCTTATTCTAAGATTTATTGTTGTCCGACCTTGTCCATTTTCGTTTAATTTGAGATACACTGAACTCTCTTTTTACAAGGTTTCTAAATAACACAGTGGATGTTCATATCACTCAGTACTAGGGTGTCCAATCCCGGGATTTCGAGATTGATTAATTTTCAATCCTGGGATTTTGATTAGCTCACAGAGGAAATTGAAATCCCCTGTTTGGTATCTTTACTTCAGTACTTTTTTCCAAACTTATCTCCGAGAGTCGATTTTTTTCCAAAATCATATCAGTTTTCGGGATTTGCTCAAGATTTCTAAATCCCGAGATCGCGACCATGTCATTCCCGGGATTTCGAGATCAGAAAATTGGACGGGATCCCGGAATTGGATACCCTACTCAGTACTGAGAGGAATCTTGTTACTCTAACTCTCGCGGTTCGGAGACTAGAAAATTACTTCTCTGCCGATGGGGGTCGTTTAGGGACCCCAGTGGTTTCCTCATTATTGGCCTTATTCTTATGATTTTCAAAAAAAATAGTCTAAAGGCTTTAAAATATTTTTCTGCATCATTCCTCATACATTTTTTTATAAAAATCCGTGTTTTTTTAATAAATAATCATATTTTAAGTTGCGGGTAAAAAAGACGTCATCTCAGCACAAATATGAATTTGCAACTGAGGCGTTTAGCTCAGCTATCTTACAAACGATCGCTGATAAGCGGGCGCTTATCTCGAAATAGCGTTATCGCGTATTTATATAAACTACAAAAGGTCCAAAAAACTATGATATAAGAATACCTTAATTATAAACATTGTATCACCCATATTAAAATAGATATTTAAGAAAATGTGGGTATTGGGGTCGCATTTCTTGAGCTTAGAACCGGACAAGTTAAAAATGTTGAAAGAAATATTACACAGGCTCTGGATATCTCAAGTGATAAAGCGATGTCGTACCAAAACAGGTTCGTCTCTTGTCTGATATTGATAGTGAATAATCTTTCTTGCGAGTTTTTATATATATATATTTTTTAATAAAATCAAGATACGCCGTTGCTATTACCCTTCACACCATCTTCCTTTCACGCCCACATAATGTAACCCACTTGTCTGCCGGAATGAAAAATATATTGTTGACTCAATCGTACCCATGACCTCCATTTTTTGCACAACTTACTCTGACTAACACAACAATTACGGATTCGCTAAGATAAAGATAATACTGTGTGATTATGCATGGCGTAACGACTTAGCAGGTAGCTATTGTTCTGAACTGTCGCCATTTTTTTTTATATGCACTGTCATGTTTTGAATCTGACAACAGGAATAAGATACCTTATGAGAATGTTTTGTTACGAAATGATTTTTTTTAAACCGTTCTCCTTATTCGGAGTATTAGGCCACCGCACGAAACCTCAAAGATCCTATCTCCCTCGGTAGTCTCCTTGCTTCCTCCCAGATTTACCCAGCGTTCCATAGCTTCTCCGCGTACATCCTGTGTGGTCATCACTGACCTATCACAGCAACAGAATCTATCCGTTTGGTAAGAAGTGCCGGACAGGACGCGAGCTCATCTGGAGGCATCCGCAGCACATGTCAAACCCAGGTCCATCGACGCTTTTTGGACTACAGATCTGGTTTTTATTTTATAGTTTGATATTTTCAAAAAGAAAAATGTTTTTAGTCACTGACAAGTTTCACCGCGGATGTCTAGGACGTATTAATTGAAACCCAATATTATTATTCGTACGTGATTCGTTAAAAAAATATTCTATGCTTCATATGGGCCTCGACCTATCGTCCCCTGGTTTATTTCAATTCGTTCATTCATATTGATTATGCGTTTTCTATCGCGCACGCCGTACCTTCAATAATAATACAAACACGAGTATAATTTAAATATCCCTTCTTCCGTGCACAACCAAAATGTTGACGTTCTGCGGCCAACTTCATTTCGCGCCCAGCAATGTGTGAATCCGGTGTAATGAATAATTAGTTGCCATTTACAATATTTAAAAAATATTTCAAATAAATCGTTCGAATGCAATCCACTTGTTGTGTTCCAAGTGATTATATATTTTTTAGAAATTTGAACTTGATTTAATTAATTTTACGTAAGTTTTGCATTTTTTTTATGCAACGCTTGAAGTCTATATTTCAATATAAAAATACGTCAAATCTAAATCATTGAAATATCGGATACATACTTGCTGTAAGAAAAGTTATTATAGAAAATGGAAATTGGAATTCGAAAAAAAATAATATTCAATCGAAGTGCTCGAGATTAATGTTTTTTTTTTACCAGATGCGCTCGAACTATTAGAAACTTTAGTATAAATTATGATTGATAACTTTGTTACTAGATGTGGAAAGTGTTTTGCCTCTTTGAGAAGCATCTTCAGACTAGTCTTAGGTGCAAATTACTCAAGATAGAAATTTTTGGAACGGGAGTTCTCTTAGGAATTCATTCAAATATGAAGTTAACAAAACATTTCCTCTTTGGAGATAACTGTGTCGCATTTTTAGAGAATCTAAAATACACGATCGTAGAGTGCAGTATGTCGCGTGAAGCATATAGGCAGATATCTTGAGCATAGTTTTTTTGGCGTGATGGGTTGAGAAACATGG
Source organism: Himalopsyche anomala (assembly GCA_031772345.1). Lineage (NCBI taxonomy): Eukaryota > Metazoa > Arthropoda > Insecta > Trichoptera > Rhyacophilidae > Himalopsyche > Himalopsyche anomala. The sequence continues at coordinate 2,519,953 of CM062825.1, forward strand.
GAACTGATAGTATGTTATATAGTATATAAACAGTGAAGGAATCGAAATGGTAATCAATTAGTCTGTGGGATATACTCAAAGTATTAAGTTATGACTACGGAAATAAAAAGACGTAGTGAACTGAAAATAGTAATTTTTATCCGTAGGTATCGGCCAAGATAAGTGAGCTTGAGGCACACTTTTTGACACTAGTTTCATGTTTTAAAACCAAACTTTCCGCTTTGCTTAAATTATATATCATAATATGTCAATTCATGGCATGCAATTTCTATGAGCCTTGTTACCAGGGCTGTGGAGTCGCGGGAAAAAAAGACGACTCCGACTCCGAAGAAATTATTCAATAATTTCATTTTTACTTTTATATATATGTATACCATCAGATTATCTTTATTCAGCCAAGCATGAAATGTTAACACTTTTGACTATTTTGCTTAAATACACATCATTAAATATATTTAATAAAAAAAAAATCGAGCCGCTCATTTTTCACCACTCCGACTCCACAGCCCTGCTTGTTACATTATTCCACCAACAGTAAACTTTAAACGATATTTTAAACAATAATCTAGTTTTCATATATCTCCACCCTAACTCACATATTAAACTCAGTTACATCATTTCAATGCTAAGGTTATTATCACCAGCTGTCATTGTTTTCCTCCATCTTTCTCGCTTTTCACATGACATTTGTTTTCCGAACGCATTGTTGTGCTGTTACAGCGCGCGCTTCATCCGGCAGCCGACAGTCGCGTCCGGCCGTTCCTATTTCGAATTTTATTCTCGGAACGAAAACATGCATTGCAAAACGCTTTTGTACGCATATCACAATGGCAACCGCACAGCAATAGTCCAATAATAAAGCTAGTTATCGGTCGTTAATATGTGATTTTTAAAATAAAATAGTTTATTCCATATTCTCAAATATCCTATTCGTCGCATTTGTACGAATGACCTTTTCCTACCAACTGATCAAAAAAGGAATCGCGTTTTCTGACGTCATTATTTTGACATTTGCTTATTTTTGCCTTTACATCATTTGATGATCGACTTGTGTGTTCATCTTGCATGCGATCATTCACAGTGTAAAATGATAATTCATTCTGAATTATATCAGTGTTATATTTGTGTCTTTCTAGTGCTGTGATGTAAAAATCGAACGTGTTTTTGTTGTTTAGATAATAATTATTGTTTTGATTTGACAGCGATGTCTTCTGTTTTGTTTTGAATTTGGAATCGAACCAATTATGCCCGGATTTAATTCCACGTAAGTTTATCACTTTTATTTATGTCATATTAGACCTGACAGGTGTGGATTTAGGTTATATTTACACTAATTTAATTCGGTTTTCGCGCCTCCCGCGGGGGGACGCGCTATTGATCCGGGGCTGACCTACCCTCTAAAATTCTAGACGGGCATATTTTTACGTGTGTATGTATATTTTCCTCCGCATTGTTAAGTCGACATCGTCTGTTGTCAGGACATTAATTTGGCGATATCGATTGCTTGCTTTTCGACACGGGCAGGGCTCGGCCTGCACAGCAAGCTTTCAAACGTATATATTTATTATTTGGTTGTACGAAAATTTAAGTAATATTGATAACTTAGACCCACAATAAACAAATGCAAAATCGCACCATTTTTTTTTCCATTGCGTTGACGGCACCATCATGTATGTTGATGTACCATAGCGGTACCGAATATTCCTAGCTATTTACTATAAACAGTATGTTTTTTTTCCCATTTTAATCCCCCCAGCATTACAGATTTGGCACTTTTTTTAAAATTTATTAAATTTTAGATTTTATTTTTCATTCATATACATACAGTGGAACCCCCAATTACACTACCCCGAATTAAGCGCTGGCTTGAAATATTCGCCGCAAATCCCCCAATTGCACGGTCGCATTCCATTGTCGTTACTAAGAGACGGTCGTCTGTGCCGCGCATACAGTCAAATGTTGGCTAGCGTGTGTATTCAACACGTGCCAGACTATACACGCATAGCTGGACGTCTGTCTGTGTGCGGAATATTTTTACTACTACAAAAACTAAATATTTCGTCCATATGTTTTTTTTTGCAAAACTGAGGGAAATCTTAATTTTGCATTTTCCGCGGAAAAAGAGACTCATACCTCCAATTACACGGTCCCGAATATAGTGTAAATGGAGCTTTTACTCTACTACTAATATGTATTGTGCGTAAGAAAATTTTTGATATACTGAAACTTTCGAAATGTTTTTTATTGTAATTATACTGTAATATTAATATTAATTAAAGATTAATCAAGGTGTAAACATATATTAATTAAAGAGTACAAAGGGCTAATCACACGGTACTGCAATAGGTCAGTGCTTCTCAATGAGGGGCCACGGCATGTTCCAAGGGGGCCACAGAGAAAAAAATAGCGGAGCCACAGTTGTTTTTGGGGGGGCGCGGGCAAATTTTGCGTCAATTCGTAAATCGGAATGTCTGAGAAGAGCAAAAAAAAAAAAAGCGTGCCCAAAAAGTTTGAGAAACTATGAAATAATTCGTATGTCAAAAATGATACAGTAAAAATGCCTGCTTAAAATAGTATAGATAATATATTCACAACATTAAAAAGTTTCGCATGTCAAGTAGAAAACCATCATGAGCAATATAGCAATCTCAATAATATTATGCCATAAGTAAATAAATTGGAACGTTTTTTTTGCTTTATGTTTTCTTGACGTACAAAATATCGCAGTATAAACGTCAATACGTATTTTTGTTTCACATAGGATTTTTTCGATTTTTTTTTTGCATGCAATATAATTTTCTGCACTCCAAAGTGCACTCAAAAGAAATGATCGTGA